>CM029600.1:84421529-85021529 GCA_017311375.1 Mytilus coruscus
GTTGTCGTTTGTTGATTGGGTTCATAAGTGTTTCTCGTTTCTCGTTTTTTATATAAATCAAACCGTTGGTTTTCCTGTTTGAATTGTTTTACACTTGTCATTTTGGGGCCCTTTATAGCTTGCTGTTCGGTGTGAGCCAAGGCTCCGTGTTGAAGGCCGTACTTTAACCTATAATTGTTTACTTTTTACACATTATGACTTGGATGGAGAGCTGACTCATTGGCATTCATACCACATCTTATTATTTATATTAAGAAGAAAAAAATGATTTACCTTATGTTACCAATGTGCTTAGTATTTTCTTATGTGACACATTTTGAGTAAAAATATATAGTTCATACTCTTCCCTCTTATATAATCAAGTTTTATAAGATATCTTATAAACTTTATAAGATATCTTCTAAAGTTTATAAGATAGCTTACTAAGTTTATAAGATATGTTATAAAGTTTATAAGATATCTTATTCTTTATAAGACATGTTATAAACTTTATAAGATATCTTATATACTTTATAAGATGTTTTATATACTTTATAAAATATCTTATAAACTTTATAAGATATGTTATAAACTTTATAAGATATCTTCTAAAGTTTATAAGATAGCTTACTAAGTTTATTAGATTTGTTATAAAGTTTATAAGATATGTTATACCTTATAATATCTCATAAACTTTATAAGATATCTTATAAACTTTATATTCTATCTCATATAATTAAAAAATATCTTATAAAGAAAATTATATGAGATATCTTCTAAATCATATGAGATATCATATAAACTATATAAGATATTTATAAATAAAATGAGATATCTTATAAACTATATAATCGCTCTTATAAACTTTATAAGATATCTTATAAACTATTTAAGATATCTTACAAACTATATAAGATATCTTATAAACTATATAAGATATATTATAAACTATAAAAGATATCTTATTAACTATATTAGATATCTTATAGAGTTTAGTAGATATCTTGAAGTTAGAATAAATAGTAAAACGGCTTATCATAGTAAACATCCAATATGGATCCTGTGGAGTATAGCAAAAGTTTTAATTACATTCTCGATAAAAATACCCAAATGACACTAATGAGGCAGAAAAGAGTAGAATAAGAAAAATCACTCAGAATTTTTTTATATATAGTTAAAGATGAACATTTGTTCTATGTTGAAAAGGACAAAGTGACTGATCAATTAATCAAAAGACTTGTAGTGACAAAAGACAAACTAAAGAGTATTTTGAAAATGTGCCATGACCATAGTGGGAATCAAGGTGTAAATAAAACTGTGAATAAGATAACAGAAAGATAATATTGGAAAGGCATTGTGTTAGATACTTAAAATATGTTCAACAATGTGGAATTTGCAAAAACAAAAGAAGAAGTCTAAAACCGCAATCCCAGAGCTCACATCTGTCCCTGTTGGGAAGCGAGTTTGGGAGAAGATTGGAATAAATCTGATTGGACCTTTCCTGACTCAACATAAACAACTCTTATCTTCTAATGGCTACAGGCACAATCATTTACATTTCATGTATATGTGCCTTAAATAAATATTTAAAAAATAATGAATTATTCAAGTATGGACAAGACGACTTTTTATAATAAATACTTGAATATTCTCTGGTGAAATATGTTACATGAATTGTATAGCTAGTACACGTGAAACTTTTACTAAATTCGATTAGAAAAGAGGGACGAAAGATACCAGAGGGACAGTCAAACTCATAGATCGAAAACAAACTGACAACGCCATGGCAAAAAATAAAAAGACAAATAGACAAATAATAGATAACACAACATAGAAAACTAAAGACTAAGCAACACGAACCCCACCAAAAGCTGGAGGTGATCTCAGGTGCTCCGGAAGGGTAAGCAGATCCTGCTCCACATGTGGCACCCGTCGTGTTGCTTATGTTATTACAAATCCGGTAAATAGTCTAATTCGGTAGGTCACATTCGTGAAAAGGGAAGGGTATTGTAGTTACGACATAAGGATGTTTTAACGTCTTGCTCAGCAAATATTTACAGTGAGTTTCTAAACTGAAATGCAATATGACATGACACGGTATATATATATATATATATATATATATATATATTTTAAACAATTTTAAATATAAGGTGCTTTTCTACATGTTAACATTAAAAACATTAAAATATATAACATGTTTATGAATTTTGATTTTGTTTGGGGAGAATATGTTTATAAAAGGAAAACATCATAAACGGAAAAAACTGTGTGTTTACGTGTGTCTACAAATGTACATTCTATTATGGGAACATTTTAGTTAGATAACAGAACATTTTAAATATCTTTTAAAATAATTAATCTAGAGAATTTCATTTTTACGGAACTTATATCACTGGAACTTATTTCACTTCTTTTAAACATTTAATATTGGAACAAAATTCATGGAACTTATTTCACATTTGGTCAAAAAATTAGTTCCGGAACAAATTGTACAGTGCTGGAACATATTTCCTTATAATATATATTCCGGGTATAAATTTTTTGTGATATAAATTCCGGAACTATTAAATGTCACGCCGGATCAAATTTTATGTTAAATATCAACTCCCTGTTGACATGTTTTCGCGGTCTTATTTCTTTAGAAATCAGTATCTTCGTCTGATCTGTAATTTGACCGATTGTGACATTTTGAATGAGTGTGGATTCGCATGACGTGTGATGTATGCATAGCGAGAAACGAGACGCTTCCCCTGTCGAAACACCCGTTATCGCCCCTTTTTAAGTTCATGTATCAGTTATGTTTGTTTCCTTGATTTTGTCTCTCCTTAATTAATTTACGAGATTTTAACATCGGTAAACTACTGTTGTCTTTATTGATTATGCAGGATGTATAAATCCGCAGTCACGCCCGGGTCTGTTAGCAAAAGGTAAAGGAATGACCTCTATCGTCAAGCGTTATAAGCCCCTTTTCGCCAATATTAGCGTCAAATGAGCTAAAAATTGGTATCGTCATTCGATCGTCACATCTTATATTTAACCACTTTTTGCGCCAGGCGGAGTAAATTGTTAATAGTTAACTTTGTTTCAACAAACCTTTTCCGTTAATCTTCATATTGGATACTCCATTTCCTACTCTAAGCATGCAGCAGCCGTCCTGTAATCAATTCCATTGTAAAAACTGACATATCATCCGTTATAGTGGTAGTCAGTCACTGTAGATGTAATTGTCAAATATCTCTTAGGGATGACCATTCGATGGGGGAAAGGCACTCACTGGATGATTTTAGAAATGATTATCCTGGCTTGGTCAGAACTGAGAAAAAATAATCCAGCCCAATATAAAAAAGAAGATGTGGTATGATTGCCAATGAGACAACTGTCCACAAGAGACCAAAATGACACAGAAATTAACAACTATAGGTCACCGTACGGCCTTCAACAATGAGCAAAGCCCATACCGCATTGTCAAGACAGGATGAAAACAAATGTTCTGCTACACGAAATGCAGGAAATAATTGTGTACAGAAGTGAACAAAGTACTTCAGCGTAGTATATAAGATTGCATAGCACCAAACTAAAATTAATGTTCCAGCTGCATTATATCCTCCTGCCCCCGTCCCTTTCAGAATATAAAATGGCCGTTCCCTTACCGCCAATGCAAGGTGGTTTCGTTTGGAGTGGTGGTAGGTGGTTCGATCTTTTATTGGGTAAAGCCAAAGACTTTTATAATTGATACTTACTTGATGCGTCTCCATTTTGAAAGGGAAATCACTGTAACTGAAATAAGCCCGGGATATCGTGCATATGGGATATCATTTATATAAGCTAAATAAAATACAGACTACTTCTAGTGTTTGAAAAAAAGAATCGTCACTTTTTGAGCTTATAGGTCCGTTACTTTAGGTAGACATGTATCTCAAGACTTTGCCCAATATCTCCTTTTATCTATATTTAGTTGCGTCAGAAGATATTTTGTCTTATTTCTAGCTTTGCGTGATAGTTTAATACACTCAGTTGATGAGACATGTGAACTACATTAAATCATAGCCGATGGTGTCAACAAAAATTAGAATACGAAATGTTTTCCCGATTCTAATGATGTGGTTTTTTTGTATTCATACTGAAAATTACTTTGAAGGTATATATTAAGAATTTGATTAAGCGGTTCCAATTGATCCAATAAATATCATTATATCAGATAAGACACATGGTCAATTTCAAAAAAAGTGAATAGTCATTGTCTGAGTTATATTGTCTTTGCATATTGTGTTTATTTTTTCCAGTTAATTGGCTCTTCAAAGGCGTGTGTGCAAATATCACGACAACATTAATAGAGCAAAAACACTGTTTTGTTAGCATGTACTCTTAGTTCTTAAAGCTACATGTTGCCACGGTTGTGAGTTTTACTCTTTAATGGATTGTTCCGATAAATCGTCTTCCTTTGAAAAACAATATCAGTTTATAAGTAGATGATATAAAGGGTCAAGTAAAAACAATTAACCCTTTTATCAAGATTTATTATTTTGCAGGAAATGGCTAAGTGGTTTAGTTCTGTTCAATATAGTTGTTTAGTTGCTAGAAATTATACAATTATTATTAAACCTCCGACAAAAAAAAAAGAAAAAATATGATGATTCAAAAATAAAGTAAATAAATTATCAATCATGTAATTCTAAAGGAAAAATAAATAAATAATTATTATTCTATATCGCTTGTTTATATAAATGAACTAGCAATGAGAAATTAATGGTATCATTAATTGAGATAGGAAGACACTAGTAATATTTGGGAAAGGTACTCATACAAATATTCGAAAGTTATATAAAGTAACATTTATACCGTCTTCTTTTAAACAAAGAAAAGATTTCAATTTAAAGGTATTTGAGGAGAAAGATCACTATCAAAAAGTTAATCCATAGAATTGCCCTGTAATACAGTAAATATATACTGCGTTGATTGTCAAAATGGTTGACTCTTATATGCTCTATTAATCTACTTTAGATTATAAGTAATTTCACACCATCATATTGAAAAATAGTAATTTCTTTCAATAAGGTTCAATTTATACTAATGTTTAGGATTCTAGTAAACAATGCAATTGTCAAAAGTCTTTCGTCAATGACATTTTATTCAGAATTCACATTCACGATTATGATGGCATGATACTAATTCGCTAACGGGAAGAATTGTAGTTGATTTTCATATGATGAAGATATAATCTTTCGATCAGTTAAATAATTAGGTCTTTGAGCTGGTATGTCAGTAACTGCTAGTAATCCTTTGTTAAATAATTAGGTCTTTGAGCTGGTATGTCAGTAACTGCTAGTAATCCTTTGTTAAATAATTAGGTCTTTGAGCTGGTATGTCAGTAACTGCTAGTAATCCTTTGTTAATTGATGTCTGGAGCTGGTATGTCAGTAACTGCTAGTAATCCTTTGTTAATTGATGTCTGGAGCTGGTATGTCAGTAACTGCTAGTAATCCTTTGTTAATTGATGTCTGGAGCTGGTATGTCAGTAACTGCTAGTAATCCTTTGTTAAATAATTAGGTCTTTGAGCTGGTATGTCAGTAACTGCTAGTAATCCTTTGTTAATTTATGTTGGTCATTGTCATTTTGATTAGTTTCTTCTGTTACCTATTCTTATATCGGACTCTGACTTCTTTTAAACTGTGCGTATTGCTATGTGCTTGTTTATTCCTCATTGGCTAGATGTGAAGGGGAAGGGTTGAGATCCCACAAAACTTGTTTAACCCGCATTTTGCGCCTGTCCCAATTCAGGAACCTCTAGCCAGTGTTAGTCTTTTGGAGTTTTTTTTGTATGTTTCAGAGTTTAATATGGCGTCCATTTCGCAGTACTAATATTCATGATTCTTAAGGGACCAGCTGAAGCCCGGGATTTTCTTGCTGCTTTGAAGACCCATTGGTATCCTTGTGCTGTTTTTTGCTCTTTGGTCGGATTGTTGTCTCTTTGACACATTCCCCAATTTCATTCTCTACCCTATCATCTTTACAACAACAACCGTCATCTGCTACAACACATGTTTGATGTCTTTTGATGCAAAGAAATTGTGGTTATACGTTCATAAGACAGCAACCAAACTACACAACAAACCTAGAGATAAAACACGGAACGCAAACAACAAACTGAAAGAAAACGTTTTGGAATACATTAATTTGTATTCACATAGCACAACACAAAATATCTATAGTAATAATGAAAGAAAACTCAAAACTTAAAAAATCAAATATAGTAGTAAACACATCAAGCATTCTACTGCACCCTAACAGCGCAAAAGACAACTCCGTCATTAGTTAAACGACGTTTTGGTCATAACAATTAGCAATAGGCTGTAAACTAGCTAAAAGGTGTTGTTCCACAGTTCTCAATACTATCCTATATGATAAATCAATTGTCACAACATTTCTGAACATATAAGTAACCCTACACTGAAAAAAAGTAACAAATATACAACAGAAAGAATATATGTAGTATTTGAGACTATTTTCTCACCAAAATAAGGAGCCAATAAAAACCCTTCCCAGTTGAAATAAAAACTATACTCTGTAAACAAAGTTGTGATTTTTTTTTATCTGCACTCAGCTCGTGCTGTTAGGATGTTGTCTCAGTGTTTAAATTGTATCTCCATTCCTCTGTTATTCATCAGTGATAGCTGTACATGTAGATAGTCTACAGAGATTGGTTTCATATGTAAATTAAATAAACATTATAAGTTTCGTGCGTCCGAAGATTTATCTTCATCGTGAACGCTCAAACCTAAACACTTAAGAGCCCGGATATTGAACAAGAATTACCAATTGTCACTGGTGTAAAGATAATTATGAATTGTAGCATTTTTACATGTATCATTGACAATTTCCCGTTGTATATAATATTTGTTACTGCTTGTATTGGTTCAGTCTACTCACTGGTTACATTTACAAAGCACTTTGTGGAAATTGATGTTATTTTGAATTAGGAAGATATAGTCACGAAATTACAAATGTAAAGCAAATAGCCTTTTGATAATTTAAAACAATTTCATCATACCCAGACAATTACAGTGTCATTTACAGTGTTCAAGCTCCACCACACGTCAAACGACCTTGTCATTTCCATATTAATATATTTTAAGAAGATTTTTTTTACATTAATTGAATTTTGAATAAAACAGCATATTCACATAAAGACAAGGTTGCAAATAGGTTTTCACCACGCAAAATCACGTAAAATCTGATGAAAATTGCCAAAGTTGATATTCACCGGGGAAACGGTCATGTGCATATACAACACAAAGGTAAAATTGATTGATTGGTGTTTAATGCCACTTTCAGCACTATTGTGCTTTCGTGGCGGTCAGTTTTTATTGGTAGAGGAAGCCGGAGTGCCCAGAGAGAACCACTGATTTTCGGTAGGAAAACTGACAATCCTATTGGATTGGAGTAAAGAGCACCTGCCACGTGCGGGAATCAAACTCACAACCTCAGTGTTGACAGACTAGTGATACAGTCGTTCGACTATATTTTGTTTTCTCTTTTTAAGATTTTATTCAAATATGTACATTAAAAATTCACCAGACAGTACCTGGTGTCACAAACAAACAGTTACATGTAGTCAATTAAAACAATATCAATAGCAATTCAATAAAAGTTTAAATATGTTAATTCTACTACATATCAACTAGTACAGTTTAGAATTAATACAATATTTCTGCATGGTTTTGTGTTACTTTAATAACAGGATTGTCTGATATAAAACATTTTTCTAATTATAAATGTTATTTTCTCTGATTTAACAGATAAAAAAGTGAGAGATGTATTTTTCTAACAATGTTTTAAAATAGTCTACTAAATTGAGTTTAGTTTGAGGACCCAAGAATACGAAATTTCTTCTTTTATTGATACAAAATCTTGCTATACCCATAATAAAATTTGCAAAATAAAAGTTAAAACCGTAAATTTTCTTCAAAACCAATCAGCATCGTGTGGTCAAAATCAAGGTACAGTGTATCAACATTGATGAAAAAATATATTTAAAAAATCTTTCAGAAAATCAGTGAATCGTGACATATTGACACAGTTAATAGACTTATGTTCTAAATCCTCTCTATATTGTTAACACACCGAACAAGTTTCACATGTTTCATTTCAAAAGTTTAAATTTAGTAAACAAAGTACTTGAAAATTCAGTTCTTCGCATTCACCAGGCAGGATATGTAAATTAAAAAAAAATATAACACTTTGAAAGTTCTAATTCTGGATACTTTTCAATCCAATAAAATTCTGATACAAGAGATCTTTCATCAATTTTCATTAAGAGATCATAAAATGTTCGAGTACTTTGTGGCATAGGAACTTATTTATCTTCAACAGAAAAAGAAAAACAATCTGCAGTTATTTCAAAATTCTTTGCAACTTGATTGACACTTTCATTGATGAAATGTACTTATTCGACTACTTAGATCACTCGGTCACTGAGGCCCCTTGAACATTATATAGAAAAATATCGTATTGTATGCAATTCCATCCAAATCCGTATAAATCTGACTCCAAATTATAGGCAAAGTAAAATTAAATTAACATAATTAAATTAACATATTTCGATCCCTCTATCCCAAATATTTTTAGAATTTAATTTATTTATTGCTACCAGTAAAATGCTCGAGTCCAGGAAAATAATTGAAACAAATGTTTCCCTTTTGATGTATGCCAAAAACCATTTCTTCATATACGGGTCATTTATAAGAAATGAAGAATTTTCAATCGGGACTGAGCATGAAAATGTATACTTTAGTCAAACTACGAAGCCGGTTTGTCTTCGTGGAGGGAATTTTGACAATTGAATAAGCATCTATATTGAACGAACTATTTGTTATTCCACTGATCGAGATTAAAAGGTAGAGGATTGATATATCTTATATTATACCTAGTTCAACCCCGCAATATATTGGTGTAACTTCCTCGTCAGGAACCTAGTCCATAGTTGTTCGTCATATCTTTATATTTTAGTTTGGTATGGATGACCTATCAATTATACTTTATGTCTAATTAATTCAGTTGCAACTGATTTAAATACGATTTAAAGGCTGACATATTGAGTAGGCAGCGGTCTATTGTATCTTCGTCAATACAATTAGCAGTAGTCCGTAAATTAGCTACAAGGTGTTGTTCCACAGTTCCCAATACTATCCTTTATGATATATCAATTGATATGAAATTTCTGAACATATAAATTGGAAGTTACCCTACACTAAAAAAGGTTCCAAAATGACAGCAGAAAGAATAATTATTTAATATCTAAGACTATCAACCAAGTAAATGTTTTTTTCTCACCAAAATCGGGAGCAAAAAAAAAAAAAAAAAAAAAAAAAAGTCCCAAGTTGAAATCAAACATTACTCTATAAACAAAGTCTTGATTTTTTAAATCTGCAAATGAGCTCGTACTGTTAACACTGAGAAAACAACCTAACTACTGGTTCGCTCAGATCTTTTTTTTTTTTTTTTTTCCTGCGTGTGAAATTATTGCAACAAGTGCTTTGAAGTAAACCTTAACCAGTATGTCTAGCTGTACATCGTTCACTGTCGGACTAGAATAAATTTGACAGAAACATTCACAGTACCAGTCTGCAATTAACACTCAATTCTATAAACAATAAAAAAAAAATAATAATCAAATATAACAATCAAGGTTCTTGGTTGATTGATTGATTTTTGGTGTTTAACACGACTTTCAGCACTATATGCACAAGCTTATGTTACGGGATTTAGTAACACTCGTTTTTTTTTTTTTTTTTATTTTGATCTGCGGAATAACAAAAGATTTATAAAATGACATACAACAGATAGCAGTACAGAAACAATGCTAAACTCTATAATACCGATATAAAACATAACAAAACATAATTGCAATAAAAACAAAAAAAATATATATTATACCGAATGCTCGTTTTTAAAAGTATAGGCTTTTATTAATAATTGCTAAATTTGCTAGATTTATAAAAAAAAAAAAAAAAAAAAAAAAAAATACTACTGCAAAAAGACTGGGTGAATAATACAACTTTTTATTTAGTTCCCGCAGGCGCAATCATGCTTACAAAATAAATCTCTATACATGTATTTGCGAAATGCGCATCTAGTGCAGAAAGATTGGTACCGGTAATGTTATTGCAATAAAATTAAGTTTTGACCAATTTATTATCAGTATTTCCTTGTTTTAGTAATGGAAACAGTACGTTCTTTGAAATACTTTAAAAGCATGTAAAATTTAACTTCTGATACTGGTATGAGAGATTATCTCCTGTAATGGAGAACACTAACTCGATAGCTAACCATTACGCTAAAATCCACAAAATCCAAACATGTACTTTTCAATCATTACCGTTTAACTTTCCCGTGCAACGGTGATAAGCGAGGTTGGACGTTCTGCAATTAATGAGAAAATACAACAGATAATATTGGCACCGCAATATTTCAAGCTTGCATTTAATTTGTGCTATTTATATTCGAGTACAAAAAAAATGTATTATAAACAGCAATGTCGTTACGTAGTCCAACATTGTCGTCTGTTGTTGAAAAGTTGCATTACTAAATACATACTAAGAGGGAGAAAAGTTTCATGTCTTTATCCGAATTTGTCAATGATATTGTTATTAAATCTAAGCAATACATTATGAATTAATAGCTTATTTTAACAAATAATTACATGCTGATTGTTTACTCTTTTATTCCTGATTATCACCTGCTAATGACAATCTCTGTTAGGAAAATATATTTGAAACGCATTTTCCTATCACCTTTATTTGAACCCGTCATTATAAATGCCACTTACATTGTCAGTCGTCAGTTGTTCTTGAATAATTGAGATGTGCAAAGTAATTACATACACTGAATTACCTACCAACAAACATTACTTAATTGTTGACTTTTGTTATTTCAATCTGTGTAAATGATGACATGAAGTGTTATGATATTGTCACCTTCATGCAGTGGCGTTTTTATGTATTGTTTCAACGATCATGCAGGTGTCAATTGATACAGACATTTAAGTTTAAGAGAAGCTTTACAATTTATATCAGTTTTATTTAGTATATGGTTTATATTTATTCCAAATTGAAAAAACTAACAAAATTCATTTTGATGAACAAAAATAACGATGGATTGACCATTGCAAAATGAGGGTATGTTTGTTTGTGGCAGAAATGGTTCCTTGCAGCAGGCCATCTTACAACCTGTCAAAGAGTTGTTGCCAGGATTTTAACTGTTGACAGTGACAATGTTCTAGAAATAGTTTAAGATGGGCTGATGTTTGAAACGAAAATAATCATACATTTCTGTACTATTTAGTCCATGTTTTTTACCAACACAGTAGGGTTTAAGGACCACTGTCATCCCGCAATTGGACTCTTGCGAAAGGAGTTGTCTGCTTTCTGGGAGGGATGTATAATTACACATTCACGCCTGAATTAAATCGTAATGTTAAATTCAATTCCCGTGATAAGAACGTTCTATATTTTTAGAATAATCGATAGAACCTTTTTATAATTTTTAAGTGGTCCTTAAGTGATCTATTGCAAGGCAAAAGGGGGAGATATGATAAAATCTTTATTTGGACTCTATAATAGAAAAAAATAGTAAAAGTATTCAAGTCTTTCAAAATTCTATTTATTTCATAGACAAATAAACAAAGTGATATAGTCCGGACATTTAAGTACCGACATTGTATCGTAATGTCACCATGGTGTCATAAACACTTCGATTCGACATGCATGCATTTGTCATAGAATAGTATTTTACGCAAAGTTTTCAAAGAATGATCCAGGGGGGTCCGCGGGTGCCCGAGACAACCACTAAGGTTGGCATAATTGGTACACCATGCATAATACAATTAACACCAGTTTTTTTTATTAATTAACCAATAAATCTATCGCTGGTAATGAACTTGTCATTTTCTCTCTCAGTACAATATATATACCTTTAAAGGGGCATTAGCTGTCAAATTCATGTGTACCGAATTGACTGAAATTCTCATATTTGATTTATAACATACTAAAACGTATATCCACATTATAAAAAGTCTAAAATAAACAATTTACGATGCATGGACTCGATAATATGTATCAGCATTTCGTGTGTGTTTTAGTCTAGACGCCATCTAATTAACCATCGAGATGACATCTAAAGACTGCCGACAGTCATATAACCCGATATAAACATAAACATAAATAGAAATAGACAGCTTGCACGTCCAATCGGATTTTTCTAGGTCTGTTTGATTTCATATTATAGGTTAAAAACATTTTAATCACCTGTATAAGAATGATGTTTTGTGGATCGAATCAGTCAACCAAATGGTTTATCATTGTTTCACTTTCAATGTTGAGATTCTTTCACTTTTAATGGCTTAACACGCCAAGTGCATGCGTAACTCATCTCTAGCTAAGGATTTAAATTGAAGGCCACATGAATACGGATTCAAGTGAATAATTCATCAGTGATGTTTCTTAGCTTATTTTGACAAAATTGAACCAAACTCGCTGCTAAAAGCGAATTGTCATTTCACTATTTCACTTTCATTATTGATTGAACACAAAAAAAAAAAAAAAAAAAAAAAATCAATTATTTTCCTATCTGTTAGTTAATGCCCCTTTTAGAAAAATACATGCATGTAATTAGCAATCGTTATTTACTATTTAGATTCCTTTGATGTGGAGGTGTGAAAAAAGACAATCTTAAATTTAAGACTTTTTTCAATAAGTAATTGATATTTCTTTTTTCGATTAAATTTAGTTATATTATTAACGTTTATACTTTATTGCCAACTTTCCCTAACAATTAATACATATGTAATTTGCTATTGCGCCTATTCCAAACTCCAAGTGAATTTCATCCGTTCTGATTGTTCTAATATTCTTATTCTATAACCAACTCATATTTAAAAATTAGCTTTTTTGAGTGTTTTGAAATTTGGACTACCGTATCTTCAGAAAACACCGAACATCAACCCTATCTGAAGTATCAACGACCCTTAATGGACCTAGCATGTTACGACTTGTTTCGACTCCGGAGTTGCTATACGGTCATGGTTAAATTTCTGGCAAAATGCAAAAGAAAAACTAGTGCCACAAAGTCGCCCAAGAAGTTGAACTGGGAATAGAAGTGTAGTCATTCATCCCTTGTTCCGGCAGTAAAACCCTTGCTTTAATGGAACGTCCATTTGACTGTTTGGGATGTAAAAATACTCATCAACATCCTGTCGGGATGGGGACATTAAATTCGATGTCTCATATCGAGAGAGTGCCACCCCTCTGCAACTAGCACCCTTTAAAACTTGTTTTTCTTAAAACAATCTGCTCGATGAGTATAACCAGATGCGAATATGAGCGTTTAAATAATGAGCTCAGGTTAATTCAAAATGTTTTACGTGCAACAATGTGTCGGGAACGACTCTATTGCTTAGCACTGATGCACGTGCATTATATGGTTTATACTTAGATCTTGTCGACATGGTCGCTCGAAGACATTAAAAAAAAATTAGCATCTTAAAAATCATGTGTTATCATTTGCTTCGTAGCTTCATGTACCATCTTGATCTTAAAATAAAAAAAAAATGTTTAAACGTTTTGAAAGTTGCATTGGTGACACTAGTACTGCTATGAAAAAATGTCTGGATCTGTCCCTGATTTTTTAATAAAATAGTTATGAGTCAATGTCTTACCCAAACAGTTTTTTTCACCCAAATCAACGTCTTTGAAAAAGACGTCTTGCAGCAAAATGGAAAGGTCTTGACTAATATCTAAATATTAACGACTAGATCTCAAAGTGGGGCTATTTTGGCATCTTAAGCAGTAGTTGCATTTTATTTAAGTCAGGCAGAGGTAATACATGATGGAAAAACCAATAAACTTATCTATCACATTTTGAATTGTAAGATGAACACATATTAAAAAAAACTAGATTTTTTAAATATCTGTCTGGTCATAGGAAATATGAATTATAATATATAGAATGCATTACAAAACAGGGATATATCATAAAAATGAAAATATACTCTGTTTGAAATTTAAAAAACAAATATCTCATTAATGATCAGATTATCATTAACTGAGTTCGTATTTTTCAGTTTTTGTACATTTTATAAAGAAAGGTCACTTGTGATATCACTATAAGGTCATAAACATGTATTTTAAATGGCTATTTCACTCCTAGTTTTTGGTCAAAATAAATATGAGCAACAGCTTTAACCAAAACAATATTTTACACACATTCACATTTGTATAAAAATATTTTGTAGTAAAACCGTTGTTGCTTAAGTGGGATGTTCATTTGACTGTTTTGGATGTATAAATACGCTGCCGCGTCCTGTCGGAATGGGGATGTTAAACCCAATGTCGCATGTAAAGAGAGTGCAACACTCTCTGTACGCTATCACCCTCCAAAAATCTTGTTATTCTTAAAATAGTCTGAAGGATGAGTATAACCAGTTTCAAAAGTGAGCGTTCAAATAATGAGTTCATATTAATCAAAATGTTTGCACGTGCAACAATATGTGAGGAACGACTCAATTGATATGCACTGATGCACGTGCATTGTGGTTTATACTAAGATCTTGTTGACAATGTTGCTGGAAGAAATTCAAGAAAAATTAAATTGTATTATTAAAATCATGTGTAGTTGTTTGTTTTGTTGCTACATGTACTCTCCTGATCTTAATATTTAAAAAAAAATTCAAACGTTTAGAAAGTTGTATTGGTGACATGGCTCTGAAAAGTGTCTGGATATGTCCCTGATTTTTTAATAAAATAGTAATAAGTCAATGTCTTACCCAAACAGTTTTTCCCCCAAATCAACATCTTTGAAAAAGACGTTTAGCAGCAAAATTTTGATTTTGAAAGGTCTTGACTAATATCTAAATATTAACGACTAGATCTCAAAGTGAGGCTATTTTGGTATCTTAAGCAGTATTTGCATTTTATATAAGTCAGAGGTGATGCCTGATGGAAAAACCAATAATCTTATCTATCACATTTTGAATTGTTATAGGTGAACACATATAAAAAAAAATCTAGATTTTTCTAAATATCTGTCTGGTCATAGGAGACAGGAATTATATATATAATGCATTACAAAACAGGGAGATATCATCAAAATGACAATATACTCTATTTAAAATTTAAGAACAAATATCTCATTAATTAGGCAGATTGTCAAAAACTTAGTTCGTATTTTTCAGGGTTTTTTTTTGGTTTTTTTTGTATTTTATGCAGAAAGGTCACTTATGATATCAATATGAGGTCATAAACATGTAGACATTTATGTATTTAAAAATGTTTATTTCACTCTTAGTGTTTGGTAAAAATATATATGACCAACAGCTTTACCCAAAACGATATTTTACACACATTCACATCTTTGTAAAACTATATTTGTAGTAAAACCGTTGCTGCTTAAGTGGGATGTTCATTTGACTGTTTTGGATGTATAAATACGCAGCAGCGTCCTGTCGGAATGGGGACATACAATCCGATGTCTCATGTAGAGAGAGTGCCACGCTCTCTGTACTCTATCCCCCTCCTAAAATCTTGTAATTCTTGAAATAGACTGCAGGATGAGTATAACCAGTTGCAAAATAAGCGTTCAAATAATGAGTTCACATCAATCAAATTGTGCTTACGTGCAACAATGTGTCAGGAGCGAATCAGTTGATTAGCACTGATGCACCTGCATTAAGGTTTAAACTAAGATCTTGTTGACAATGTTGCTCGTTTACATACAAGCAAAAAATTGTCATTTTGTAATTCATGTGTTATCATTTGCTTTGTAGCTACATGTAGCCTCTTGATCTGATCTTAGTAATAAAAAATAATTTAAAACGTTTGAAAAGTTGTATTGGTGACATTCCCCTGGTCCCTGGGAAATGTCTGGATTTATCACTTGTTTTTGGGATAAAAGAGTTATGAGTCAATGCTTTACCCAAAAAGTTGTTTTTTTTATCCATATTAACGTCTTTTAAAAAGATGTCTTGCAGCAAACTGTCTTTTTTTATAAGGTCGTGACTAATATCTAAAGATTAATGACTAGATCTCAAATGGAGGCTGGTTTTGCAGTATTAGTTAAATATAAAAATAAGAAGATGTGGTATGATTGCAAATGAGCTCTCAGCCTAAGTGCAGTTATTTAGAATTGAAAAAAATTAAGATATATCAAAAATCAAGATTAAAAATAAAAATATCTGTCTGGTGATTGGAGATATGAATTATATAGAATGCATTAAAAAAGTGAGATGTCTTGTAAAATAACAATAAATTCTGTTTCAAATTTAAGAACAAATATCTCATTTACCAAGCTGATTTTCAAATTTTAAGTTTCTTTTTGGTCAGTCTTTTTTTTCATGCAATATTATGTTACTGTGAAGCTTTCAATCAATATGTCACATCAAAAGGTAACATGAAAAGAGTCATTATTTGCCCCTGGAATGTTGAAATAGTAAATTTATTTAAGTCTTTCAAGCCTTTTGGGTAAAGCCGTCGCTCATATCTAAATATTAATGACAAGATCTCAAAGTGAGGCTATTTTGGCAGTTTTTCCTGGGTTGTGTACATCATCGTAGCAAATATTATAGTATAGCCGCTATTCTCTAGATATCTATCGATGTTGAACGATATGCTACGGAGCTGGCCTATCGAAATGACGTCGATAGTAATAATCAACCAGACGCTGTTTTGGATTCTCTAGACAGCTTTTTGTTTTGGGCTGTCTAGATCTATTTAGCGGCTATGCTAGCTATACGATCAATAGTCCAAATTTATGTAACCCTACGTAGCTTACACGTATGTTTTTCACTAAATGTAAGAATTTGAAGCAATAATAATATTTATAATGTGAGAGATAACATGTATTGAAATAACCCGTGTTACTTTTATGACTCTTAAGTTCATGTAATCTTTATCGGTCTGCATAACTGACTTCATCGTTTGTCCGTTGAAATAACATGCTATTGGACCTTAACGATTACAGAAAATCTGACAAAAATGACCTCGGATATATTCCGATCTTGTCTCTTTCCATATTGATGTATCATTAGATTTGGCATATGCATCGTATCTTACAATGAGTTATCCATGCAATGTCTTCTCCATATAGAGCAGGAATATTGCTTTACCATTTCAAAGAGGAATGGTGTACATCAAATGATGTATGGACAACTTAAAGAGCGTTTTTCTCGCGTTCAAATAACGCATAGAACTAAAACTATTCCCCGCCATCTCTTTTATATATCAATGAAGATATTGTTACTATGAAGTATTATTGCAATGTCGTTCCGCGTTCCGCTCCACGTGAAAACATGTTGTTGAATTACTATTTGTACATTACAACTATTTTCGGATCATGTTCAGTTAAAAGTAATGCTATCAGAACACCTGATATCATACTATAGTGGGAAATTCTATTGCCCGTTTGTTAAAGTAATTAATTCGAATATGGTCAAATCGGTTATAGACGATGAAGCCATACGAATGTGATGGATGGCTGTTTAACGTCTACTGGCAAGTTAAAAACATACCAGTATTCAAGACGAGAACATTGTTAATGTTATACGAATATGAATCCTGCCTTGTAGTAGACCGCCATGCTGAGGTGAATTTCTAACGTGCTAGTTAACAGGATTAAAGTCCACAGAAAGACATGCCACCCTATCTGGACACATTATACTGACGCCAGGCCGACCTGACTTTGTTTTTACTTCTTAATGGTCCATGCGTGCATAGAAGCAGCCAATACCAATTTTCAACTTTTGACCTGGTCGGGTTTCGGCCTACGATCTCCCGCATTTGAGGCAAGCACGCTACCAAGAGATACCTGATGTCCTTAGATAAAATACATGTATGTATACGGTTCTTTTTGATATGCTCGAATTACTTTACTCCTACGACAAAGTAACTCATGATTGCGATCGCGACATGCCAAATACTACAAAACTGTGTGTTGTGCTTCATAATCTCTTGAATTAATTTGTGATTAAATCGGCAAGCTGTCAAATTTTCTTGTCCCTCGTCTTGAAGGAAGACAAAGAAAACCAAAGTGTTAGCAATCAATTTGAAGAAATAAATATTTTTTAAGATTTGATTTGATTCCTTTAATACAAATTGTAAAACTAATTACACACATGGAATGACCAATTTTTAATTTCATGGGCAATAGTCAGGGCATCGTAAAGTGTAAAATGAGATGGTATGGAAAGATCACTTTTTATAAGAAATTAGTATTAATTTGCATTTTTGAATGTTGTTTTGTATATTTGCTTAACGGCTTTAAACTTTTCCTATTAATACACAACTGAAAAAACTGCTAAATTATAACCCTCTTTGTCATTAATATTAAGATGTCAGCCACAGCCTTACTCAAAAAGATATTTTGCTACAAGTTGCCTTATACAAAGGTGTTAATATTGATATACATGATATCTTTTTTTTTTTTTTTTTTTTGGTATGACTGTGTCATTATATATACTATGTCCTTATTTAACAAACAAATAAACGCCTGTGTAAAGAACATTTCCGGTAAAATATGTCAGTTTTGACATACCGATGACATCATTGTGACAACTGCGTTTTGAAAGATACCAGTTTATCATTCTATTAAGTTATTGATGAAGCTATTATTATTTGGAAAGAATTGAAGAATTTTACTATTTTTGCAATTTCATGGTTAAAGTAATGGCTGCTGTCATACCCCTCCTTGTTAATGTAATAAACATGTCTTAACCAATGACATTATTATGTCGAAAAAAACAATAAGTATGAATAAAAAAATACACTTAACACTTTATGTTTGACACATATGTGCAGTTTGAAACATATGTTTTGTTTTTGTTTATCACCACAAATAAACACAACTTCAGTAGATATTTCATTTACGTTGTGATGAAAAGAACATATTTTGTGAGTGCACATCAGATACACAGAATTCTTCCTTAAATTATCGAGAGATGTGTTAAATACCGCTAATTAAATTCCTAAGGAAAACAAAGTTCAAATAGGTCGATAAGTACCTTTAATTAATTATTTATAGACATGTGTTTTTTTCATTTCCTTGAAAATATATAAAATTATTACAATTGTTTATGAACATCTCTACAGATATGAGAAAACAACGGCATACCATTATTGATATTGTATATTTCTACTTGAATGAAATTTTAATATTTGATAGAAAAAGTTTCAGGTTTTGTCAATTAATTCATTAAAACGCCATGATTTAGCAGGCGTTGGTTCATACCTACAATTAGCAGTCACTGATACGATATTAGTGAACATTAAAAATCGGTAAAAATTTCTTTTCTAGATAGTTGATTTCATAGTTGTAATTGTTTTTGGCATCTTTATCACTTTCCGTTGTAACTGTTCAAATGGTGTTGTGTTGCAAATCAGCAATATTCATGCACATGTTGTATTAGATAATGTTAATAACTTTTTTGACATTTTGTATGATGATGTAATGTACGAACTTTTGCCAGTTGGGACATGTTTGACGTACCGGGATGTTTGACGTACCGGGATGTATGTACCGGGATGATTGACGTACCGGGATGATTGACGTACCCGGATGATTGACGTACCGGGATGTTTGACGTACCGGGATGACTAAAAATGCAGTACATTTGTATTTGTTTGGCTGATTTGGGGAAATTTGAATTTACAAAAAATAAAAGGTCGTATACCAGAGCTCTAACTTAGAGCCAAGAGCGTTTATTTTGCAGTGAGGAATATAATAATACACAGTCACGTCCGTCTACAATTTTCGTTGTTAATTTAGACATGAAATGACTGTCAAAGAAACTGGAGGTTTGGTACACCGTAAAACATTGTTCCACTCATTCGAAGGCGACAATGACAATCAATCGCAAGTTGTTTCCTTGAGCTGACGAGAATTCATAAAATGTAGTCAGTATACATGGGGATTTGTTTTTAAAGAATATTGCTTTAAGTTTATTGCATTTTTAATTCCCCGTTGCTTACACATACAAGGTATTACAAAAAGTGATATCTATTTTAAATGCATTTGTTGGTACCCTGCCTGCCAATGATCCTGTTGTAAAGGGGTAGTTTCTAGTTTACCTGATGACATTATAACAATGTTTGTAATGATACTCTACAGCTAATAGATATAAGAAGATGTGGTATGAGTGCCAATGAGACAACTCTTCATCCAAGTCAAAATTTATAAAAGTAAACCATTATAGGTCAAAGTACGGTCTTCAACACGGAGCCTTGGCTCACACCGAACAGTAAGCTATAAAGGGCCCCAAAAATTACTAGTGTAAAACCATTCAAACGGGAAAACCAACGGTCTAATCTATATACAAAACGAGAAACGAGAAACACTTATGAACCACACAGCTAAGAAGAACTGTCAGAATATGTTCTTGGGGAGAACTGTCCTAAATTGTTCTAGGATAGAACAGGTTCTATCAGAAACTGTTCTCACTGTTTAGGGAGCACTATTCTTTCTCCTGGAAGATTTTAAGATATGTATAGATATGACCCCAACTATATACTTTACACCACAGGATGGATAGCTGTTTATTGTCGAGCGGCAAATTAAATGCATATTCAGGACGAGAACGTGATAAAATGAAATGAATACAAACCCTTCTTTATACTAGACCGACACACTGAGCCAGATTTTTAACGTGCTAGTTCACAAGGTAGCAGTCCTCAGGAAGACATGTCTTCCTTCTCAGACACATTATTCTGACTTCGAGCCAACCAATCTTTGCCCTTACTATTAGATATCCCGTGCTTAAGCGGAGAAGCAGCAAATACCAATTTTCAAGTCTTTAGTTTGACCCGACCGGGGTTCGAACCCACGACCTTCCGCATTCGAGGCGAGCACGCGACCACCAAAGCGGTTTTATTTATACGAAAGAGCATATTTATGAGAGCTCATTTCACGTACTATTTAGCTTAGGGTAACAAAAGAAAGAATTTCTTTATTGTACGATATGTTTTGTGTGTCATTTCCCAGCTTCTATCCATATGTAATTAGGATTTGTCTTACTGTGCCAAATTACAAATATGTTTGCAAAGCATGCAAGAAAATGACATCGTTAAAAGAATGACAAAACATTTATCACTTTTTATTGCATCTACAGTCTTACTACGCAGCACACTCTGAGGACTTGATTCTTGTCTTCATTAAATTATTATTTATCAAATCTACAGTTGTAATTCAATCTATACTTATAATATCTATAAACACATACAGAGCATTAGTGAATATTCAGATCACTTCGGAATAGGTGCACAAATTGCATATGGATTAACAATAGATACATCCGATGAAATGCAATAGACTATGGTATATTTGGTTTCAAATGAAAACATTGATGATTGAATTCCAAATAAAATAATCTGGATTGAAAATATGGATGATGATGCTATGGAAATTATAACACAAGTAAGTGCAACGTTTACGAGTATATTTCTATGGCACGCCATAACCATTTTTATTAATTTATCATACGTAATCTCAGATAAACCGGGCTTGTCTCAGCTAAACCCCGGATCATCTCAGATAAATCGGTGTAGGTGTCGTATGGCTTTACATTTGGCCAAAATCTTCAAATTGCACAGATTTGTTTATTATTTTTGGAAACTCAAGGCATTATAAACTTTAAAGGGATATCAACATAATGACTTTTACAGGACGTGTTGTTAGAAGAAAATGGTCAGATCTTACTTTTCCTTCCAATGTTCTAAAGCAATCCGTGTTTTCCTTTCCAAGAGTTAACGGCCTTGTTTTTGGTTTATAATTTCAATGACCATTTTATAGTTTGCTACATATTTTGTGATTATATGCATGTATGTCCCAAGAGGAATCGTTGAGCCTCGTTTTCTAACCATTCACTTGATATATGGCTGTCATAAGCATACAACCTGCAGTCACGTGATATCGTTGTCTTTTTGTTCTATCGTTTGTTCGTTCGATGTCGCTGACTGACATCCTGCTACGCAAGCGCGACCATTTCTCTCGATCTAAATAATTAAATGAATAGAACCAATATATTCGGTTTGTTTTCTTCGTGAGGCGCTCGACCAAATTCTATTTGAGACAAATTTAAAGATAACTGAAGATTAAAAACATGTCAATCTCCAATTTAATAAAATAAATTAATAGTAATCTAACCTTGTTAAAGGCTTTACCGGTTGCCACTATCTAAGGTGTGACCTTGACTGTTTGCCGAGGAAATAACGTATTATTTTGAATGCCAGATATAGTAAAATTTAGTACTTTATCTTCTGTCTACAGATATACGGTGTATTGTAGCTAGTTTAAAGCAAGTTAAATGAATCGGTAGACTTGGAAGTTTGTTAAAATTCAATCTGTTGAATGGGTCTTATCTTATTGTCCTTATTATTTCCTTCATAATGTTTCATGCAATATATACTTTTTTGCTAAAGTAATATGTTGACCCCTGATCTGTACTTCATTACAGGACACCAATAAGTGTAATGCTCCCGTATATTTTGACGCCTAATTGTGTAAGTGATTTTTGTATGACGTGAATACTTTAAGTGACGTAAAATCTTGGTTAAGCTGCAATAAAATCCCGAAAAAGATCTCGTTTGTGCTTGCTTGCATATTATTTAAAACATGCAGCAAACATTGCATTGTTGTTTGTAACCTAATTAGCAAAAAGGTGTCCCGAGTGATTTTGTTGGTGTTTTTACAACAAAAATTGATGTATATGACGTAAATCTAGTCGTTAAAAGAGACAATATTTCTTTGAACAGTTGCAAAAAAAGTAAATTTATTGCTTCTGGCTTTACATTCCCGCGATGCTTTGAGCATGTTAATGATACAAAGCAAATAGAGAAATAAACAAAAGTGTTTACAGTCATTAATTATCCCTTACTTAATTTTATGCATTGGTATAATGACTTTTGCATCTCTTAATGGTATTTACAGAATCAAATCTAAGGAGAGGGTTACGTTTTGTTTCTAATACTTGTATCAATGTGTGCTGTGTTGGCACAGAAACAAGATAAGGAGATTAGTTGTTTTGTTTTTACGATTTTTTTAAAAGCCTTTGATAAAGTTTGGCATGATGGACTTATACATAAAATGAAGTCTTATGGTATAAATGGTAATCTATTGAAATGGATTTAAAGCTATCGGAATGAAAAAAAAAAAAAGTGTGGTAATGAAATAGTCTTCTTCAATACTTTGCAAAATTTACACTGGGGTTCCTCAAGGGTCTTTCATTGGACCTTGTTTTTTTATAATATGCATAAATGTCATTGCGATAAAACTTGATTCTCATTGCAGACTCTTTTCATATGACACGTCGTTCAGCTGTGCGGATCAGGATGCATTGCAGAGAGAATTAGTGACAAATTACGACCTGGTCGAACTGCGTTTTTAATTCTGATAAAACAGAAATTATGTTATTTTCGAATGTTGACATACCAGAAATGAAATTTGCTTTATATGAAGAAAACATACCAGTAACTAACATTCATAAACACTTAGGGGTTACATTTAGCAATGATGCTAAATGGAATATCCATATTGATGATTTTAATTAAAGCGTATCTAAACATATAAATACATGTATGCTCTGGAAACTGAAATAATGACTTAGTAGAAAAAAATTGGAAAAACTATATTTAGCAGAAAAATTCAAATGTTTTTATAATATTAAACAAAATAATTTGCCAGAATATAAGTGTAATTTAATTCAAACAACAATCCAAAATATGTACGACTGCTTATCCACTACGCAATGGTAACGATCAAATACTTCCATTCTGCAGACTCGTATTAACTAAGGAATCACGTATACCATACGTCTATGGAATAACTTTGATGCGTCAACCCGTGAAGCAGATACAATAGGAAAATTCAAAACGGAACTAAACAACTTAAGATCTTGTCTCACAGAAAACCATGCAAAAGTGTCCAGGAGTGAATTTTGCGGAATCTCTTTAAATTTGGTACATACAACACTTAGGCCATGCCAATATCACTTGCAAAATTTTTTGCTTAAATTTTATCGGATAGCTGAGTTTTGTAGCGCCATCTATTTTCACCCTTTTTTTACGGGAAAATTGCCAAATTCAAGGTTTTTTTAATGATTTTAATCCAACAAATAATTAGTTCTAGCCATGATAAATATCTCTTTTGCCCAAAGCATGTGATAAAGCATTATTAAGGAAATAAAAAAATGTAAGTAATAAATATATATTTGATTTTTTATAGTAGGGCCTCTATATTCATTAAACAGGTGTTTGAGGAATTGGCTATTTTACCAAATTTAGGACCTGAAGAAATGCTAAAATATAGAAAAGGTGAAGCTGTAATTAAAAGATGAATATATCAAAATGAACTACTATGATAGCTTAAAGAAATATAAAAATCCACCCACGGCAAATATTTAGAAATATTTTTATTATATATCACTGTACGGCTATTTTTATAGTATTTTATAAAATCTTTCATGTAACAAAATCTTTTCTTAACACAAAGCCACAAATTAGGGTGCAATTCTTGTCAAAATTAGTGATTTTATACTTCAACTGCTGTTTCTTATTAATTCAAAGTAAAATCATAGTGAAAACGATGATCAAAGTACTAAAAGCTCTCACGGAAAGCTATATTTAACAAATGAAAAAAAAACCGGTTTGATTCAAAATCCAAATTCTCCAATTTGAAACTGCTAATTGCATGTTTTGTCTTTAACCTGTTTCCATGAGTATATCTGGCACCTGCTTTTTATATGTACTTTAATAATCATAATGAAATATAAGCACAGAAATGTGCTGGATCTGCATTTTTATGTAAATGTAATGTTGTTGGAAATCTTGCATGCTACTCATGAACATTCATTTGTGTGTAATTATGCCCGTTATTCAGTATTTTGGTCCAATAGTACCTGATATGGAGGCTGTTGAAAAGGTGATGACAGAATAATTTGTTATAAATTTTAACCAAAAACCATCAGAACCTTTTTTTCAGTGTAAATTACACAAAATTTTAGTTTTTTTGTTTGTTTTATACAGTAAGACACTGAATCCTTTACATTTCTTTTAATAGCCCATAACGACATTCAAATCATTATCATGATTATAGAATTTATAGTTCATAAAATCATTGATATCAGCTGACTCGGCAAAACTTATTAACTTTCAGTTTACAGCAAAAGTAGCCATATCATTGTCCTTGTACTATTCTATAAATTGTCACTTCCATTCTAGCTTATAATTCTCATTGTATATTCACAAAACAAGATCAACACATCTAATATCTACCATGAATAGCATAATTTTATTTTCGGTAGGTTCTCACTATCGTCACTTATTCGCTTTTATTTTCAGAAACTAACTGTTTGGTTGTTGAGGTCTCTGATTTTGCTTACAGAAAGTATGCATTGATTCTTTTAGTTTGTTAAGTTGTTAATCGGTTTCCTTTTAACAAAGTATCCAACTTAGGCAACTATTGTAGTTTATGTAATTTGGAGCTTCAATCTGACTAATTACCATGATTACATAAAATATGGAATTTTTCCAGTTCTACACCAGCTTCACAGATACATGTATAAGTAGTCAAGGACTTGCAGTGTGAATCTTTATACTTTTCTCTTACTGCGATGTAGCAATTCCAACTCCATTTTCTGAATATCTGCTGACATTTTATTCAGTATCTTACGTAACTGCTAAGTTCAATATATCGACCATATCCACACATGAATATTTGCACTTTGAAGCCTGCAGTCTTGTCCTATCCTATTAAACATGTACTTTAATTTCTATCCATTTGAAACATTTTGTACATGTTTTTTCAAATATAAAATTTCTCCACAACTTCTATCATGATTTATGCAGATCAGAACAGAAAAAATTAACATGTGCGTCATGCTAAACAGTAAGTAGCTTTGACTGCTGAATTTTCATTCATAGGCGGCTTGTTTTCTTGTACATTGTACATATGGGTTATACTGCTCTAGCAATGAATAGCTTCGAAGTATGTGCTCACTGAATAGCCTGGACAACCTGAAACATGAAACAATTACATTGTTAGATATATAAATATAACCCTTTTAAACAGAAACCAAATTATGACAGAAAGAAACAACATCTTATATATATAATTAAAACAATTTTAATACAATCGACAATAATGTTGGGTTGCTGTCCCATTGACATATAATCCACATCTCCATTTACTCATGTGCATGATGTGTGCAAAAAATGATGTAACTATACAGGTACATGTACATGTATGTACATACTAACATGATAACTTTAAATTGATTTCCAAATTTCAACCTTAAAATACATGTATTCCGCCCTGAGAACAATTTCAATTTTGCCTGCATGGTTAACATTGTAATGTACATGTACATGTAAACAGAATTGGTTAATTTAAATTTTAATTTACTTTTACCATGTTTACTCATTTTAAAATAACTAATTTCAATCATATCATTCATATAGTATCATGCATGGCAATACATAGTCCCTCTCGGTTAAAATTTCATTATACTGGAACAATATGCTACACTTAATCTATAACTTGGCATGGTGTATTGTAATAAATATCAAGTCAATATCTACAAACATGATAAAAAAAGATGTGAAAACTGATTATTTGACATGTTTGAGTGAATCAGACCGAACAAAATTTGTACTTGATCTGTAACCTGTCATTATAAAACTGCATACATGTACATGTACCAATTATCAAAAAAAAAAGGTGGAAAACTGATTATCTGGGTAAATTTTCTAAGTACAAGGACCACTACTCGGCACAATATCATCAGATCATAACAAAATTCTAACTTGTCATGATAGCACTATATACCAATTATAAAATCAATATCTTCCAGAAAGAATAAAAAATGTGCGGAAACCTGAACATTTGAGTGATTTTATTAAGTCTATTGACCATAACTCTGGACAAAATCATCAGATCCGAACAAAAGTTTAACTTGATCTGTTACTTGTCATGATGAAAATAGATACCAAATATCAAATCAATATTTTCAAGCATAAAGAAAAAAGGTGTAGAAAACTGATTTCCCGAACTGAAGGAATGACAGACAGACA
The DNA here is from genome assembly GCA_017311375.1 of Mytilus coruscus. Taxonomy (NCBI): domain Eukaryota; kingdom Metazoa; phylum Mollusca; class Bivalvia; order Mytilida; family Mytilidae; genus Mytilus; species Mytilus coruscus. The sequence goes on from CM029600.1 coordinate 84,448,617, forward strand.
GACAGATGGAGAGAGTGCAATTAAAAATTCAATATAAAATGATAGAGAGAGTAATTAGTACAAATGCACTAAATATCAAGGTATCATGCATACCTAAAGTAAATCTCAGTTAAGAAGAAAAATTATTAATTTTTAAAAAATGATGGATAATTTTTTAAACAAAAAGTGTAAATTTTGACAATTGAAAATGAGGGATTATTAGCAGATCATTATAAAAATAATGAGGAGATGTGGTATGATTGCAAATGAGACAACTATCCACCAAAGTTCAAATGAAATGCATGTAAGCAATAATAGGCAACCATTTGGCCTTCGACAATGAGAAAAACCCATAATACAGAATAGCTGGTTATAAGTCCTCGACATGAAGAATTAATGTCAAATGAGAAAACTAGCAGCATATTTTCATAACAAAACAATTTATTTAAAACCAATGTATATGACAGACAAGAACCAATGACAACCACTGTTTCTGTTAAATTTATTCCCAGTTCATACGAAAGATAAGGAACAATTTCGAGCTTGACATAGATGATACATGTACTACACCTGTTACTGTAATCTGCATGTTGATAATACATACGAAGGATATATATATCACCAATGTTTTTGATTTGGGAAACTTTTGTCATTAGGTTGCTGACTTTTATACCTGTTTTATTTATTTTATGTATTTGATTGTAAATTACTTGAGTCTTTTTTTAACAAAAAAATCTTGCAACATTATTGATCCAAAATTATACTGAAATGTAATGCCTAATATTGGGTTTTGGTACATATGTCATGTATGTTTGCAATGTAAGAGACATGATCAGCTTCGCCATGAGCGCCTGTTGCTGTTTCAAAAATGAAAGTTCAATAACTTCTCAATGCCATATCAGACGGATGGATGGACTTATAGACAAAGTTATATCATAATAAGTCCCATAAACGGGCATATAAAAAAGTATTGCCTATTAGAAATATATGTACAATGTAAATTTACATGTATTATTATATATCTTGCCAAAATTACATTCATGACATTAATATTTAGGTACATACATGATGGTATATGTATTTGTCACTAAATGTCTAGTGACTGCAGGGACTTTTATACCAACAAAGTATAGACTGTCCCTGGTGACTGTTACCCAGAAATCCCCGCTGGAGAGATTTTCTTAATTGGGTTCGTCAGAGACTCTGGACTTGAATCCCAAACTGTAAAAGGATTACAGCTGCGGTAAGATTTCATTAAAACTATAGATATTGTATCACAGGCCCTGCCCTGTAGCCAGGAATTTCAAGGGAGGTTACATGGACTCACGATACAATCATCCAAGGGGAGGGGTACGTTACTTTGCACGAACCCTCGAACCCTCTGGCTATGATGGGTGTGTATTGGCAGACCCTTCTTTAGTTCTTAATATTAGATATGCAGACAATGATTCATTTGTTATATTTTATATATTATTATTTACCTGCTGTACATGCCGTATGCGTCTGTTCAGTTTTCTGTACGGAAGTCTAAGACCTGCTTTAAACTTGACGTTCGTTGTGGTCATAAAAGCAACAGCAAACTAAATTCCTTCTCCACTTCACCTCAACATAATCTCTCGGTATCAACTCTACGTTTCTGTAATATCTCATTATCTGACACTCAGTGACAGGACATTTTCGTGCAGAAGCACTGAACTGACAAAATGTGAGAAAACTCCAGACTTGTCTCTTCATATTGCAACATTGACATCAATACAAAGTGTGATGTATCTTTATGCCACTCAAAGAGCTTAGGTAAGGTCCTACTAACACAAAAAGGCGTAGTTGCTAGTTTCAGGGAAGTCTGCATCTGAGCAGTTACCTTCTTTATAGTAGTGTGGAGAACAATTTAAAGGGAGAAAACTCTTGATAACAATTATTCAGTGAAAAGTTACAATATCTTATTTATTCAGATGTTATACATTTGCAAAGTATTTTATCTGAATAAAATCTTTAAAATGTTCAAAATTGAACATTTAAAATGATAATAACATCATATTTTGTTTGATTTGTACCCAAAATTGGTTGAGTAAAAAATGTGGGAAAAGGCTTGAGGTGGAGTTTTAAAGTAAAAAATAAGGCTATTTTTACTAATTTGCCATGGGTGGATTTTTTATATTTTTTTAATCCAATAAAAACTTGTGTAAAGAAATTTATTTCATGTATTTATGTGCTCACCTTTTTGAAAACCAGTGACTTGAACTTGGCTAGTAAATGACATATACAAAATAAGACATTAAAGAGATCACCCTTTAAGTGTAAAAAAAATAGAAAATGCTTTATAAATGCATAATTTATGATCTTTTATATATATTTCCACAATATAAATGGCTTGAAACCCAATAGAACTAATTTGGTGACTTTTAAAGTACTTTCAAATGAACATATATTTGAAGGAATTTTTGGCTAATTTTATTCAATTATGCAAATTAGCTTGTTACTAAAAATAGACACAATTCAGAGAAGTCTAAAATATATTTTCTGGTTTCCATTGAACCTAAGATATGAAAAAACTTTATTAGCTGCAAAAGTTTTAACCACCCTCCTGGACGATTTTTCAATTTTGCATGGTTTTCTGTGAGACAAGCTCTTAAATCCTAATAGCAATACATACATGCCGAAACAATATGATTTGGAAGGCGCAAACTAAATATCATTCTTACCCAACTTCAATGTTCTGCTTCTTTCTTTAATTATGATTAAAGAGTTAATACAATATTATTTCTGGTCTATCGTGTTACCGTGTTGTGTATCGTGAAGATATGCATTATTTCTTTTTATTCAATGTATATTATATTCAGAAAAACGATGTAAGCTTTCAAAAATCTTAGCTGGCTCTCAAATAACATTCATTTAAATATAGAACTATTAACTTCGCAGTAGTTGTCTATTTACTCAGGAGCAAAATGAAAATATCTTTATAAACATATGCTTGTACGGAAGCCCATTGGGGACCTAAAAAAATATTATATCGTTATCTCATATATATATATATCGTTATTCGGATATAATTAAATCATCATCTCGATATATTTATATCGTTATATCGTACGTCTTGAGTTTATAAGAGGGTCGAAGAGATTTCTTATTGTTTAGATAGTGAATCTTTTCTTCTGTTTTTGTTTTTGTTTTTTTTCTTTGTTTTTTGTTTCCCTTTTTTCTTCTTATGCGCCATTTCGATCTTCTGTCCAATTTATACAATTGTTGAAATAATATTTAATGTATGCATGCTCTTATATATAGTATGATTAAACATGCTAAATGGAGAAGACTCCATAAGTTTGACTGACCTGTGTCTTATCCAATTTGTGTTTATATATATGTAAATAAGATACGTTTAAACTGAATTAAACAATATAATATTACCTGTGTCAAATATTTAGACAATACAAATACATGAAACATTGATAGTTGTTATTCTAATATAAACCTAATTTTTACTTGCAACACGACTGGTGCTGTTAGTGGAGAAGGAACTGCTTATCCTATCGGAGCACTTGAGTTCACTCTTGGATTTTGGTGCAGTGTTGCTCAATCTTTAGTCTACCGTGTAGTGTTAATGGACATTTGTGTCTTTATGTTTTTATTTCTTTTATGATTTGTTTTTCCTCGACGTATGGTTTTTGATTACCTCCTTGGTATAACCTCCTCTCTTTTATAACGATGTAATACTGAATGTTAATAATCAGATTTCAAAGTCGTATGAACTAAAAATTAACATCAGGCCCCTTGTTTCCAATTTTTAAAGTCAATACTTTGCATGTACTTGCTATTATTAAAATATGTTGAAGGTCCGCATAATATTAATCAGATAACATGCCTTATAGGAACTGTATTCGTTTATTCTATTGATGGTTTAAGATGTTTATAGATATGTCAGTTGCTTTATAGTAGTAATATGAAAAGGACAAACAAAATCATGCATTCATGGGAAAAGATAATTACATAATTATGTTCAAATTGTAAATAACTTCTTAAAAGAACATATTATTATTAAACAACTTAATAATATGTTTTGATTGTAGCATTTTATTTTTTATTTTATAGATTTGCTTAAGAAAGATAACTCTGAATTGACTTGAGAAATAACACATGCATACACTCTTTTCCCGTTCCTTTTTAGATTCCGACAGTCGCATAACCTTTTGACATTTTTATAAGCGAATTTGAGCATACCCTTTACAATATGTACGTCACTGCTCTAAGACTGCAGACATATATAGTCTAAGTTTTTATGATCCTGTTTTCAGCAGAAAGGATTCGTGTTTCTGTGAAAGTCAGGATTAACGGATACTAATACAATGAATTTGCAATCATGTCCTTGTTTTGACGGATGATTATACACAATGTTAACAGAAATATTACGAAATCTTAAATGTTGAAATGCCTTTCCTGTAAAGTGCATAGAATAGGAAACCATTAATGAGATACAATGTGAAAAGAAGATATTCAATGTCCCCCCCCCAAAAAAAAAAATCTCATAATTATATTTAATAGAACGATGGATCATGACCAAAACATTTATAAATCGGTGAAAAAGCATGTTATTTTCACGGGATTAAAAATAAAAAGCATGTCAATTTCACGGGAATATTAAGCGCGAAATGAATGAGGCTTTTCGGCACTAAACTTACCTTTGACGTAATTCGCGGTTGAAGACATTTCAAATTAATAAACATATTAATTTTATATATTTAACGTCATAGCAATCAACTAATCCGGTACTGAATGATTACGTTTGTTACGTTTAACTTCGAATATCGTTCTGAAAGACTTGTTTTAATTCACACCGACATGAGTTGACAAGTAAACGTAGTCATGATAAAGAATTCGTGATGGTTATTGTTATGTTTATCAATTCTTCCTATAATTATAACACAAATAGAAAAAAAAACCGAATATTTCTATGTATTAAATCATTACTATGACTCACTGGATGATAGAGGTGTACGATATACATACAGCTGTAGCACAATCATAGTGTTGCTTTTTGGTCTAGATGTTTAAATCGTCTATATGGTGTCGGGGAGATGTGTCATTCGTCGTGTATAGGGGTTGTGGATTGGAGTCAAATTCAGGTCAAGTCTAAGACTTTGAAATACATGAATGAGTAAAATTGGTATTTGTTGCTTATCAGTTACAAGTAATTGCATAGCATTTAAGAGTAAGAGCAAAACTGGTTAACTCGGAGTTCAGAATAATGTTCTCATGGAAATATATAATCTGTTATCCCCGACACAATTTCGCATTAAGGTAGCACAATACAAAGATTTTTATACCTCCAATCTCCTAATTTCTAAATGCTCTAACTTTCAAACGAATGCATGGAAATTAATAAAAAGGTATTTATTGATAGATAAAGATTAATCTTTCAAATGACTGCAATTTTATGATATGCAACCATTATGTAATCAATTATGATGTAATTAGTGGCAAAATCTTAGTCAGTTCACTTGAATGAATTTAGCTTTATCATCTTTATCTTTATACAGAAAGTTTTAAACCAATCTGATTCAACACAGTATGAGCTCCAAAAGGGTGTCTCAGATTTTTCCTGTGATGTTTCATTCTCTCTTAAATCTCTGATTGGGGTAACCATTCTAACATCATAAAGTATACAATGTTTAATTGGGTGTAAAATCTGCTCTGTACATTCTATTTGAAATCTGAGACACCCTTTGCAGATAATAGGCATCGGAACAACATATACTAAAACCAAGCCTCTAGGGGTACCCATGGAGGAGCTAATTTCATTCAAAAGTAGAATTTCATGTAAAATCTGTAGTTGAAAAACTTCAAAAGTTAAGTTTTTCTTCCCTTGAACCTCATTCGTGTGTTTAAAAGAGGCAAATGTACCATGGGATGAACATATAATTGACCTTGAATCATAAATCAACAATGATCTTACCAGAGAGAAAGAATTCAGTTACACAAACTCTAAATACAGCTGAATAATGTATACCCTGTGCATCAAACACATGAAATTGGCGGGAGATGTTACATCACTTTGACTTAGCTTGAGGTTAATAGCTTACTGATAAGGTCAAAACTCCGCCTCCACTGACCAGTCATGAACCATTAATTATAACAGGATAACAACAGGAACCCTTGATTTCTCAATATATAAATTATTCCTCTTTTTTAAATAATAGTCATTAACAGTAAATCAAATTGGATATATTATTTCTTCTATAGGTCAAGTATGAAAATAAGTATTATAGAATGTTAAAAGTGAAATTTTGATAAAATAATCTATCTTTTGTATTGTGCTACCTTTACACAGTTCCATTTATTATAAACAATTCCGTATTACTGAATATACCTATTTTTATATTTATTTGTATACTTTTCAGCTGAATTTTTTATATACATTTTTTATTATTTACGCAATCTGAAGATATGTTATGAATTTGCATCCGTTCTATGTGTTATGTAACGTCTTCCAAAAGAATGCTATAATTATCTATAGAAGTAACACATAATTAAATGCTTCATTGCACTGACTGTCATCTTTAAATAGGTTTTTTTTTCTTAAAATTTATTTAAACACAATGTGTTGACAGAACAACGTGTAGTGAAACGTATTTTATCATAGGTATTGTATATAATGTTACAATTAGAAAATGAACTTAGTTTTTAATGCTTTTGGCTACATGTAATAAACCTTATATTATGAATAAAAAAAAGATATTATATTAATTATTCAAAAAGGAATTCATACAACTAAGATAAACAATCAAACGTTTTCTTTCGTTTTGCATTTAAATAATTCGTGTTGATCGTTACCTTACACGAAACATCTGTCTATATATTTTTATGAATGGGAATTTTCCGGTCCGTCCATTTCTTATTGTCACAATTAATCACGGGGCGAGTTCCAGAAGTGTGATACTCTTTTGTGATTGAATCATGCTTAATTAATTCCGATGTTGTAATCATCTTTGAGTCCATTCCATGTCAAAACAATAAAACGAATCTATTTTGAGGCAAATGTAGAAAAGATCTATTCTAGTATCAGGCCACGAAATCTGCATACTTTGGGTGAGTTCTTCTATAATCATTTTTTACGAGGGAGTCTTTCCTACAGCTTGAACAAAAAAGTAGTAGCGCTAAATGCATGTACAAATTTATGAATTGAATTACCGTGAAGGAATACATGAACACAGAGATTGAATGGAAATAAATGAAGAAAGAAATATTTGTGTATCACTTTTAGCAAGTTTGAGTTCAGGACCAGAACATTCATTCAAAATTGAACACTTGCAACCCAATGTTAAATCTAATTTAAGATAGAGACACTTATAATGTCCCGGCATAACAGTTTATATACCGGTGGACCTTTGCGACACAACAGTTTATATACCGGTGGACCTTCGCGACATAACAGTTTACTCAATGGAGGACAGTTGCGACTCAATAGTATTTGTAATGGAGGACAATCGAGACACAACAGCTTGTATTATTCTGAACCAATGCAATCAAAAGTAAGGAAATTTATCTAATATTTAACTTGAAGTGTGGGGAATCTTTTATCTGTAGATGCATTAATTTTGGGTTTGTTTTGTGTTTGTTTCGGCTATGCTTCATAGATGATCTGTAAGTTTAAGAATCTATCGACTTGTTTTAAACGTATGATACCAATTTCATTTCTCGAGACCAACACTTTTTGAAGTCAAATAATTTGCCAATCATAATTATGCTCATTATTTCAAATGACCAGGATATTTATTTTTTCCCGTAGATAAATCTGAGTAAACGTGAAAGAAACAAATGTTAACTTGTTCATAAAGAAACCAACACTGTCAAGGGAAACAGATAGCATAAAACATTAAAAGTGGGGGAAAGTGAGACGATACAAAGGCTTATCAGATCCTAAATCGGTTTCACGATATTTTTGTCTTGCTGGACAAATTTGGTCATCATTTAAAGGGGAGCGGAAAGACCTTTTCGGGACGTCGGGATTAGGCCTTTATTTTTGCGGGAATAATGGATTGGACTTTTATTTTCGCGGGAATTCGAGAAGACACCCCTCCTACCACCCCTCATTAAAGAATCTACTACGGTCCTTTCGATGGATAGTTCATTTGGTTAGCGTGATAATAAAGGAGAAAATTGTTTAAAAAATAGCATTCGAAAATCTTAACTAGAAATAAGAAGATGTGTTATGAGTGCCAATGAGACAACTCTCCATCCAAGTCACAATGTGTAAAAAGTAAACAATTATAGGTCAAAGTACGGCCTTCAACACGGAGCCTTGGCTCACACCGAACAGCAAGCTATAAAGGGCCCCAAAATGACTAGTGTAAAACAATTCAAACAGGAAAACCAACGGTCTAAGCTATATAAAAAGAGAAACACTTAAGAACCACACCAACAAACGACAACCACTGAAACAGGCTCTTGACTTAGGACATGTGCAAACAAATGCAGCGGGTTTAAACGTTTTAACAGGCGCCAACCTTCACCCTAACCTGAAAAAGTAGTGTAACATTACAATATAGAATAACACACTATAAAATATCAATTGAAAAGGCTAAACTCAATCAAAAAAACATATTAACAAAAACAAGTAAACATACACTGAAGGAATAAATTTGATCTATGACACAATATAAATACAATATTAAATAAAAAAGGGGGGATGTAAAACAATGTCAAAAAGACAAATATAACCCTGGACAAAACAGCGCTAAACAAAACAACGCACACAGGTAAATATAAATATAATAATTTTGTTGTTAGGAGTATGGAGATATTTTTTACAAAATAAATAAATTTGGTGTTCACAGTACGAGAACAGCAGTGAAAATTTATCGTCATACTAAACACCCATCAAAGGTGGCACATACTAAAACAGTGAGACGAGATATAACACAAAATAAGTAAACATTGAATAACAAAATGCATTACAAATTGTGTCAACATGTCAAATTAACACGTAAGTACCATTTGAGAGTACTCGCAGTTACTGAAAGCTAGTTAAAAGCCAAAAACAATTAATAATAAAAAATCATGCAAACCTATCATACAAATTTCAGATATTCTCAAAAAGATGTCCTGTGAAATGCCAGTATTAATATTTTAGGATACATTTGATTTATACTTCGTGTCGTGTAATTAAAGGGGCATTAGCTGTCAAATTCATCTTCGCCGATTTGACTCAAATTCTCATATCTGATTTATAACATCCTAAAACGTATATCCAAATTACAAAAAGTCTAAAATAAACAATTAACAATGCATGAACTCGATAATATGTATCAACAGTTCGTGTGTATTTTTTTCTAGACGTCATCTAATTAACCATCGAGATGACCTCCGAAGACAGCCGACGGTCATATAACCCGATATAAACATAAATAAAAATAGAAACAGATAGCGTCCATGTGCAAAAGGATTTTTCTAGGTCTGCTTGATTTCATATTGTAGGTTAAAAAGTATGTTTATCGTCGTTTTTTCCTGTGTAAGAATGATTTTTCTGTGGATCGAATCAGTCAACCAAATGATTCATCCTTGTTGCACTTTCAATGTTGACATTCTTTTCCTTTTAATAGCTTAAAACATGCGCAACCCATCTCCAGCTAAGGGGTAAAAATTAAAGGTCACATGAATACGGATTCAATGAGGTCGAATTATTCACTTGCAAGTGAATAATTCATCAGCGATTTTTCTTATCTTTTTTGACAAAATTGAACAAAATTGGCTGCTAAAAGCAAATTAGTATTTCACTATATCACTTTCATTAATGATTGAACAAAAAAAATCATTTTGATATCTCGTAGCTAATGCCCCTTTAAGTAAATACAAAAAACTACCAAAATAGTTTTATTTCTAAGATATTGTCATTGATATTAAGATATGGGAAGCAAACTTATCCCAAAACGATATTTTGCTACGAGATGTCTTAGACAAAGATGTTGATAAGAGTCAAATACGTTTTTTTTTTTGTTAGGATGTTGCTTATATTTGATTTCATTCAGATGTTATTCGAAATACTAAGGTATTTCTACCCCCAAGCATAGATGGCCTAAGTCTTATTTTGCACAATTATTTGGGATTTTTGACTTGCAATGCTTTTTAAGTTCGTGTTTGATTTGGCCTTCCAACTTTTTATTTGAGCGCCACCGATGAGTCTAATGTAGACGAAACGCGCGTCTTACGTAACAAGTTATTAGCCTGGTATCTTTGATGAGCTTTTATCTAAAGTTATGTGCAAAATCGCCATTTCATGTTACAGGGACATCACATGTCACAAATGATAGTTCTCCACTAAAGTGACCAGTACATGTGTGTATCATCCAAAAATTTCATAGTTTTCATTCCGATGTTGTTGCCGCAGAAATTTCCTTGTCGTTAGACTGATAACCGAACGTATTTCGTATAATTACGCGGATAGTATCGAGTGCAAAAAATAACATTCCTTATCGATTGTTATATATTAATTTCATCAATAAATATTCATGAAAATTATTTTTAAGAACATAAATAAATGATATGAAAATGTGAGAAATACATATATCCATAACAAATCATGAATACCGAAAATTTGTGTTAACGCATGCGGAAGAATATCTCGAGAACGTTTTGCAACAAAAGCGGGAAAAAAATGAATGCTTACTCAAATCCAATCTATTAGAAAAACGAATTATTACAGAAGAGTGTCCATCATGCACTTGCACTGCACTATCATTAGAATAGTAGAATAGAATGATATATAAAATGGATGAAAATTTGCCTGTAGAGTTATTAAGATGATCTGCTATATATATTTAACTGTTATACAAATATTAATATAATAAATAACAACAAACCAGAGTATACTGATAGCAAATGATTATATCACTACAATATAATAATTATTACGGTGAGGTTGAATTCCCTGTCATTTATTCATCATCCACACAAGAACTTGTCTCAGAAAAAATATATCTATGTACCTTAACCTAATTTAACTTTCAGGTATAGAGATTGATTTTTTTCTGAGACAAGTGCTTGTGACCATCCACCAGAACTTGCGGTCATCCGATGTTCAGTACTTCAGTACTTCGATTGAATCTTAATGTCCACTATAAAGTGTCTACTTCACTGAACTACTGTTCTGATTTTAATCATAAGGAATTAGAACGTACAATAATTGTGAATTTTATGCCGTTGTCAATGTCAATAGTATTGGCGTGTAAATAATGTACTTTTCAATACCGAAATGTGATTTACTCTCACAATAGCAAATAGTATACATATACATTAAATTAACATATAGGTAAATACAAATTTGAAAATTAACTTTTCCCCTAATTATTAATGCAATTGATATGTGGTTATAACAGAGACCTATATATTACTCTGTATATGTTACTAGTTATCATAACCCGGTTAACCTTAATTATTTTATTTTCTGCTCATCTGGATTTCAAATTAGTTAGGATGTTAAGACAAAACATCAACAGATATAACATATATGCTACGAGTGATAAAAAAGCATAACCGTGCTTTGGGAAATTTACTGTTATGGTAAATGCCTGAGTCGTTCATGTAAATAACGTGTTGTACGTCAAGATGTATTAAAAAAAAAAACAACACAAGCCAGATAACAAACTTCTCAGAGGTGTTACTCTTTTCAAGTTTAAAAGATAAAACAAATTAAAAAATAAAATTATTTTGAAAGCAAACTGTTCGTTGGTGTATATTCATTTATATCTTGTAAACCTCTAATACAAAAGTAGGGAAAAAAAGCAAAAATGTTATACATTTAAATTTATCAAAATATTATTTTAAGTAAGAAATATAAGGACCATTTATCGGGCGTTTACATTACATTATTTTGCTTATTTAATGTCTTTTCACAGAAACTGAAACCATCACTTTATTTAGTGAAAGACATCTTCACATAAAACCCCAGGATGTTTTTGTTTGAAATGCTGCGTCAACAAATTTACTATTATAGTTTTCGGATATTTAATCACGATTGCATCATTCACTGTTATTTTTGTGCAGCCTTTGAGTAGGAGTGATCTAGGCTGAGTTTAGTATGACGTCCATTATCACTGAACTAGTATATATAATTGTTTAGGGGCCAGCTTAAGGACGCCTCCGGGTGCGGGAATTTCTCGCTGCATTGAAGACCTATTGGTGACCTTCTGTTGTTGTCTGTTCTGTGGTCGGGTTGTTGTCTCTTTAACACATTCCCCATTTCCATTCCCAATTTTACAGGACATAGTGCATGTGGGGTCGCATTTCCGTTGGTGTCCCAACAGCTTGAGTTCGAAATCCGCTGAGGGAACGATATAATTTGCAAATACAAAAAGGCAGTTCTAACATTATTGGACTAAATTCTAGACGTTAAAATATACACCTACACACAACCAATCACATACAGCCAAGTCCGGGCCAAAACGAAAAACTTTAATTGATATTGTATACTGCACTGCTAATCACGCGACCTTATACTGATAACTAGGACTGGTCGCTTAAGTGTCAAAACAATGTCTCCTGGTTGGATCGTGATCATGAGCTATCACTTAAAAATCAGAAGCAGTCTGCCTATATACATGTACACACTAGGGTTTACATTCATATAACTTTAATATGTTCTTGTTCTGATCATAGGTAGAATCTTATAGTCACTGACCATTTAAATGTCTGTCCTTTCATAACTAGTAGCAATCAGGTTTCATTCGCATGCTGAAGAATGACAAGTCCACTTTTCCCGACTGAAATCATATGACATTGTCTAATTGTCAATAAAATAATGTGTGCAAGCAGGGTTCAGGATCTCTTCATAACATCAGATTTTATATATCAATGTGTGCAATTCATGTGATAAGCAAGGATAAAGAAAAACCTAATAAGTTATTTCGATGTTAAATCTGATAATCCCTGTCATCCAGTGCTGGAAAACATTCAACCAAATAACAATTAATTGAACTCTCTTATACAGTTGTCAAAATGTAATACATTATCACGATGATTTTACCAAGATAAAAAACTGAAAATAAAAGATTTTTCCCATGCATTGAAGCTGGCTATGCAATTAAGAATTACAGAGAAAAAATAATTAGACTTATGTTACAGGGAGATGAGAAAATTAGGAAATTGGAACTTTAAATGAAACTTGGTTTTATGATCGGATTCTGAGGCAATGATATAACTTTATCTTTTTTTGTGATCATAATTTTTATTTTTGCGCCCGGTATAATACAAAGTTAAAATCCATTCATGCAGAAATCTACATATGTTATAGTTGTTGTTCATAATTAGCGGTAGCATAGATGATAGATCGGCTCAATAATTAAAAGAATGGTTCTTATCTCATATAGCGTAAGGTAAAAGACAGGATCGTCAGCAGTGGAAAGGTAAAGCTGATGAACCGAAAGTAAAACAGTTGGCAATAAACCGCAACGCCACCCTAAATTAACACCATTTGACGAGTTGCGATAGTTAGACTTGTCTTGACTCTACAGGATTATATTATATTTCTACAAGTGCATATTTTTTTTCTAAAAGGATTTATTAGTTGGAAAGACAAATATAAATTCAATTCAATGTTTTTGTAGCTACATGGGTATAACGAGGAACCCGGCATGGGTGAATATTTATGCATTGGAGACTATGTTTGTTTGTATTGTGAGGAAACAGAAGGATACGTCTATAGTTCCCAGTCAAGGTAAGGTCATGTTATTTTAAATACTTTTTCTTTATATAATTGCTATGGATTTACAAATTGGACTCTTATTATTTATTGTGGAAAATATAGACCTACATTCTAAAATAAAAATAACTGATAGCGTGAATACTGTAAATACATGCAAGTGGATTTCTATAAAGTTGAAATTAATTATCCAAGCTATTACATGATATCATTGGAGTATCTATACTTATTGAAATGTTCTATTTTTGAAAATCTCTTAATTTTCTGATGGCTGTTTTTGAAAATTAAAAGTGTAAAAATGCAAAAACGGTCTCAATAGCCTCACTTTGAAGTCATCTTGTCATTCATTAATATTGAAATATGAGAAAAGGTTTAACCCACAATTTTTTTATATTTTTAATACATTTAATGAACATACCAATGTATGTAACATATCTTTTTTAGTACACCCGTTACTCGTATATTTATTTTGTCCCAAAAAATGTGTAAAATTACCATTTGTTGTCAAATATATCAATTCTAACGTTTTTTGATTTCATAGTGAACTCTGTGCAATAAAGTCCAGATTATATTTATCGGTTCATTTATCAATGACATAAACATAATTTAAATACTTTCAATAATTTTGCAATTGCGGGGCCAAATAGTGACTCTTATTAGAACCCCACCCTTTGTCATTTTGATTAAAGTAGTGAACAATTTTTGAGCGGTAGCAAGGGAAATATAATTGCGATGTTATATTAGTATACGAATAATGTTGAAGGTATTCGAAAAGAAGTCAGAATTTTGTACTATGTTGTCAATTAATTCGACATTGATTAAATTATTAGTACTTCTACATTGATTGCTAGGTAAGAAAGAAATATCGTATAATGACGAACATGTGTATTACTTCAGACAAAACAAACAAGCACATGATGGACACTAACAATTATTATACTTATGTTACACAAATCGTGAGAATTTACTTATATTAATATTCCATGGGCACTAAGTAACGGTGTTATTTTAGGTAATCAGTCTGTTTATGTTAGCTCAATGGATGGTGATTTCACAAACATGTCCCCTCTATTTGAAGGTATACCATAACCGTGGTCAACTTTCTAATACATACTTCTATTTCAATAAGGAGTATTCAAGTTAAACAAAGAAAATGTGCATTTTTTTCACTGAATTGATGGATACGGTTTTTGATGCCTCGAATAAAATTACCTTGGCGCAAAACATTGCTTTTAAATGAATTAATGAATGTTTAACGTCTAGTGGCAAATATATCACGTTTATATTCAGAACAAGAACATGTTTTAAAATGTGATATCAATATGAACTCGGATTTATAGCGTGCTATAGTTCACAAGGAAACAATTATCAGGAAGGCGTGTCAGGCACATAAATTTTACTCAAAGTCGACTTGTTTGCTCCTACTATTGAATTCCTTGTGCTTACCGGAGAGGCAACACATACAAAATTTAAAGTCTTTGGTTTGAACTGGCCGAAGATCGATCCCACAACCTCTTGCATTGGAGGCCTATTCAGAAGTTAAACGTGATAAATTACTTTGTAGTTAAATATATTTTTACTCGTAAATGTCTTGGCTTATTGTATAATTTGATGTCAAGGCAAATTTTCCAAAGTTCTTTAAAACACTAAAAATCTGTAAGAGACTAAATCAGTTTTAGAGATTGAAGATAATATCATTACAGATAAGATGCAAATGATAGAAAGTTTGAAGGTACATTGTAGCTTGTATATTCTCAAATTATAATGCAGTAATAAACGGTTACTGCCATTAAAACAGATATAATCATTTTCCTTTGATGATATATAGCTTTGTTTCTATTGTTTGTTTTCGATGTTTATTCCCCAAGGACTGACTAGTGGGTATTGATTCAAGAGTAATATCTGCACTTCTCCCATCCGATAATAAAGACCACGCTAAAAAGGTGAATCCCATTGGCTGAGTGGGATGTATAAAAACGCAGCCACGTTCGATTGGAGCTGGGACATTGAATCCGAAGCCTCGTGTTGGCTGATTTCCAGGCCATCTGTACGTCAAAGAACTATTGCAACAACTGTTTGAGGGATTTGTAGGTTCTCTTTTGCAAGACAATTTCTGCACCTATTCATCTTACCTCAGTTTTCCAGTGGAGGTCTAAATCTCTCCTTTAATCCCGGTCGACCCATTTTCCATAATAACCAATTAGATATATTGTAAAATTGTTCTTGTCCTAAATATGCATGTAATATTTGTAACTGGACTTGAAGCAAAAATCAATCAATCAACTGTTTATCAATTTACCCAAAACTTACAAATTTGAAATGTCCGTTCAAAGAAAAAAAATTGAAATTCAATATGAACATTGATGATCAGTATAGTTATATCTGCTCGTGATTGTTTATAGAGACCAGCTACTAAATGTATATTTTATGCATTTTCTAGTATGAGATCCTTTACTAAGATATAATATATACCTTTCAGCAATACAGTTGTAATCAATTTAATTAACAATATGACGATAAATCCCACGTCCAGATCTAGGAATTTATTCACAGAAGTAATAAATTGTACTTTTATTAAATATTTATTGTTGTTAGATATGGCATATTTGAGAGATTATGAATTTGTATCTGGTGTTAACGAACTTTTCATTAGCCCATTGTATGTTTTAATCCCATATCATTTTCTGCATCAAAAAGAATGTATCCGCAGTTGCTTATATGTTTAATAAAGATAGATCACAGATGGTAGTGCAATGCAAGGAAGATATTAAATAAACAATATTATTAATTAGGAGGAATGTACAGTCATCAATGAATTTATGTGAGAAGGAATTATGATGTAATGTGTTGAATAATCATTGAATCAATATTATTGGTATGCAAGTTATATACATTTCACTAGATAAGAAAAATATGTAGACATGATACACATACAGTAGCACGTTCCTGGCTTATCCGTCTACGACCAGAAGCATAAAGTCCCGGGACCTTTCGGAAAGTACTGAGTCACCTTTAACCTGTAAGTTTATTCCGAACAAGAGATAATGTTTTGTTAACGAAATCAGTGTTGATGATGTGTTTGGTTGAGGAAAGGAATTTTATATACTTTTGTTTCCCTTTCTGAAAGCAATCAAGCTTTTATACGAGTACGTTTCAAAATGATTCAAAAATGCTAGTAATTCGTTATATTTCGTCTCCGTTTCTTAACATATTTGTTTTTAAACCATCAAAGTCAGTTTTCGTGTACAATACCACAATATGTCTCCAATATAAACATACATAGTATATACTGTCTAATTTATAGTATTAATCAGAGATTTTTCACTCTGAATTTCGTTCCCCGTTTGGCTAATGGAGACAATATAAGAACAAGATTGATTTTTGTTTGTTCAATATATATAATAACTATTGAAAAGATTATCTTTGAGTCAATGTCTTTTTCTTCGTAAAATATTTTTTTTTTTCGATTGCGACTGTAACTTTCATCTTTTATCTTAAATATGTTTTAGTATCATATATTTTTAGAATTATTTCATTCAGTCGTAGTGATGTAATACTCTGACGTGATGAACTGAGCAATATATTAAAGTATGACTTTTAGGGCTATTAAAAATTGTTATGGAGTAGGAGGGATGATTAATTGTTATATTCAATTCAATAACATTAAATTAAAGGCGTACATGTACATCAATGTGGATTCAATTAAATACACATAAACAAATGTATGTTACCTTGTTATCTTTAAAGCATTTCAATGAGAAGTAAGTTAGAAATTGAATAAAAATACTTATTCACCTGAAATTTATTAAATAATTGTAGTGCTCATCGACGTAGTATTTACTTGTCGAAATTCTTTATACCTACATAGTGATGTAGTATGTATTGTATAATCAGGAGCCTTTGTTCTAGTTAGTAGGGCCTCGGTGGGTGAGTGGTCTAAGTAGTCGAACTACTGTATCACTAGTATGTCAACACTGAGGTTAAAATGACCTGTACCAAGCCAGGAAAATGGCCATTGTTATATTATAGTTCGTTTCTGTGTGTGTTACATTTTAATGTTGTGTTTCTGTTGTGTCGTAGTTCTCCTCTTATATTTGATGTGTTTCCCTCAGTTTTAGTTTTTAACCCGGATTTGTTTTTTTCTCAATCGATTTATGAATTTCGAACAGCGGTATACTACTGTTGCCTTTATTTATGGGTTCGAATTCCGCACGTGGTAGATGCGCTCTACTCCAATCTTAATTGACTAGGATTGTCAGTTTTCCTACCGAAGGTCGGTGGTTCTTTCCGGGCACTCCGGCTTTCTCCAACAATAAAAACTGACCGCCATGAAATAGCGCCGAAAGAGGCGTTTAACACCAATCAATCAGTCAATCAATCAATCTGATGGTTAGTTGTCCTTTTCAACTGGTTTTTATATGTCACCTAAATGATTAAAGATTCGCGTACATTGTTATATAAACACTACTAAACCGTATGGTGATCTCCAGATGTACTTTGGTTTCGTGTCGTTGGGTTGCTGTCTCATTGACGTTATTGATATTGTCCCCATATATCTATTTTAATTCATAATGCAAATGATACTTTTTAAACTTGAATGAATATCAGATATCCATTTAATAACCTTGAAACATCTAAAATCTTTCTCGAGTTAAGGATTAAAAACGTCATAACACCAAACAGAAAGCTGTAAATGTCATCTTCTCTTGCTCTCTGCATGGTATTTCAATATAGTATGCAAGTTTGCAGATTTAATGGTCAGTGGTCAAATTTAATAGCTTTGTCACGTGTTTAATGTATTATAGACGTGCTGTGATCGTAGATATTTCATTGGCCCGAACGACCTCACAGTGGTCAAGAGGAGGTTAAATAGATAATTCTCTTCAATCTCATCCATTATGATTTTAAATATAAAATACCAGATGTATAAACAAGCTTTGACCCGTGGTCAAGGTTTGATAAATCAGTTTGTGTCTGATCTGAACGCTAGTCGTCCATAACAGTGAAATAAAATCCAAAATGTCTTTAATTAAAATAAATATACCTTTGATTTATAATAACATTATTCCGTTCATCTTTTTCATTTGTAAATAACATGCATGGTAATTTCATATTAATTTTAAATACTAGTACTAGTATACAATTTACTATAATCTATATATGTATGAGTATCAGAAAACAACC
The DNA here is from genome assembly GCA_017311375.1 of Mytilus coruscus. NCBI lineage: Eukaryota > Metazoa > Mollusca > Bivalvia > Mytilida > Mytilidae > Mytilus > Mytilus coruscus. The sequence continues at coordinate 84,467,467 of CM029600.1, forward strand.
AACCAGCACACTTAATACTAGATGGTATCGGGTCGTTATGGAAATGACAATACTGTACAAACAGGAAAAACCACACACATGTCTAAAGATTTCTGCGCAATGATATACTGATAAGATATAGTCTGCCGTAAAGTTGTCACACATTTTGTCTGAAGACGAAGTCCGAGGTCGATATACTTCTTTAGGTCGATACATCCTCGTATCGACCTCATACAAAGGCTACAATTTTTATAGTATTGCCAATAAGCCAGAAGTAGTGCACCGATTCATTTGATTGGTTGCTTCGATTGTGTCAGATATTCTAAAAGGAACCGTGCAATATCACTTTTCTATCTACTGCGTTTGAAAATATAGTTGAACATGTGACTCTTTCTAAACGAATGAAGTTAGTTAGAATGTACACAATAATATATATTCCATCTTCATGCGTATTATATCATGTACAGTGTTACAACTCTAGATTCTACTGACGAGTAAAGGCAACACTAGGCTACCGAAAGCTGAATTTTTGGGTCAGTCTAGGTGGCCGAGTGGTCTAGAGCGCTGTACACAGTGCAGGCATTGTTGTCTCTATATCCCAATAGTATGAGTGCGAATCAGCGAGGGAAGAACAAAAATTTGCTTCCGCAAATTTGCAGATTTAACATTGTTGTGCTGTTATTTAGAGTAGCTATGAATATTATATGTGTTTTCAGCCGTGTATCACCTTCATTGGTGATCCAATGCATGGATCTGTAGAGTTGTCACTTGTTTAGACGTACTTACCATATAATTATTTCTGTGACTGCATCTTACGATCCTTTACGATAGATAATTTAGCTAATCTGCAACCAATTCCATCTTCATGCCTATTATATCATGTACTGTGTTACAACTCTAGATTCTACTGACGAGGAAAGGTAACACTAGGACACCGAAAGCTGAGTTTTTACTTCAGTATAGTTGGAGTGGTCATGAGCGCTGGATTCAGTGCAGGCGGTGTTGTCTCGATATCCCAATAGCATGAGTTCGAATCCCGGCGTTGGAAGAACAAAAATTTGCTTCCGCAAATTTGCAGATTTAACATTGTAGTACTGTTATTTACAGTAATTATATAATCCCGGCGAGGGAAGAAACAAAAATTTGCGGAAGCAAATTTGCAGAGTTAACATTGTTGTGCTGATATTTAGAGTAATTATGAATATTATATGTGTGTTCAGCCGTGTATCACCTTTACTGGTGATTCCAATGGATGGATCTGTCGTAGAGTTGTCACTTGTTATGACGTACTTATAAATATAAATATATATGAATAATATTTCGGCACAGAAAATAATCATCGTCAATGTCTATCGTTTTGTTTTCAAAGTTGAAAAAACGATGATGCATCAATTCAAATGTAAATAGGTACATTGTAGCTATATAAACTAATAAATGATGACCTATATAAAATGATTTATATACATGTAGTTAATGCACATGTGACACCTAATTTTATTTCTACAATTAATTAAAAGAAGTAACGATATTTTGCAGTTTTGTTATTGTACAACCTCAGTGACCTCTTAACATATTTCAGGAGAGATGGTACAAATTCACCAACTCAGTAGTACCAAGCTGAGGCTCCGACACCTAATGTGTTACATGTACTACACAAAAAGAGAAATAAAATAATTACACACACAGGCCTTGTTATACTTAATAATGAAATTATGTTTTGTATAATTGAATGTGACAGTTATCGCCAAGTAAATGTATATAAGACTGGCATGACATACAAAGAAAAATATCAGGTTAAAGTGAACCGTGCAAATACATTCACAAATGTCAGGGACAGATACTAATTTCTGTGATGCTGCCAAACTTTTTACAAGGTTAATGCTGTCACATTGTAATGGTTTCAATCTACACTGAATTAAATATCTTCAATGAAAAGGAAGTATTTGAGATTTTCTTGCGGATAGATTCTGTAACGATGGCTCGCTCTACATTTTGATTAAACTTTAAACAAAAAACGGGAAAATTCAGTTGGTTCAAGATTCAGTCGTTGCATTGGTCTGATTATATCAAACTTTTGAGGTTGATCGAAATAAAGTCATTTATAGAACTTCACTCTTTATGGGCTGTGACAAAAATAATGAGTGTTTCATAAGAAGTAGGATATACTTACTCTTCTGAAGAACTTGTCCTTTCCTGTTGTAATTTTATTTCGTAGGGTCAAAACTAACGTTGTTCGTATTAATAATTTTTTTTGCTTATCTTTAGTTGTTATATATGAAGGACTCTGAACCGCGAGGTTCACGCTGTTGTGCGATGGTCTGACGTTGAAGTGTCTTTTTGATCACGCTGAAGTGCGGTGGTGGCATTGTGACGCTATCTTGTTTATAGTTTCGCCGAAGTGCGATGGTTGTAACGCTGAAGTGCAATGGACTAAATAAACTTTATTTGCTTGTCGATGTAAAGTCAGTTACTTTGTATGGAGCGGGTTTTCGGGTTTTTAAGGTAATAAGGGACTTATAAACTTTTAGTACTACTGGAAACGGGGAGTGATTGGTGGAGAGAGGAAAGTTAAACTTCTGTAGCGGATTTTTCCAAACCAACAGAAGGTTCATTTTTACGTACGATGGAGCGTGGCATTCTTATAATACGCACAGACTCTCCGTATTTTAGTATAACGGTAAATGAGGAACCAAGTTAATTTAAAATGTTAACGCAGAATTATGTTCACATTCAGTTAATCATAGAGGACGATCTCTCATTTAGTATGCAACTGTAACTAAGGACATACATAGACAATAACGAATGCAAATCTATATACTAACTATTAAAAAATCTAATTATCATAATAATTGAATATCTGTAGAAATTAAACTAGCCATGCATCAGGCGTAATATATACCATCGTACTTCAGCATGAATCATTGCACTTTGGCGTGACCATCGCACTTAAACGTCCCCATTGCACATCCGAGTCCTACATATATATAGTAAGAGATTAGAAAAATAATGTTAGAATTAACGGTTTTGCAGGACAAACGTATACCGGAAAAAAGGACCGGTATACTCCCGTCTCGGAACATAAGGATCCCTTGATGAAAACCCCGAGATGCCCCCTTCCCGGAAGGTAGGCATCTCTAACAAAAGTCCCGTTTCCGAGGTGTGTAGTACTAGAAATTTAGATGGAAGTATGTCCGGTAAGGGCCCTATTCGGTCCAGAATATTAATTCAATTGTTGTAAGATAAAGAGTGTTTCCAGTTGATGATTTGACAAGTGTAACACACAAACACTGTAAATATGATAGTAAAATATAACTATTATTGTAGAGCTTTACATATAAAGCGTTGACAATTACAAACCAAATGGGCCAGCATTAGAGATTTTGGTGAAAGTTGACAAAATTGTGTGGATTTTTACCACATTCATGCCTAGGAAACATAGAGCGCAGGGTTCGAGAAACTTAAAAATCAAGTCAGATTTGTTAAAACAAATATAATGTTAAAAGATCGTCGACGTAATGCGCTGTATGTTTCAAAGAACAGGAAAACAAAAGAAAGCTAGTGACTCCAATATACTAATTAAACATTTAGTTTGTTTCTGCACTTATTGTTTTCTAACCGTCGCCTTGTTTTAACTGCTACAAAATTAATGATAAAAACAACATTTCCTGTGATCTTTAATAAAAGAAAATAATAAATATTTTTGCTACTGTAATTAGCTATGTTCAGTTACTGGTAAGAGAAAGACTTTGTGGGTGAATGTAAACGACAAACGACACATTACTTGTCTCATTTATATTTACTGCTATCCTTTTCAGATGATTAACATTTTTTTGTTGTTGCTGGCTTTCTTGGTATAACTGACATAAACCCCTATATCTATCTATCTTTATATCATTGACATATTAATGAAACTCCTGGGCACACTCTGCAGTTTCTATAAACGCTTTTCGTAAATCGAAAAATGAAGAACAATTCAAAATCCTGCATATACAATACCAGTGGAGTATACACCAAGAAGACAACAACCCAACGTAATAGAAAATAAAAAGACACCAATAAAAATGTATTTAATCAACTGCAAAATAAGTTCCAAGCATGTTCTATTCTAATAAGCAAAACATAGTTTTTGTCTTATTCACTTTACGAATATAATTTACTTCTGTCGCTGCTAAGCACATGAGCTTCTGCTGGTTGATTATAAGCAATTACAACGATTCACCTTACATTCTTAAGAAGACCAGACTCGACACTATAAAAATTTATTTAATTTCAGTATGGTTTCTTTGAACTCATGAGTAAAGGAAGACATAAAGGAAGTGAAACGAATATTACAGCTTACTTCACGTCAACAGCAAATAAACAGCTTATTATCATGTCATCGCGAACATTCATCAACCATTATCATAATGACTTGTAATACATATCAGACATACACTTATGTCGGTGAGCTTTGCTTGTTTCAATCTAACAAATAGCAGACAATGTCGGTATACGTCAATGAGAGCAACCCAATGACACAAAACCACAAGAGACATCTTGAGGTGACTTTTGGATTATAAATTTATCATGTAAAAATAAGAATGTGGTATATTTGCCAATGACACGACTATCTATACCAAAGCTAAAATGAAGTGGTAGTAGGCCACAGTAAGGCCAGTCAGTATTATCTATCAGACATTATATAATCCAGAGACTAGGAATAAACTTTTAAGCCGTTACTATACTCAGTTATTCGTTCGCAAATGATTTTACTACACAATAAAAGAATAATACAATACCTGAAAGTTAGCTGCGACCTGACCCTTGTGCAATTAGAAAAAATGTCCATTTGAAGCATCAACTTTCACTATATAGTTTATCGGAAAAAAATGTCATTATGCATTACATTACATGCAATTGACCACAAGACCTGTCCACATTTGCAATAAGGGGAATCGTTTTGGATGCATAATTTTCCATGTAATGGTAATACAATACCTTCCATCTTCAACAACGATTTATGACTTTACCAATCACACACATGTAGTACATGGACAATATACATTTGTAAACACTTATACATCTTTTCTTTATTTGTAATGGACGTTTAACAACCGTCCATCCACCTAACTACTGTTTTAATATGGAATTATAGCTTGTTTTCTTTAAAAAGACACAATTTGTATAAGGCTTACTTGAACTAATGAGGTAGCGTTTTTCACAACTGAAAGACGTGAAGTTTATTTCTTGAGCAGTGTATCAACGCTTCTTATTAGAATTTCAATGTTTTATTTGATGTTGACGATGACGATGAACTCCTGTATGATATTGTTGCATACGTAGGAACCATTCCACTTGAGGGTTGGCTTCGCAATCATCCCATTTAAAATAAAAGAGGTTTATACTAAATTCAAGGAGCAATCCATTGTTTTTGTTTTATCTTGTTTATACAGATTGCTTAACAATTTCCACTTGTATACGATAGGTACTCCATTTAAAATGGCACAAATCACTTTCAGCTATGGCATACCGCTGTATAGAAAACAGGTAGATAGACATGTGATTCAATTAATATTAATTTAAAAGCAAAACAAATCTTAAAAGATAATTGATTATCTTATAAGTGATTACTTAGCTGTATTTTAACTTAACCAGATCACTAGAAAACAATATTGTACTCACTTGTTATTGTTCGTGCCAAATTTCGAAAACAAACAATAAGTACGTTTAAAACATCGCCGATTAAAAGTTGAAAATAGTTACATTGAGATTGCAAACACCCTTATAATAAATTAAAAGACATATTGGCACACAAAACAGTAACCCAAACAATATCGAAGTACAAGAAATGAAATTATAGAGATTGATTTCCTTCATTGATGAGCAAACCCCAGCACAGTTACGTACGGTTAATTAGGCTATTAATTGTACATGAATATGACACCAACAAATCAAAAGAAATGATAATCACGACTTTAAAGTTTAAGCTACTATTGTCAAATATATTCCCCTCTTCATATTGATCAAAAGTTCAGTCGTCGGGCATATTTTATAATATATTATAAAATTTTGCGACAAATACGTTAACAACGTTTGGAAGAACCTGTAAGTCTGCAGTCGCTGAAAACAAGCGAATAAAAACTTAGTTATAAACTTTTGCTGTAGAGAATAACACGCGTATATACAGCTTAAAGAAGGAAATTAAAAATCAAAATCCAGAAATCAGTACACGACATATATATTTGGGACGCTTAAGTACGATGGTCACGCTTAAGTACGATGGTCACGCTGAAGTGCGATTGTCACGCTTAAGTACGATGGTCACGCTGAAGTGCGATTGCCACGCTGAAGTGCAATGGTTCGTTCGTTGATATGCGATGGTCTATATTACGCATGATGGCTAGTTTAAAATCTACAGATGTTTAACTATAAGTTATATTATGCATGATGGCTAGTTTAAAATCTAAAGATGTTTAATTATAAGTTCTATGAGAAGTAGATTTTTTAATAGTTAGTAGATATATTTACATTCGTTATTGTTTATATGTATGTCCTTAGTTACAGTTGCATACTAAATGAGAGATCCTCCTCTTTTATTGTCTGCATGTGAACATAATTCTGCGTTAACATTTCATCTTTACTTGGTTCCTCTCATGAGTTCCTCGTTTAACGTAATATTTTAATACGGTGAGTCTGACCCGTATATATTTAGAGAATGCCACGCTCCATCGTACGTAAACAAGAACTTTTTGTAGATTTCGAAAAAAAAATCCGCTACAGAAGGTTAACTTTCCACTCTCAACCAATCACTCCCCGTTTCCCGTAGTATTAAAATTTGAAAGCCCCTTATTAACTTAAAATCCGAAAAACAGCTACCAACAAAGAAATTGACTGCTAAATCGACATGCAAAGCATTGAAAATAAAGTTTATGTAATCCATTGCACTTCGGCGTACATGTAGCTACCAACAAGATAGCATCACAATGCCACCATCGTACTTCTGCGTGATCAAAAACGCACCTCAGCGTCAAACCATCGCACATCAGTATTACCACGGCGGTTTCGGAGTATCACCGCAGTTCAGTGTCCTACATATATAGCCCATTATTTTCAACAACAAAATAAAAAAAATAGCTCGACTAATTATATTTATAAAACATTATTCCCGACCTATGTTTACTGAGAAAATAAATTGTGGATGACAAAGCAAATATGTTCCTACAACCACACAAACCGCATTTATGGTTCGCTTGATAAATCAGATTGATTTCTAAATTTTTCATTTAAATTTAACTTATTTTTTTAAACTGAAGTAAATTTCGTATATTTATTTTCATCACTTTCAAAACAACCGTTGCTATGTGTTAATAAAAAGACCAATAGTCAAGTTTGAAAAAAAGACTATCTAAAATATGTTTTTCATTCGTATGTTGATATAGTAATTATTTCCCAAAGCATCATTTTGTTTGTCTTTATACATACAAAGATTAAAAGTAACTTTAATTAGGTAATTGTATTTTAAATATAATTATATCAGTTTTTTTTTATTAAACAAGACAAATCGCAGTAGTATAATTCAATGTCATTCAAAATTACTAATATATTGATTGGCGTTTAAATAATGTAGGTAAATACTGGCCCCCTCCAATGCTTGTTGAAAAAATGAAGTTATGATATGTAGCTGGCTCAATCAGTTTTTATATATCCAATTAATAATTCGCATGCAGCAATGACAATTATTATATATGCAGTTATTCCACCAATTTGTCTACCTCGTGATGAAAGATTTGTTTTAAGATAAACATTACATACATTTTATAGCTTGGCCAAAGATGATTAAATGCACAATTTCTTCATAAAAGCATTTCAACACGATACATTAACATTAAACGTAAGTCTATGATAAGTTTATGATTCTTCATCAAGTGCATCGATTAGTGATCCAGAACATTGGGAAGTAAATAATATCCCCGCCCAAAATATTAACATATTTTCCCACTTTATATAGAAATGAAATAAATTAACATTGTGCATGTAAAAAAAAATTAGCACCTTTAAAACTTACAATATCAAGGATGAATAATCGTACTGTATAAACTTGCTGTTCAGAAACAGCCTTCTGTATTTCCTGAAAAAGACTTAGGATCTTTGCTGAAATTAATAGAACCAAAGCCTTGATGTGTGTACTTTAAAGTTCTGACGGTTTCTGAATATTTGATTTAATTACAAATTCTTAGATGAAAGTATGATTGATGTTTGCTAATTTTGAATATCAAAAAGCCAATAAAGAGAAAATTTCAAACCAAAACCGAATCTTCTATCAATGTAAATAATTAAGCTATGTATTGCACTGCATATTCAAACTGAAAAAATATTTTGTTTCTGATTTCCTCCAATGTTGGGATACTCAAAATTTAATATGTATGCATATAAGATGGAAATATAAACACACGGCATAGAGACACAATATTAAAACGAAAAACAAAAGCAACCCCCAAAAAAGTATATTTATTTGCATATACTTTCTAACTAAAAAAAGAGAAAACTTCGATGTGATTGGTGACAACACTCACAAACATAAGTGCAATCTATAGATTGCTAGGGGTTCACGTGTATGTGATACTGGATTGTAATCGAGGTTCATTAATTCAATACCAGAACAACAAGGGTTAGTAATGTCACCACGCACACGAACTTCTTCGCCCATATAGGCAAGTTGTTCACCTTTAGAAAACTTATTTGGCGAAACATTTATCTCAAACAGATAATCATATGGATAATGCACATCGAATCGTGTAAATCTGGTATAGTTGCTGTTCAGTTTACTACCCACTGGGCCAGGTGATTTTCAACAGTGAAAACAGAAGACTAATGTCATGGATAAGAAATGACTCAACGAGTTAACTATGTAACGACTCTAATTAAGTCCATAGATTCATAAAAACTCTCCTTAAAGATGCACACCAGGTATAATGCATAAATCAGAACAATTATTATATGATATAAGGTTTTGTGTGTGGTACGTCAGGTGTTGAGCAGTTGTTATGCGTGTCGTTGATTGTCATAAAAATATTTCTCTTTAATACTGACAGAAGTTTATAATTAGCAAAATAGTAAATTATGTAAGTGCACCTCGTAAAATTGAACATAAATCATGAAAATACTATATACCGGTATAAAAAATAACTGCATGAGAAGCTTTCGATAGGTTGACATTGTTCATGAATTTTCAGGATGAATCATGGGGGGTTGCCCTAGCAAACTTCTGAAATTGAGAAGAAAAACCCAAACAAAATAAAATAAAAAATCACACGTACGTCCGTCTGGTTTGTAATATTTCAATAAACTGAAAGAAATATGTTTTACTGCGTCCTCATTTCATAATTTGTAAACCTAATGATCTAAAAGTAAATCAAACACCCAATTGTAATGTCTTACATGTAGTTTTTTACTATCACATGATAATGTGTCATTGCGAATCACGTTTTAGTAAGACCAACAGACCAACAGAACAAGCGAAACAGTCAAATTTGGATAAAAGTTTAATTATTTTTCATATATAGCAATGTTATTATCATTTTGTGTTATGTTTATGATGATTTCTCGTACAAATAGTAACCAAAATGATATCAAAGTAAAATATTAAGTACTGAAGTTTAGATCTGTAGTATGATTCAGTAGTGACACCGACACAACCACTGCGGTTGCATTATTAAAGTTTGTATCGCTGAATGTATTATGTTTCCATTCTGTCGTATATATAATAAACTCATCTTAGATACCAGGATTAAAATTTTGTACGCCAGACGCGCGTTTCGTCTATAAAAGACTCACCAGTGACGTCGGATCAAAAAGTTTAAAAGGCCACATAAAGTCTGGTCATAAAGTAGGAAGTTGAAGAGCTTTGGTTAAGTCATATTTAGAGTTATTGGTAAATGTAAATGGCAACAGGTCGGATTTAAAGTGTTTTCATAGTAACCAGAATATTCTTTTTATACTAGGCTTTGTATTATTCATATGTAAGCTGCATGTAATTGCTTTGAAGTTGACCAACTATCTCCTTTGATCACTTAGGAAATACGACGGTTGTGATTATCTTTCCATTGCTCTTTATAGCACTTTTGCTTCTTGGCGTGAGTTTGCATTACCCAAAACTTTAGTTTTAAGAATGTAGTATTCGTATTCGTCTTACCTTAAAGTGTGCATGTTTTAGGTTTTTGTTCGTAATCTTGTCTTGTTCCTTTTCATTTCTGATTTTCCTTCTTAAATGGACATTAGCTGCCAAAATGCATGTCCAACGAATTGACTAAAACTCTCATATTTGATTTATAAAAATAATATCTGTTGACAATCTTTTCAATAACAAATCTTATTGAGCTCATGCGCAAACAATTACAAACTAAGGTCAAGCATAGGTCGCATGCATACAGATGCAAGTGAGCTCGAATCGTTGTCTTGCAAGTCAATAATGTATCACCTTATTAACTTCACAAATAATACATGGTGGTCTTGAAGTATAGATTCTAGGTACTGGCGTTGTTTATCATCTTAAAAACGTGTTATAGTAGTCTTTTTATTTGTCCTTGTACATATTTAATCTTTATTGTTTAGTCCATTTTTGGTAATATACTTTTGGCGTGGCTCGGTACTTATACATCCCGCCATTGTGTTGTTGTGCTATGGTCAATTTTGTATTCTTATCTTTCATTTTTGCTCATGTACTTTGTCTTTAGAATGTTTACATGCCATTTTGTTTTTCTTTGTTGAAATAGTTATTTGTTGTCAATATAATGGAATTCTATGCGACTGTCATACAAGTGAGAGGTTTAGCTACAATGTAGCTATAAAACCAGGTTTAATCCACCATTTTTTACATTAGGAAATGTCTGTACCAAGACAGGAATATGACAGTTGTTTTCCATTCGTTTGATGTGTTTGAGCTTTTGATTTTGCCATTTTATGGACTTTCCGTTTTGAATTTCCCTTGGAGTTCGGTATTTTTGTTATTTTACTTTTTTCTTTTGATAGTTTATTTTGACAAAATTAAAAAAACCAAACTGACTGCTGAAAGCGATCTGTTAATCAATGTTGCATTCTAGTAAATATTTGCAACAATAAAAAAAACTTAATGAAATCATTCCAACTTATACTGTCAATCTTGTAGATAATGCCCCTTTAATGCAGTTGAATAAGTACATTGTATCCCCTCATAATACTTGTTACATATTTGTTACGTACTTGCTACATACCAATGATGTATTGATGGCTACCATTCTAATTAACCAAAGTAACATTAACAGGTGAAGGAAGTGACTTGGAATTCTGAAAATTATACTTGATTAACTAAACAGTCTGATCTTAAAATATCTAAAATTGACAGTTGGAACAAACATCGGAATCAAAACGGAAAAATCTGTTTTATTGCGGTCATTAGATGCAATCTAAATTAATATGACATGTAAAGGTTTTTATCATCACAAAACATACACTTGTAACAAGATAAAAATGATGCATATTTTATAATTAACAGCTTCAATTACTACTATTGAACTATGCACTAATAAGTTCTCTAGGTAATAATATTTCTGATCCGGTTGATCACATCAAACAAAACTTCTTATGTAACGACATACTTTATTCTTTTATTTACTTCATATCATCAAAACATGATGCTTTTTATCTACACACATTCTTGTATACAAAGTTGGATTGATGACATACCATTGCCAAACACATCATGTAAAGCACCAGCACACCAAGGTACCTTTGAATCCCTAACATACTAATACCTTATAGTAACTAACAAGCATAAATCTATACGATAACTAATTTTTATAAGTCAAAATTTGACATAATGGATAAAAATTTTTTTTAAATAAAAAAAAAAATGAACAAATATGTTTCTTAAGTATCAATATCTCGATGTAAATGATTTCTAAAGTAGGACAGCAATATTTCATATAAGCAGGTTAAGAACTAGGAACTTCTTTACAGTAACTGAAAGCATTCTTTATTACAGTATACTATGATGAAATCGTTATTTAAACATTACGTGCTTCTTCCTGTACACATCTTTTTTTCTTTTATGGGAAGAAATTTAAAGGTGTGTTCAAAGTCAGAAGGCGGGTGGTCAGTCGCGCCTTTTTATAAATGTGTTACTCTTTCTTAATTAATTATCATTGGACTGATTTTCAGACTTGTTTATATAATTCTTCATTTTTCATAGCTTAAACTTGTATATGCAAATCGCATGCATATGTATCCATTATTAAATAAAGCATACCTGTGGTACACTTATTACCCACATGTGCGGAAAATTATTGTCAAAAATTGACAAACAAATTAAGATGATAAAGAGGAATCATATATTCCTGTTATATGCTTATAACCACACCCAGGTTGTCTATTGATGTTCCTTCAAATATGAATTTCATCAATGAATTACATATGATATTCATATACTAATGATAAAAATAATGTACAAACTCCTAAAAATGTATATCATGCTGTTAATACACGCAAGAAAACTCGATATTTTATTTTTACACAAATTAAAATATTTTATAGCACTTCACTGTAAACAATATACTGACTGAAACATTATGTTTGTAAATTCCAAGTATAATAAATTATTCGAATACATATTAATTAAGTTTGCAACCCCCTCAGGCAAACTGCATTTCAATCTTTAATGTAAAATCAAACACGTGGTGTGCACGGAATTCAGTATTATATGTTTTGTTTTCGTATGTGACATATAATGATATTCTTGTTTTCATCAGCTATGATTATGTTATTTTCTATTTTCTTTTTTACTATTTTTATTTGTTTTTTGTTTTACATGGACTGTTAATGACGTCTTTAAACTTAATCCATTGGATGTGTACTGATTGATATTTTAGTCTGGAAAACCTGATTTATTTATTAGTTGAAATTGGATTTAACTAGCGATCAGTAAATGTGAGGACCGTCACTACTCCTAAGCTTAGATAGGTTCTAAATTTGTGTCTTTTTATTAGTTGTGTTTGGAAAATGACACTGTCAAAGCGTCAATTTTACTATACCATTGACCAGATTTCATTTTATCGCTTCCGGTCGCTTCCAAGCCGCCTTCCGAACTCGGTTCCGTATTTTACATACCTATGTCCTGTACAGAATTTCATTCTTAACCTATCCATATGTTTATTGTTATTAAATGGTATGTTGAGCTATCCCTTTGGTGTATTTTTCATATTTATATGAGCTTTTGCTTTTATGTGCATGACTTTACAATCCGTAAAAAATCAGAATATAAATAGATCCGTATTATTATGGTTTTGGACTTTTTACATACCAAGGATAACAAATCGCTATCGCTAGAAAATAAGTTCTTGAAAGAATGTTTACATTTCTTGTTAGCTGAACTTTGAAACCATTCAAAAAATAATAATCAGAATCATCTTGAAATCATACGAAAGATATTGGTCTCTTTTAAGATTTAAGAAGTGTTTAAGAATAATACGGTTATATCCACGCGATGCGTATGGATTTGTTTACACAGTTACTGCTGCAGACATAATATAGGTCAAATATCGCAGGGGCCAGTTAGTTCTATTAAAGAATAAAATGGCGATAATTGCAGACTTTATTTCTTTCTGGATTTCTTCACTTTAAAAAGAATTATAAGATGCAGAAACTTTATGAAAGGAGTAGGCAGTGCTCAATGAATCATACCAACAGTATTTAAGGAAAGTTTTACCCTTTCTCTGACAACGTGGTCTCGTCCATTTTTAAAACATTACGATTATTTCATTACTCGATTTAACAACTAAACTATTGAACCTGTATTGTTTTGAGAAAAGCATTCCCGTTGTCCAGGTGTTCATTGCGAGCCCGTATTTTACGATTAACTTGCATCGCTATTTTCAAAATCGGATACGAAAATTTCTTGAAAATAAAAAAAAACATATTGAGATTTGCCATCCACTTTTCAACAACTATTAATTAAATATTAATTTAAAATCAATGTTAACTGTGGATGACTTGGATAAGGAATGGCATTTAATGATTCTTAGAGATACAATAAAATGTGTAAACAGGAAGTTGTGAAGGGAGACAATTTCATTGGGCAAAATTTAAAGTGCTAAAACAAGTATTGTCAAATCTTGTACAATATTTCTGGTGGCAATAATTCACATATTCATAAAATAACGAAACACAACTTTTAAAGGTAGTTGTAATGTTTCAATTGACAAACATTTATTTATTGATAATCCACCTTTAATAATAGAAAAAACTTCTTTAAAAAAAACTATTTCTATCATATTCATCTTGGAATATGATCAAATATGTTAGCATATTTTAAACATGCCTTTAATAACATTTCAGTACTTATGGAAAGAGTTATTCCATTTCTTCCTTTGATATTACAGGATATACCAATTTTAATTGCAAAATTGTTATTTGATAAATGTAAATAAAAATTAATGCAGAAATTCCAATTTTGTCATTGTTAACCTTCTTAAATATGTGTAAGTAAATTATGAGGCTGTAAAGGATATATAACTAGTTTATAAGTCAAACAACCGAAAGTGAGAAAAAAAGATATACCTACTGTGCTACATTTGGGGACGGGTGGTAATAAAATCAAATTATTTAAGTTATCAAGGCATTTTCATTTTTAAAGTTTAATTAATAATTGAAATGTCACTTATTTGCATTTCAGTTAATGCACATGGCACATGTATAAAAAATCCAGGTCTTTGTCTAATATAATAAAACTAACATGGTAGTTATAGATAAATGTAACACCAAGTCAAAAACATGAAACTTAAGGTGAATCAATCTTAAATCGGGCGCTAATACCACAGCGCTATAAAAAAATCCTGGGGGAAAACACTGGATGGTATTGCTTTCAATCTTATATAATACACCTTGCATAAGAAAAAGGTCTAGCTAGGTCATTTTAAAAAAATGAGGCTATAATGATGTAAAGTGACTTATAACTGCCAACAGCCACATTATTTAGACTCTAGTGGATAGTTATCAGACTGTTATCTCATTGGCAATCATGTAACCACATCTCCTTATTTCAGTACGGATTAATTAATTGAAATAAATGACTCACAAACATTAAATCATTTGAAAAAAGATAATTCTGCAATTATTTATGTTGTCATTTAAAGATTTCAGTTTATATATATATAAATATCAACAATGAAATTTGGACATTATTTGGTTGTATAAATGGTGTCACTATATTTGTAATTGTCAAACTAGTATAACAATACTATTGTCTAAATCTACAGAATTTGATCATCCTTTAATTAACAGAAATAACAATGTCACTAAGTCACATATAACTTATCTCTTAAATAAGGCCTATGTGGGATATCAGAGCTTACTTACTGCAGGCTCTTCATCATCATTTTGTTAAATAATTCTACAATGAAGGGGATGGTCTGTTAATGTATCCTTGACTAAGAATAATGAAATTGCAAGAAACAAATTCTCATATAACTTTGAATATCGTAGATCGTTCAGGTAGTCTTGAGCTATTTCTTTATACAAAAGAAACAACCAGTATATAAATATAGTCATGTTACACCACTGTCCCAGGTTAGGGGGGAGGATTTGGATCCCACTAACATGTTTAACCCCGCCACATTCAGTATGTATGTGCTTGTCCCAAGTCAGGAGCCTGTAATTCAGTGGTTGTCGTTTGTTGATGTGTTACATATTTGTTTTATCGTTCATTTTTTTGTACGTAAATTAGGCCGTTATTTTTCTCATTTGAATTGTTTTACATTTGTCATTTCGGGGCCTTCTATAGCTGACTATGCAGTATGGGCTTTGCTCATTGCTGAAGGCCGTACGGTGACCTTTAGTTGTTAATTTCTGTGTCATTTGGTCTCTTGTGGAGAGTTGTCTCATTGGCAATCATACCACATCATCTTTTTTATATTCACTTCACACACACACACATATATATATATATATCTTGACAAAAAAAAAAGCCAAAGACATTGAAAACAATTCATTTCTATTCTATTGTCAGTCAGCCTACCTACCATGAATTGAAAAGTCTTTTAAGATTCAGTAGGTAAATTATGTGAAAATCAAGGCTTGCATCAAATAAAGGCAACAGTAGTATACCGCTGTTCGAAATTCATAAATCGATTAAAGAAAAAAACAAATCCGGGTTACAAACTAAAACTGAGGGAAACACATCAAATATAAGAGGAGAACTACGACACAACAGAAACACAACATTAAAATGTAACACATACAGAAACGAACTATAATATAACAATGGCCATTTTCCTGACTTGGTACAGGACATTTTAAGAAAAAAATGGTGGGTTGAACCTGGTTTTGTGGCTAGCCAAACCTCCCGCTTTTATGGCAATGTTAAATATAACATTAAAATGACAACATTACATGACAGGACTACAATACAAATAAATGGGAGAACATATAGGACAGAGAAACATACGAATAATAGCTAACAAAAGGTACCAGGTTTAAAATTTAAGACGCGCGTTTCGTCCACACAAGACTAACCAGTGACGTTCAGATAAAAAAAGTTGGAAAGCCAAAACAAGTGCAAAGTTGAAGAGCATTGAGGACCAAAAGTTCCAAAAAGTTGTGCCAAATACGGCTAAGGTTATATGTCTGGGATAAGAAAATCCTTAGTATTTAGAATAATTCATACTTTTGCAAACAGTAAATTTATAAAAATGACTATATAATAGATATACATGATAACACCGAAGTGGTGACTAACTACAGAATAAAAACGGATACATAAAACAACATAAACCAGCACATAAAAATTCACAGTCAAAGAGATCAACGCAAAAAAAGTGACGTCACATTTGAATTTCTGAAATTTCCCCAAAATAGGATAGAATTAGGATAGAATTCAAGATTTGGTTTAAAATACTCATATAACATTTATTAATAACAATGAAAATTACAATACTAATTATTATAAAATGTGGTAGTAATTAGATAATTAATAGTATTATCTAGCTATGTCAGTGTTTCCAAAATATCCCAATATTAGAGATAATGGCGTCATTTTTCCTCAGAGCTTTCAGCTCTTTGATTTATGTTTTGTATCGATCTGATGAGTCAAACCTTTTCAAATAACTATAACAGTTGTTCTCGTGTTGTGCTGTTACGCCACTGTCACAGATTAGGGTAGGGTTGAATGCTCTCAAACATATTTAACCCCACCGCATGCTGTATGTGCTGATCTGAAGTCAGACCCTCTAATTACTAGTACATTTTTTGTACGTGGTAGTCGTTGGTCACTTATACTATCATATTTGTTTTCGTTTATTTTTTTTTTGTACATAAATCAGGCCGTTGGTTTTCTGGTCTGAATTGATTTACAATTTGTCTCTTGACGGGACCTTTTATGGCTTAATATATACGGTACGGATTAAGTTCATTGTTGAATGCCCTACGGTGACCTATAGTTGCTTACGTCATTTGGACTCCTCATTGGCAATCATACCAGATACTAGAACACACCCGCGACATTGCGTGTCCGTGACTGAATTAAAATACCTATGTGTTATTCTTAGCCTGGATTTTTAGTATTCCTTTTGTCATCTGATAAAGCTGATTGGAAGGTTTTCTCTGCTTTCAAAATCTTTCTGTTTGAACCCATCCTGTTTAATTACTACAATAAACTTACTATAAACTAAATATAATTTTTAACTAATTAACCAATTGAAAATTAAAAGTGGTATTGTGGTGGAAGAAAACAGACTTTTTAAATAGTGTACTATAGTGTAAAAAGGTATAAACAACTACTGGAAGAATTCCAGAATCTCCTGATGGAGGAGGGATTTACAGAAGGTAACAAGTAACTACAACCGGAAACTACATTTGACATATACTATAGGTATCGGCATCGGATTCGACCCGGAACTTGTTAACTATTGGTAATATTAATTATGTGGAAGACAAAAGGACCTGGAATGGTGTCATTTTCAAACAACACCATTGTCCTATATTAGTTATATATAAAGTTGAATTCTTTGATTCTTCGTTTTTATGTCATGCCGGCTAACAAATTGGACCTCGTTATTTTAGTAGTTTAGATTCTTATATTTATACTGTACATTAACATATGAAACAATAAATATACTAATATTTCAAATGACGTGCAAAAAGTGGAAAACATAAAAGAAAAAATAAGTATGACGGGCAATGACTGTAATCAAAACATGCTTAATTATGCGTCTTAAAACCTTTGTGAAAAATGAATCTACGATATTATCAAAGAGATATTACAGCACAATATTTGTTTCTCTTTGAGGCTTACTTGTAAGGTAAACATCATAAATCAAACGACGACTAATTGACTACGAAAAAACCTTTCCAAACAAATCTGCTTTGAAGTATTTCTCTTTTTCTTTTACAGAATATTCAATCATTACCATAAACCAATAAGGAAAACAAATCTACTGTTTTCCGGTTTTTCACACTAAAATTAAGTTGCTAGTCAAAGAGACAATGTTTCATTTTGTATATGCTTTGCAAACATGATGATCCAAACTACGAGGGTTTGACATATCAAATCTGTTCATATCTATTTTATTCAGATTGGTTCTTTTATTTGACGTAACATGTGTAAAATTTCAAAGCAATTAAGAATTCAACCTATATATCATGATATCAGCAAACTAATTGATTGATTTCTGCATAACGACCAGTAGCAAATAGTTATATGTTAATGAGAAATAAATACACACTACCTTGCTTTAGATAGACCGAATACAACTATATTTTATAGAATCAGTTTTTGTAAACATAGAAGTATAATATAGTATTAAACATATGCTTATGAGTGAATAATATTGTTCATCTTATGGTTGTGGCCTTTTATCTATTTCCCACACGAAGATGTATTTCTCTTACCACACTGAACCGAGTGTGATTTGGATATGTGATACGAAAAATGCGTTTATTTGGTCGGCTGACTCTGCACTCTGTTACGAAATTGCAACATTTCCAATGGCTATTTAAAATGCCACATTTTCTCCTTGGCAACGGAGATTTGTGATTTCTTCAATGATCTAAAAAACATTCGTATATATAGGGTTTACCTGAAAATATACTTTTTGTCAAATTCAATTCCATTCTGAGCTTACAAAAAGCTTCTACCGAAAAATAAAATAGCAAAGCATTATAAGCGGAAACGCTTGTAACTTATCATTGTAACGATTCCTGATTATATAAATCAAATAAGAACCAGAAGTTGTTAGATCTTGAAACAGTTGATTAGATTGTTTAGGAGCAGGGGACATTCACATGTTATCTATGTGTCTCCCTCTCTATATTCACTTAGTAAATTTGTAAAGTTGAAAAACTTATAGGTCCCTATATTATGGTGGCCGGTTAAGGCCATTTCGCGTTTTCGCGTTTTCGCGTTTTCGCCTTTCATATTCTATAGGGCGAAAACGAAAACGCGAAATCGCGAGTCGAAAACGCGAAAACGCGAAGTCGAAAACGCGAAAACGAAAACGCGAAATATTTCGCGTTTTCGCGTTTTCGCGATTTAGCGTTTTGCGTTTTCGCGATTTCGTGTTTTCGCGTTTTCGCGTTTTCGCGATTTCGCCTTTTCGCCTTTTCGCGTTTTTACGATATACATGTTATTATAACATAACATTTTAAATATAATTGGAGACAAGACTACAAAGTATAAGTCATTCAAATGATTGTCATATAAATTTCATATCTGTGACGTATTTTAAATATTTTCATAAATTAGACAATTTCTTCACATTCTTTGTTGACAATTACTGAACAAATTTAAAACAGATGCATTTGTATAAAATGCCTTTGAACATACAATTTGCTGGAAGTTATAGTTTGGACATTTTAAAATAAATGAAATGAATGATTATTATCGCCATGGTTACTTAAAATACATAATCATTCATTTAATGCTCTTGTTGTGAATCTAAAATTTTAATATTTAAATTAGCTTGTGTGAAAAAGTTTAAAATTTAATACATTGTGGAGATAAGACTTTTGTCAAATAAAACTTGGGAAGCTATCTTAAGACCTGTTATAAGATACTAGAATATCTTATGACATGTCTTATGATCCTCTTAGGACTATCCAAGACCTCGCCTCAAAACTGTCGTAGGTTGATCTTAGCAAAGATATCCTAAACCTGTCGCATGTTCTTTTAATTTAAACAAAAGTAACCTGGATTTATGGAAAATTCATGTAAATGTAGACTGTGTTTCCCATATATTACTAAACGCATTGATTAATATTTCAAATTTTCAAAGATGGAAATTTGTTCATCTACAGGAGACACCAAGGGACAAGGATATACTCTTGAAGCGGTAGACAATAACAACAATCCTCCCCGTGTCAGAACCAGATTAACAAAACAAATAGAGAAACTGAATCTGGTCAACTAACAAATATATTTTAAAATGTCAAAAATATGATTTCAAGCAAATTGTATACTCAAAGGCATTTTATACAAATGCATCTGTTTTTAAATTTGTTCAGTAATAATAATAATAATAATAATAATAATAATAATAATAATAATAATAATGATAATATCTTTATTTAAAGAGAGTAATTCATTTGGATTAAACCAATTTTAAATAAGGCTCTAAATACAATATCAACTACATGACTAAAACATAATTAATCTACTAATATACACATGTAAACAATAGATGTATATAAACAAAATATAATTACAACAACAAAAACCGCCTATAGTTTACATTGTGGCTTAACTTATAAGTTTGACACTTTTAAAAGGATAATGACTTGTTAGAGTATTTCAAACAAAGAATGTAAAGGAATTGTCTAATTTATGAAAATATTTAAAGTAAACCACAGATATGAAATTTATATGACAATCATTTGAATGACATACTTTGTAGTCTTGTCTCAAATTATATTTAAAATGTTATGTTATAATAAAATGTATATCGTAAAAACGCGAAAAGGCGAAAAGGCGAAATCGCGAAAACGCGAAAACGTGAAATCGCGAAAACGCGAAAAGGCGAAAGGCAATCGCGAAATCGCGAAGTCGAAAACGCGAAAACGCGAAATCGATTTCGCGTTTTCGACTTCGCGTTTTCGCGTTTTCGCGTTTTCGCGTTTTCGACTTCGCCTTTCGCGTTTTCGACTTTGCCTTTCGCGTTTTCGCGTTTTCGACTTTCAGATTTCGCGTTTTCGCGTTTTCGCCATATAGAATATGAAAGGCGAAAACGCGAAAACGCGAAAACGCGAAATGGCCTTAACCGGCCACCATACTATATTCTTTTTCGGTCCATTTTGTTTATATATAATAGCTTCTTTTGATTTCGAATATTCATATATTCTTTTGCTATTATTTATGTTTGTTTGTGAGTTCTAGATGAACGTTAACAAAACAAATTTTCTGATGCACCAAATTAATGAAGAGATATTTTCATATCATACTGTTTTGATATTGAAGTATTTGTTTTATTCTGAGGAAAGCTGTTTCGTCTATGCATGTGACTCAAATCTATTACTGTAAACTATGTGTAAAATAGCATTTTTGGTCAAATATGTAAATGTTGACCTGCTTATGACATCATAGTGACATCGGAACTGCCATTTCTGCAGTAAAGTGTCTAAATTATACCCCCTATTCATTAACCTTAAAGTTTAAAATTAGGATAATTGTGAAAATAACGAAGAATTTGACCATTTTTGCAATTTTAGGGGCCAGATCCAGCAAACAATTTCAGAAAATCCTTACAAGAAAAAATACTTGTAAATATGTTCAGTATAACCACTATCAAGTTTAGCCGTAAAATGTTTTTTTTTTTGTGAAATGAGCTACTGACTCTTCTTTAAACTTAAAAGACTGCAGACTATCACTTCTTTGCAATCATGCTCAATGGGACGAAGAGTGGTTTGCATGCAGTTTGTAAGTCTGCAGTTCAGAAACAAGATACTTAATTACAATTTCTTGACATTTCTGACTAATTCTACTGTACGTTTCATGCATCCTTGTAAAAAAGGGGGGAAATATAGACAAAAAAAAAAAGATACTTACAAAAAATAAACCTTTCAGTTTGTGGTGTATATGTGAAATTTACGATTAGTATTTAAATGGTATATTCCTAACAATTCAATTATTATTTTAAGCTTGAACTAATATTACATATATTTGTCGACAATATGGTTCAATTCAAGTTTTATTCATATCTAAAATTTCATATTTTTCAGTTCCTCAAATAATGGCCTGTATGTATACACAGGACAGGAAAGGAACAGACCAAGAAATGTACCAAATCAACAAGGTGAATATAAGATTTGTGTTTTTTAATTGTTTGCTTGTTTAGTTCAAATATGGAAATTTTGTTTACATGTAATTTATTTAGGGACTGATCCAGAATAAGATTCAGGTGATGCGTGTCACCAAAGGATAGAATATGTGGGTTGGTACTAATGCATCCGAAGATAGTGAGAAGTGAACTTTTGACTTATTTAGTAATGAATATGTGAAACTTACTTTACTATAGACTTGGCTGTTCATCATACTGATCAAAGTTAATTTTTCTAGCATGTCGCCTTATGAATTTGTTTATAACTTCGTCTTAATTATCGTCAACGCTCAGCAATTAGTGTTTTGTTCCATTGTTGCTAGCACAAATGTTTTCAAACTCAAACTACACTATGTTTAAGCTTACTTGCAACCAGGGTATTTATTGTATAAACAGTTTTAGTTGAACGTATAATTTATTATATATGTATATAAATAAGAAGATGTGGTATGATTGCCAATGAGACAACTCTCCACCAGAGACCAAATGACATAGACCTTTTCAACTATAGGTCACCGTACGGCATTCGACAACGAGCAAAACCCATACTGCATAGTCACCTATAGGAGGACCTGAATTAACAAATGTAAAACGATTCGAAGGAAAAAACTAACGGCCTGGTTTAAATACAAAACAATGAACGAAAAACAATTATGATATACAGCAACAAACGACAACCACTGAAATGACTAGGTACAGGCACATACAGAATGTGGCGGGGTTAAACTAGTTTGTTGGGGCAAAACCCTCCCCCTGACCTAGGACAGTGGTGTAACATTACAACATAAGAACAAACTATAAAAATCAGTTGGAAAGGGCATAACTCATTAGATCGACACAAAGCTGAAAAACATCTAACAAAAACACAGACCTGACTTGGCAGGGTATTTATACATCCCTACAACAAAAAAGACACTAATATAAAAATAACGAGATATGGTATGATTGCCAATGAGACAACTATCCACCAAAGTTCAAATGAAGTGGATGTAAGCAATAATAAGCAACCGTGCGGCCTTTAATTTTGAGAAAAACACATACCGTATCGTCGGTTATAAAAGGCCCCGACATGAAAAATATGAAACAATTCAATAGAGAAAACTAACGTCTTAATTTATAACAAAACAATTTGCGAAAAAACAAATATGACAGACATGAACCAACAAACTTAGTACAGATCTTAGAGAACTCTCAGTTACTGACAGCTAGTTCAAAGCAAATAACAACTAATAAAAAATCATGCATCTAAAACCATGCAGAAAAGTCTAGTTTGTTACATTGTTACAAAAGATATAAACCGACTCTTTGATCAGCATGTATGGTTCACATTTTGTGCTATAATGAAGGTTTTTTTTTAAATCCAGGAAATAGTTCATTGATGTACCCAACTGCTAGGGGGCACATGAAATAAAAAGGCAGTACCAATCTCCCGTGAATTTATTTCACACTGGGCCGTTTTCTTAAAGTCCTTCAACCTTGACTAACATTCACAGTATCATAGACTCATATGTGTACTTCAGGCTTTTTGGCGGATTTCAGAACACGTCATTTATTAATAAATGCCTGAAGATGACAAAAAATTGCCTTTTTGATCGCTTTTGAACCTGAAGGAAACATATGTATGAAAAATTGGCCCTACCTCTTTCGACTGCTTTGACGGACAATACTACGATATATTTGTCTATACCGGAAGTTCTTGGTATAGATCTTGGACTAAACCATGACGTTATTGGTTCCCATCGATAAGCTTACATCGTTATTCTCGTCATAGTTATCGAACATTGTTTTTCGTTTAAATTTTAGAAATTTTCTAGAATATGAAAATTGCTTGCTAAATTAGATAAAACAGTTGACTGCCATTTCATTATCACATCAAGATTCATCAAGATCAAAGTGTTTTCCCCAAAATATATACTAATGACATACAAGTTATCACTTTTATGTATCGTTTACTAATCTGTTAATTTGTGTAAAAACATCCGAATTTATTGTTTTTCCCAAGGGATTAAATTTATACTCTAATACTGATATGTTATTCGTTATTTATCATTAGACGTGTTAGGAAAGTCAATACTGAGATGATTCTTAAACAATAGTAACAATTTATTCCGCAACACACGGACGAGGATCCAGCAAAACAACACGAACATTAGTCTTGCATTGTGTCATAGTAGGGATCGATTAAGTTTAAGACCGTTGTTCCCCCATTTCTTACTATTTTGTTGAACGACTGCAAGGAAAATCTACAAAGTGATCAGAACAAATAAATAGAAAAACACAGGAATCAAATCACATTCAGTTTTTACTCTACATCAATCTTTGTTCAATACGTTCGTTTATTTGAAATTTATTTGAAAAATAATTGTCATGTCGGGGCCTTTCTTAGCTTTTATATGCGGGAATGGTTTTGCTCCATGTTGGGGGTCTGTCATACGGTGATCTATAGTTGCAAACATTTACGTCATTTGGTCTCTGGTAGATAGTTGTCTATTTTGGCAATCATACCGCATCTCCTTATTTTATATCCTTTTTTAGAATAGAGAAATGTGTTACACAGTAGCGTAAAATTCTAAAAATAAACCAAACTAGAAATTTGTGTACTTGACAATTAAAAAAAAAAAGACTGAAACAAAAGCGTTTTCAATTTGGTTATCTTTATATTTTTGTTTTATCTAGAAAGGTCACTGACAATTTTATATAATGTTAAATGAATTAATTCTTATTCACATTAAAAATTTTGCCCTGACAGTTTCCTTCTATCAACTTTAATCAGTTAGTTTTTCGGAAAAGAGAGGTTATCGAATTAAGTTTTAAAAGATTACAACGTTTGGACATTATCAAGCATGTTAAATTTACGTTTCGTCGGAAGTTGTTTTTTGTTTTTTTTTTCTTGTTACCACGGCTTCCTCCACCAACAAAACAGAACACCACGATTAAATTGAGATATTGTTGAAATTAAGTAGCGTTAAACTTTCACATGGAGAAGTTAATGTTAGTATCTTTGGGTCAGGAGCACGCGGGGGGGGGGGGTCTCTTCCTATATGAAGGTATATACATATGTGCCGCCGGAATGGGTCCCTTTTTTGATACGTCAAATGTATCAATGGGGTGCAAGTTTACCGAGGAAATATATAAAATAGGTAGTAATTGACCAATTGTGAAATATTGTATATGCATATAGGTACTATTTGAGCTGATAAATATATGAATGGGTTATGATTTCGCTGTGAAATATATGTATAGGTAGGGATTTCACAATTATTCAAAATATGAATGGGGGGTGATTGTTAAATCCCAGCTGCACAACTGTACCCAAAATCCCATGTTGAGACCCCCCTTCCCCGTGATCAGGAGGTTATTTTGAAAATGGAATATTCATTTCACCTCTTTCAAAACAAAGTCTGCTAAATTATATGTCGGGCATTTTTTTTTTTTTTCGATTTGCTTCATTTTGTTTTGCCTTAGATTCACTATACACTCCGCTTTCTAAATTGGACGGTATATAGTAATGGTTGAATTAGTCCATCCGTCCGTTATGTCGTCCCTCTGTCCATTCATTGCATTCATACCCAGATAGTAGTAGACAATACGAATCACATATAGCTCATGAGAAGTGGTTTTCTTGAACATTAAAACGATGCGCAGCCCCCTGCTTCTTAAAGTTTTATATAGAAATAGCACTGTATCCACTTGTGTCCACTTTTCATTTTCTTTTTTATATATAGATATAACGATGTGTTCAGATTAGTACTGATTTGTTTAAGCCACACATGTATACGCGCCCCTGTATCCCTGGACACAAAATGCAGGGTAACTATATTTTGCAACGGAAATAGGAATATCTATTGTGGAGAGACAAACTGAGTTATTTAACTATTAAACATATTCTAATCATATCGCTTAATATATATATTTGGACTTGTGGCCGTAAAATTCGTCATTCCCATTCGTACATATATTTTTGTTAAGTTTTGTTTCAAACAAATACAAATTAATGTGTGAATGTATGAAGATCTATGTAAGGCCAATGCACGTCTTAAAATTTGGAGTCGACGTTAACTGTTCGCTTCATGTTGTATCAAACACACCACAAAGGTAAACTGTTATACTACGCCGGGATACTTTTCAGTGCAATTGCATTTTGAGAAAGTCCACACTAAAACCTTATATCGGTATTGGTATTTAACATCAGCGCAGTATTTAAACCCCTTTCCTAACACGTCTACTAGTACACCTTTTCTTGCCGAAGGTAGAGTGACACTTGCTTCGCCGGGTACTAAAATAAGTTTTGTTCGTATGGATTAGATGTAAGCTTCTCATATCTGAGGGGCATTTGCCCCGAAGATATGAGACGATTACATCTGATTTAGATAGAAGTAATAAATGAATATTTTATCTATTCTCTGGTTCTAAAAACACAATTAGTTTTGATAAAACAGGAAAAGTGTCATTATCTCAAATTGTCCAGATGCAGTAACACTTTCAGAAGATGTTTTGTAGTTATTGATTTTAATTTTAATTGCGTCTATTTTTCTGTCATCAAATTGATGCAAATAGCATTGCTTTTATATGGCAATTTGAATCGCTGTACCATCTAGTTTAAAATCTGAACTTTTTGTTCATACATGATCTATGTAAATATGTTTATAAGCGAGACATCATGTTTTGACAGTCATACAGTGAGGAATATGTGTAACAATACCTCGATAGTTTCTTTTTGAATCATTGTATGACTCAGGCTACTAAGAAAATATGGAAGTTCATAACACCGAATCTCTCATTTCTGTGCAGTCCCTATGATAGCCAGGAATAGATAATTGCTTCATTTTAGTGACAGTCTAAATTTTTCGCCTTTCTTCTTCCGTCGGTGAACCTTAGAGAACATACCTATTGTATTTATTGTTATTTTTTTTCTCGTCCTGAATATGCGTGAAAGAATTGCCACTTGACTGGACGATTGGATTATCAAAAAAATTACAAATAAAAGATTCAGAAACATATCTGGGAATCGTCAAAGTTTAAATAATCGATAAAATCTCTCAAATGTTTTTCATTGAAACACACTCAAAACAGTCTGGTTTTCTGGTTAGCACTTTGATGTTTAATGCACTTGTGGTTTCAAAATATAAACATGCGAACTTTTAGAATTCTTATGTTGAGAGTAATGATAATAGATAATAATTGGATGCTTTCAGTGTAAACAACAATTGCAGATAACATTTATATAAAGGAAACGTTTTGTTTAAATAATGATGATTACATTACACAGACGTTTCATAAGATTCCTTAATTTTGATTGACAGTCAACAATCGCAAAGCATTCCAACACTTATATTTTATTTCCCAATAGAATGCAACAGTTATGAATGCATGTGCCATGACATTGTTACAACTACGCATAGGGAAAAAATAAAAAGTATGATTCAACTCCTAATTTCATTGTAATAGCATAAAAATGTGCATTTTGGATAGTTGTCTAATTGGCAATCATACCGCATCTCCTTATTTTTATATTTTATGAAGTTATAATGTTTTGTAATGTTATAGGGTTGTAAAAGCATTGATAGAGTGTCGTTTTAGTATTCACACTTTGGGTTCTAAAAATATACACACGATCAACGCTGTTAAATTAATGGAATTTGCTGGTTATGACATTTTGACTAATTGTGCTTTAGCATGGCGGGTAATGTATGCCTCGCAGGAGATGCTTCTTTTGGGGTTCATGCGGTTCCCCTCAGTTTTTATTATTTGTAAATCTCGAGAGATAGGTGATGAATTTCACTATATTCTAAACTGTACAGCTGTAACAGAAAGTAGAAGAGCTTTTCTTAAACCTTGCTATGTAAGCCGAGTAAATGTTTTGAAATTCGGCAGTTTATTTGTTTCAAAAAATATTCGGTTATTGAAAAAATTGTGTAAATTAATCAGAATTATCAATACAGAAGTATGTTCTCCAGGTTGATCACCAATCTCTCATCTTTTTATGCTCGTTTTGTACAACCAAACCTTGTCATGCGCAGAATCTCTGTATGTTAATATACGTAAAAATATCTTTCTTTGAACCATTAACTTGGTTTTATAAGAAAAATAAAGAATCTGTTGTTTACCTTGATTTATAACTTTTTAATGGATCTTAGAGATTTGAGCATCGTAATTTACTGTTGCCTGTGATTTACAATCATTAAAAGAAGCAATTATTTTTTTGATTATAACTTCATTAAAACGTTTTGATCGGAATTTATCAAAATCTAAACTGCTGTTTTTGTAACAATCGGATAGTTACAAAATGTATTAAAAAGTATATTTGATACAATCATGGATACACAATTCTAGCCGCATATACTACACTTGTTGCGAGTTCTTCGTGAACTTTTTTTACAATACTTGTTCTCTCACTTTGGTATCTCGAGTCGCAAATCGTAAAAGGGAACTGTCAGTAACCAAATATATATAATTATATATCTTATATGTAATGTTAGCTAAGTTGGAGATTTTCTAGTAAGTTAAAGGAAAATTAAATCGACAATATAGAAAAGTTAATTTTTATATTTAGTTCATTCCGGTTTATTGATTATTATAACTGTAGGATTAGAAATCTTTATATAAGAAACGTTTCAAAACTTAGTTAATTTTGATATTTAATTCAAAGTGCATCCCGCTTTATTAATCAAAATAACTATAGGATAACAAATCTTTATATAAGAAACGCTTCAAAACTAGTACAGTTGTTGATATTCAATGTGTAATAACGGAAATTGTTTCCATTTCAACTTGTGCAGTACGTGTCGATCTTTTCCTGTAGTAGAGATAACGAGATGTTTCATAACAACATTACATGCATCAGATAAATCAAATAAAATTAGTTCAGTAACCTGCCACTAACATCTGAACGATTTTTCATTTTCCCTTGCCCCCGGAGAGAAAATGTTTCTTTCAAGTTTACTTTTTAATCAAAACGAATTCCTGTGTACACTTTCAAAGCATTTTTAGAAAATCTAAAGCACCTATATAGCGTCCCGTCAATAAAAATGCTATTGTAACTAGCCAGTGAAACTATGAAAACCTTTATATTGGATTGCTGTTAAAATGATTGTATTCGCTAATCAATATTCAATTAACTAAATTAAAATTAAGAATTAAGCGTGCTGATATCAAATTGATACTGCACAAAAATAATCTAGACCTAACAATGCTATGCTAAAAATAAGTAAATTTAATAGTACTATAGAATAGTGAACGGTAATCTTGCGGTAATGCATTTCTAGAAATAAAATATTTATAGGTAAATTTAAAAGCTATATATCCAGTGTAACTTATTTGGTAAGACTTACTGATTTCAGTGATAATGTTTGATGCATGCTAACTAGTACAGTATATTCTTTTTTTTTTCTACATTACACCAAAATTGTCAACGGTTGTTAAACGTTGTTAAAAAATAAAATTATTCAATGTTCAGATTGCAATGTCGTTCTTGCGCGCATCTGAAACTCCTTAGATACATATTGCAAAGTATTCGCCCATCACAATATATTTTTTACCAGTAGGTAAAGACAAAAAAAAAATGTTTCAGACCTCAAACGGGATTGTTTTGCAATGTTGCATTTTAGACAGACCGAATACTAGAATATCAAAGTAACAGTGTTTGTATAGCTGTACATCGTTTTGTCGGTACATGTAGCTAGAAGTTTTCTACGGGGAACTCCAATGTCATTTCTTACAGCAAGGTTAAGGCCGCCTCTCGTGTCGACTTCGATTTCTATCGTCAATTACTACACATCTTTAGTATGAAAATATCAAAGCTTCCTATAATACTGAATTGTGAAGCCCTCCTGCAAATTATTATACAATGCCTGGCAACATACAATGATTATTACGAATACAAATAATGAAGATAACCGCAAAGCATCGTCAATATATTTGTAGGAATCTTCGACAGGAAAAACTAAGGCTTCAAATAGGCTATTAATTTAAAGAACAACTTAGTCTAAAATGAAATATGATGAAGTACATTTACATTATTCCACCATGAAAAATATCTTATTTAAAGTCCGTAACTGGTAAAGAATAAAGACAATACACCTCAAACACCAAGCCGCGTTCGTATTGGGCGCCTTTAACAAAACCCTGTAAATATATAGATACCTCACCTCGTGATAATTTAAGTTTTAATATTTGAATGCAAACATGACGATGGGACAAGGTCACTAAACAACACTAATTTCCTTTATAAAGAGAAAACTCATTCTTTGGATTTTACTTTTACAGATATTTTTAAGTTAATTTAAAATAAATATCCTGTACATGTAGGACAAACTGTTCTTAATCAATTACTTTCTCTACCGAATGATCACTTCGGCGGACTCTTGGTAACGTTGAGATTGTTTCTCAGCCAGGTCAAATCAAATACTTGAACATTAGCATTTGCTGCTTCTCCACTAAGCACGTACCATTTGGATGTATTGGTTATCAAATCAATATCAGATCAAACCCAATAGTCTAGGATCAAAGACTGGATGGCCCAGAGTCAGAATAATGTTTCCACGTAGTGTAAGATGACCTTGTGCACTGTTAGCTTGTGAACTATCAAGTTAAAAATACGGCCTAGTGTTCCGGTCAAGTAGTAGTAGTGTTCATATTCATATCATATTTACATGTTGTAGTCCTGAATATGCATTAAGTTTGCCACTGGCCGTTAAACAGTCAGCCATCACCATCTACTGTACGATACTAATTAGACTCGTTAAGTAAAACCATTTTAACGATTCAGACCACATTAAGTTTGGGGCTGAAAGTAGATGTGTTAACTATTACAATTGTTTTTAAGAACACATGCACCTGTTAAATCGAACATTTGTCAGAAAATAATTTCTTTCGGTGATTTGAAGTTCTCTCCAGAAAATACAGCATTTGTTTTGATGTAACCAGGTATTTATAAATCTGAAATAGGAAATAAGAATGCCAAAAAAATGGAAATGAGCTAGAACGAATTGTTATACCAATTATTCTAATAGATAAAATATGAGAATGATATTTTGTATACATAAACACGCTACAAAGATGATCTCTTATGCTTGGGTTCTAACAGTCCTGAGAAATAGTGTGACATTGTTAATTCATGGTAATTACTTTATTACATAAAAGAAAGTCATCGCCTTCTGCAAAATTGTGTCTATGATGTCAGGTAACGGTGCCAGCTCATTTGTAATGCTATAAATTCTTTTGTCTTGTAACCTTTGATTTTATTACCAGTTACACGATGTGGGAGTAAAGCTACACTATGAATTCTACGTATAAATAGGACATACAAGTCTGTTGAATCAACATAATGCATCTCTATCGCAAAGCAAACGACCACAGGCGCTTTTGTCACGCATTTTTTTTTTCTGAATGTATATACATTTAATTATTTTAATTAAAATTAGATCGCGAGGAACGAATTTAAAAAAGAGAAAAGAAATCTAGGTACAGAAAAATAGTAAAAATATCTTAGCTTTAGCTTTCTTATAAATGGACAGATGATGTTTTTAAAAAGAAAAGGGAAAAAAGGTATATAAGATGTAAAGAAAAAATATTATGAATCTATTTCTTCCCAACAAGGCCTTTTATCAAAAATCTCTTTCCTAAAGATTCAAGGAATCACAGCTTCATCATGAGAATTTTCAAATCCTACCAACATGCAACCAAATACATTAAAAAGTGCTCAAAAATGGCTTCAATACTGCAATTCCGACCGACTTGATTTCTCAAATTAACACGATTTACGTTATTACTGTCATTTGATTGCAGTGGTGGTATTTCAAGTATGCATACAAAACAGATACAAATTGAACAAGAAATACAGAAAGCTACTGAAATCCTTACAGACAGATTCCACCGACTGTGTGACAAAGGGAAACATTGCACAGACAAAGGTAATACGGTGTATAATACGGCTAAGAACACGATGCATGTATAATTTCGCTACATTTTGATTCATGTTTCAAGATTTGGAATTAGGTACATTAATTGTGACACTTTTGCTTTTTTTTTTTTTTTTTCATTATGTCGCGATAAAAGTTGACGAGTTATCTATAGCGTTGGTAATCTCTTACTGCCAGTCAATAAATATTTACCAATGCGCTATTGTATAATTCCGTATTCTTCTATTCTGCCTTATCATTGGATTTTAACACTGTAACATTACGAGCGTCAATATTGGAGCCGGATGTTACTTCTTACCTTCGGTAAAAACTGAGTTCACCCCGGTTTAAGTTTAGGTTCGTCTTGTTGAATATTTTAAAGTTTTCAATGTGTTGTATTGCAGACTATTGCATGCATCTTTTTCTGTTGGGCTATGCAAGCTTTTTCACCACCGGTGTCTGTCATCCGTCGTCTGTCGTCTGTCGTTGTCTGTTAGATTTTACAAAAATCTTCTCTCTGAATCTACTGGGCAATTAAATTGGAACCAAAGTTGACCCTATTCATTCTGGAGGTATCTTGTTTAAAAAAAATCCTTCTGATTATCTCTTTTGCCAACCAACATGGATGTCAAGGCTTAGGCTAAAAATTGAACATTGGGTAAAACGCAAGTAATGTTCACTATCTTTAAAACCGTTAAAGATAGAAAAAATCTGACTTGGGCAGAACTATTCAAGACCTGCATGTACCTATCGTTCATTTTTACCAAACCAGTAGGGCAACTCATTATTGGAGTTACCAGTATTGCATTTAAACGATGCTATTTGTAAATTTTTGTTTGCAATTTTTGCTGTAATCTTAAAACCTACAATAGATAAATTAAACAAGCTTTTTTGCGCCTGTCCCAAGTCAGCAGCCTCTGGCCTTTGTTAGTCTTGTATGTTTTTTAATTTTAGTTCATTTATACGTTTTGGAGTTTAGTGTGACGTCCATTTTCACTGAACTAGTACACAATTTTATTTAGGGACCAGCTCAGGACCACCTCCGGGTGCGGGAGTTTCTCGCTGCCTTGAAGACCCATTGGTGGCCTTCGGCTGTTGTCTGCTCTTTGGTCGGGTTGTTGTCTCTTTGACATATTCCCCATTTCCATTCTCAATTTTAACTATTAAATTAAACCTTATCATCAGGACAACATCTACAAAAAAGTCAACATGGCCAAAACCGTCAGTCGACTTCTTATAGGAGTTATTGCCATTGAAAGACAATGTTTAGTTATTGTTTGCTGTTTTGCCAGAAACAATTAGAATGATTCTTTTTGAATTGTATCAGTTTTCTTTAAAATTAATGTCAAGTGATTGGTCCAGACTCATTGGAACCTATAGTTTCTTTTTTTTTTATAACTCTGTTGTTTGTTCTTTGATTTATAGCTTGTATTGCCTCCATGATATTTAAAATTTTTTCATTTTTTTTTTATTCCCTTTTTTGCCGATGAATAAAACAATAAGGATACCACATGCATATTACCAATAAGGAGCTATGTACTTAATAATTTTAATAAGATTTGACGTGTGGGTATAGTATAGTTAGAAGGTAATTGACATAAGAAAGTAACACAAGCAACTATGATGCATAATTGATATAAGAGTGTCTGGATTGGGAATCACAGAATAGAGAATAATGGACCAAATTACAGAAAAATAGACCCCAAAAAAAATAAATAAATAAAAACTAGTGACAAATACGGCAAAACAATATAGAGTAGCGAATAATGGGGTGCTAAAATGTAAAGAATAGAGAATGATGACAAAAAAAATATAAAAAAATAGAGAAAAATGACATAAAAATTTACAGAAATGAAGGACCATTCATCCCAACCCTCATATATTACAATAGGCATTTGTAATAACATATAAGGAATGTCCCCAACCCTCATATATTACAATAGGCATTTGTAATAACATATGAGTATGTCCCCAACCCTCATATATTACAATAGGCATTTGTAATAACATATGAGGAATGTCCTTTTCTGTCGAGCTTCAAACATTCCTTTCCAAGCTATCATTAACGTTATATCTACGTTAGATCGGTTCTTTCCAACTACCATTAAGATCAAATTTAAAGATAATTTTGTTTTCAACGTTATTTTGAGAAAATAGAAAGAAATAATCGTCATACATTCCTATTTTGTTTGTTAATGATACATTAAACAAGTATAAATTAATTTTAAAGTAAAAAAAATGACTTGTCCATGAACCAGGACTATCAATGACTAACAACTACCTTGTAGTCCATAAATATGGTAATTGGCTGATATAACCTTACATCATACAGTACTTAATTAACACTTTGAGTTCCAATATTATAAATTTGTGTGCATTTTTATATTTACTTTATGTCTTGTTTTGTAACAATTAGCTGGCTGCAGAGGCTGAGAACAAAGATAATGAAGCAGAGCAGAAACGACAACATGGGAAAAGGGTTAGATATGGCGAAGTGTTTCAGGTAGATATCAACAAAACCGTCATGGTTAGAAGTTTAAAGTTTATTTGATTTAAACCATATTATTGGAGAAAACCTTCTATGTATAAATATATGCAATTATTGAGTTCGAATCTGAAAGATCTATGTAATTTGGGTAAATTCATATTTACATTAAACCCTTTAAGTTAAGCATTATCAAAATAAATTGTATATTTTTTTCTACAGCAGAGAATTTTTATGATAAAAAAAGAACACGATGAATATTTTGCAATTTCAAAAATTAAGAACTTTAGTTATAAATCCTTGAATTACTTATTATTTTTTCCAATATTTCTATTGCAGCTTCGCCATATGTTTACAAATAAATTTGTTCATATGAGCACTACACAGACTAGCCAACAAGATAAAAACAATATGAAGGTAATTTGTAACAAAAGTATACAGATGTAAAAAAACATCTGAAAACCTTTTTTATTTTGACAAACATAAGACACCTTTAAAAAACTCTTTGAAAGTTATGATAAGAACTATAACAGTGGCTGTTCCCTTGATAAATTAGTGGTTTTCTGAGCATTTAATAAGAGTGTTCTATCTTTTTGTTTTGTTTCCAGATATATGCTTCAAGAGAATACTTTTGCATATACTATTGATTATATGTTTTTTTTCTGACAAACATCGTTCATACTTCTTCAATCCTCCGTCAAATCCCCATTCCAGTCTTCTCCTTTTTAAATATTTGTACTCCTTAGGTGTACAAAATTCTTTCAAATATACATGCTATATGAGTAATTAATAGTAAAAGGAAGCTACAGTTCACCTTTGTCAACATACAAAACCAGTAGATGGAAAAAAACATCCATGCTACAGTATGATCACAACAAACCATGTGTTATTAACTACCTTATCACGATGGGCAAATACAGTGAACAGCAATACGGAGGATTTAGTAGTAATACCAACATTGTTTCCCCTATTAGTCTTTGCTAAATTGGCATTTTTCAAAAAATTGTGCAGAATTTATCTTCGTTTCAAATAAAGAAATACTTGGCTTGTAAAGTTTTATCCTGTCCAAAAGACAAAATTTCACATAACATTTCATTGCATATAAGATAATAACCATCACCCCTTTTTTCCCTGTTTACAAGCTTTAGTAATCAAATAACCTCAAGTTTCCAAAATATTTTATAGAAACACCAAATAAAAAATAATGGTGCTTTGAAACATCCAAGATATATGTTTATAACTCAGAATTTTTTTACTGCAATGGAATGTAGGATTAATTTCCTACAACAGTCAAATTCAAGGGAATATTTTTTTTCGACCATTTTTCGTTTACACCTTCAGCATTGCTGATGGTTTTATGAGGAATAATTCAGATGCAGATATCAATGATGCGGACCTTTTTGAATTTAGTACTTTTTAAAGGGCCTTCTTTATATTTAAGGATAAGAGATGTGATAAGATTGCCAATGAGGCAACTTTCATTCAAAGGCCCAACGGACAAGGATGTAAACAATCTGGACAACTACAGGCCATCGCACGGCCTTAAACAATTAGCAAAACCCATATAGCAAATCATAAAAGTATGGCGGAAACATTGTGAAAAAATCATGCAAGGCAACCAAGGCCTGTTTTATACATAATATAAACAAAAAAACATTAATCATTATGAAATACAGCAATTGTTTCATTAGAAGAAGTATGACAATCAATTAATCAATTTCCTTATGTTGATAATTCGTTGTGTAATTAACCTTCAAGTACATATCATTATATATTATTCCAGTTGACTATTACAATACAAAGTAATAATGATAATAATAATAAAAATAGTAATTAAAAAAAGGTAATCTCATTAACAAACACCTTTACAATTTTAGGTATCATTGCATGACTTTAACGCCAAAAATGCCCAGTTCAGAATATTACCGAGATATAAAGTGAAATCAGAGGGAGAAATTGTAAGTACATGTTGTCGTCTTTGAAAAAGGTGTTTTAGTTTCATAGGCAAATATATTTATGCACAAGTTTATAGAAGCATTATGTGGCAAAATGTTTGTTTACTTTTTAAAAGTAAAAAAATGAACGGTCAGTTACTTAGAATTATTAAATTTACTTTTTGTCATGGTAAACAGATGATTTTAGTAGAATTATGCAAGCCCAATTTTCTAAATACTACATGTAAACCTGTTTTCACGTTGTGAAAAAGCATGCCATTATTTTGAATATTATCATGGTAAACAAATGAATTTAGTAGAACTATGCAAGCCCAATTTTTTGAATATCATGCTCTTCAACTATGTACTTTATTTGGCCTTTTTAACTTTTTTTGATTCGAGCTTCACTGATGAGTCTTTTGTGGACGAAACGCGCGTCTGGCGCAAATACAAAATTTCAATCCTGGTATCTATGATGAGTTTATTTACATGCATGTAAACCTGTTTTCACGTTGTGAAAAGGAAGTCGTTATTTTGAATTTTATCATGGTAAACAGAAAATAAATTTTAATAAACTTATACAAGCTCAATTTTGCGAATACCACGTGTTAACTTGTTTTCACGTTGTGTAAAAGAAGGGGTTATTTTGAATCTTATGATCGGTCACTAGATTATTTTACTAGAAGTATGCAAGTTCAATTTCCGAATATTACATGTAAACCTGTTAACATGTTGTGTAAAAGCAAGTCTTTTTTTTTTTTTTTAATTTTATAATGGTAAACAGATAATTCTAATAGAATTATACAAGCTGAAGATTCCCAGTACTTATCTTGCTTTCGTCTTGTGTTGAAGCTAGCTCTTATTTCGACGCTTATTTAATCATAGATAAATTCATAAACGTCAGATGAAATTCACAAACAAATAAAAACTATTTGAAAAAAAAAGATACATGTATATGATTCTTGTTTATTATCCGAAGGTAAATATATTTTCCTGGTGGTCGTTATTAAATCTTTCAAGATGCAAATTGTCGAAAATTAAACAATTTCTAAAATACTCAACTTTTGAAGAGTCTAATATATCCTTTGTGATGTGGAACGAATTAATGTAAGCGAATACAAACAATTGTTTCTCAGCGTGAAATTTGGCTGTAAAATTATTTTGTCATATGGTTTTTAGCTTTACCTTTAGATTCAAATTACAGTTAGGGCTATTGCATAACTTTTCAAGAGAAACATGAAGGCGTTTGTATTTCAAAAAAAAATATAACAACTTTTGATTATTTAGCCATGTTTTGTTAACCGTCTAAAATTGTTTAAAATAATCTTAAATGTCAAGATATACATTTGCGTTCATATTTACGTAAGGATATAATTTCTATCATTATTCTAAATGAGATAAAAATTATGAAAAATGCAGGCTTGCAAAGTCAAACAGGAATGAAAACAAACTTTTGTATTTCTATCCATTATTATTAGCTTCACGGCATGCTAAAATAATCAAGATGTCTGTTTGCTTAAGAAAGTAATATTTCTTATGGATCTTCAAAAAGTAAAGAAATGGGATTCAATGACAGTAGACATTTGTTCTAACATTTATTGTATCGTTCATTGATTATCAAACCCACTTGATTTAACATTCAATATCTTGAAGCTCAAAAAGTATTAGGTGCAAACCACTTTGACGGTGTTTGGTAAATTAATAAGTCTTTTCAATAACCTTATTCAGTAATTGCCATGGGTTAAAATTGATTATTCAAAATGCAAATTCGATGTCATTATTTCGGAAATGTTAAGGATTTGCTGATAAAATCAAAGAATGCACTATTGATGTCTTTCAAGACACTCGGCTGTTGGTGTTTCTTATAAAATTTGATCGTATTAAATAATTCTAGCGAAAATGATTTTCAAGATTACAATTAGTATACGTTATCTTAATAATGAACACAAGTTTCATTATAATCCTCTTACACGAAAATCATATTTCTGACCTTTAAAATTTACATTTTGCATTATATCAGATTAATATATTTTTTTCTTTTGTCAAAGAAATTATTTTTAGAAATGTGAAAATGTTTGGTGTTCAGTCTAATATGCATGCATTTGTTTTAACATACTATTGTTGTTATCCTTTTAAAGGTCCAATTGTTTGATCAAATAGTATTTGAGAGTATGAAGTCACCAGGACATTATTTCCACACAAGTGAATCCTACCAGATTGACCACTTTACGTTTGGGTATGTTACCTTATAATAAGTCTGAATGGTCCATTCCCACAAGACAATAATCTTTTCCATTAACCAGTAGCGGATTCAGGAGATGGAGACCATAGAGGACGTACGCCCTCTTTCAATTGAAAATATAGCAAGTTTTGGCATTAAATCGTTAAAAACATCTACCCTCCTTACGTTCGGTGCTATTTATACCATTATGAACACTTCGCCCTAACCTTTTCCTCGAACTCTGGATCCGCCTCTGATAACTATCGAGTAGAAAGTTATTATAGATTTGAGTCAGATATCCGTATCGTATAAGATATATGTTAGTATCAGAGAATATCTAAAGAAGGTGAAATACTATAGTCCGTAATGTCTGGTGCATAATGTATCTTCGTTTTTGCAAAATATAATTTATTCTTATTGCATGGTATTTCCGATTTTTACCGACTTTAATCTGGACTGAAATAATGACGCTATTAATGTACCGTATGTCTTATTTTAGCAATCACAATCACGGTCTTTCATGTTTTAAAATGAAGCTGTGATAAACATAACAAAAGTCCATTTTGTTATTTCTTCTTTGTGGTCTTTGATTTTCAACATTAATATATATACAGTGAATATTGCCTGCCAAAGAAAATAAATATGTTCAGAATATAGGATAAATCTGATTCATTTCAATGCACATTTCACATCAAAATAGTTTGCAATACTAATTTATGACAATACGTATACATTTTTAATCACGGCTTTTTTTTTAGTTCAGAACTAAATCTTGGCGTAGAGCGATCGAGTTATACCCTGATCGGTAGTTACAGAGAAATTCCTGAGCAAGAACGATTTGTACGGGTAAGGACAGATTATTTTAATGGTACCTAATTTTTGATTTTTTTTTCTAATTGAAGTATAATAAGAGAAACTAGAAGTAAACTGAAGAACTTTGTTTTAACTGATAAATATTGTATTAAACTGTTTATATTTCATAATTTGTTTATTGCTAATCTTTGGTTTTTAGGGAGGATCAGTCCTTAGACTTTTCCACAAGGAACTAGAAGCTTATCTTGTAGCAGAGGGACTGTTTGATGATTGTGTTACAGAAGATGGTTAGTTCATATAAGCCTTAAGTAATCATTATGTATAAGCTATCTAGCATAATGTACGAGAGATGCATTTACTGGCAATTATTTGGATGATATAACTAAATAATACTAGTCTAAGAAGAAAGACGAAAGATACCAAAGGGATATTCAAACTCATATGTCGACGACAAACTGACAACGTCATGTCAAAAAAAAAAACAAAAAACAAACAAAACACGACTAAAAGGACAAACAACAGTACACAAAACACAACATAGAAAACTATAGACTTATCATCACGAACCCTACCAAAACACAACATAGAAAACTATAGACTTATCATCACGAACCCTACCGAAACACCAAAACACAACATAGAAAACTATAGACTTATCATCACGAACCCTACCAAAACACAACATAGAAAACTATAGACTTATCATCACGAACCCTACCAAAACACAACATAGAAAACTATAGACTTATCATCACGAACCCTACCAAAACACAACATAGAAAACTATAGACTTATCATCACGAACCCTACCAAAACACAACATAGAAAACTATAGACTTATCATCACGAACCCTACCAAAACTGGGGATGATCTCTGGTGCTCCGGATTAGTAAGCAGATCGAAATCATCATTTGTTCTAGTCAATGTATCTCGCATACCTTTGAATAGCCAATGATGTGCTCTTAACTAACTGTAAATTTGAATGACGAGATGCTATAAATCTTGAAATACCTAAATGTTTTTTAAACAACCTCATTTGAACAATAATTCCTTTAATTGTTTTTTTTTTTGTATAATTTATAGTTCACTTTAGGATCCGAGTAATTGACCAACACCGTCCAAAGTCTTTGTCGCCATCATCTTCTGGTATTACATACTGGCAAATAGAAGCAGAACATAGTATTCTGGATGGTGAGTAGACAACTTCCATTTTTTCTGATTGTTGTACTTTCACTTTGGTTATTGTTTTGCAGGTTGGCTTATATTAAAAAATAAAACAGGTCAAAACACGAGAAAATGAAGCAAAAAAAAAAAAACAAACTGAAACCTCCCTGTTTCCCTCAGTAATTAATCATTCTTTGAACATCTTTCTAACTTACTGGCTTCACGTCTGTGTTGTGACTTTTCCATCATTTTACATATTACATCTTTAAGTAACGTGTTTGGTGTTTCGATATATGTTACATGTAGACAAAATATAAAAACAATAGAAGCCTGGTTGATGAATCAATATTTTAAATGAGGCATCTAATTGTAAAACGGATGATGGCTGTCGGCACCTTGAAGTCTTTTTATAAGACTACTGATTTCTTTCTACTGTTCATTCATTGTTTATTTACATGACTTCCAAACATAAATCGGTCAATGAATATTAGATCAGTAATTATAGAAAAGGTAAAAGACATCACACAATGCACAATTCATGTATTGTAGTATTACATAGTAAACCCCAGCCCTTCCATTACAAGAACATGCTGTGCAAAAATTTGAACGAATAAGTTAGAACTTTTGTACATATTAGTTACTATAAAAGCCTCGCTCCAATTGAGATGGTGTATTTTATTCTTAACAATTGCCTGTGAAATATGTGTAAAATGAAAATTAAAATCTCAGAATGGGTAAAATTAAAACAAAAGTGATTACAAAGAAAACAAATCATTGACGTAGATGAAAAGACACAAATGATATTTACAATTTAACAAACTTTGTATCAATATAATCTAGTCTTTAAAATAAAATTTAGGCTTTATGCATCAAGAGTCTTACCAAGATCCACTTAATTATGAAAGGGCTACCATGAATGAAAAGTACACACAACGTTTCATGTATCTGTTAAGCGATCACAAATAAAAACATGTGCATGGTTCTACGTCAAACCTCTTCATCTGTTTTTTCCAAAGAGTTTATATTGAATGAACTAATCAATTTTACGTATGGCAGATCACAAGCGGTTCTGTTTATTTAACGTGTCAAACATAAGTATGTCTGTAACTTAATGCTGATTTTTCCCGATTTATTATGATGTAAGTATGCAGGAATGGTGGCCATCATTATTCCTAATTCTTTAGAGATTTTTGAATTAATATAAAAGAAAGATGATGAAACTGAAATGTAACAGCTCTGTCTAATTAAGAATCTACTGATAGGACTTTTAATTGATAATTGGATACTTGTTGTCTACTTTGAAGCATAGGATTTAATTCAGACAGACTATTAACATGATTAAAGAACACTCAATTGAACATTGGAGTGTCAATTCACATATATAAGTACTTGTTGGTCACACAACATGAAAAAAGCATATTAATTTAGGGTCAAGCTAAAGCTCGCTTCCGGATGCGGAATTTTCTCGCTGCGTTAAAGACCATATGGTGGTCGAGCACACATTCCCCGTTTCCATTCTTAGTTCTATTATAGAGAAAACTTGGGTTATATCCGACTGCGGGTAAATCTTCAATTTAACGCACTTTTGGAATATCAATTACCACTAAGGCCATGTATTGTAGTAAAAAATAATTCATAAACGTTATGATGAACAACTAGTACTGCACTGGTTAGTGAGACAACCAAAAATATTTATCTTCTTCAATACAGATCTATGCGAAAGAAATTTTTTCTTGTCAATTTGTCAATTTAGCAATGAAATTTTTTGACGTTTCCCGGGAAGTATAAAAGTAAAATTCAAAATTTTGCATTCACTTAAACAAGAACTGTCATAGCATAAGGGAAATAAAATAAGAAACGTATGATTGCCAATGATACAAGTACAAAAGAAATGTATCAATCAGAAGACAAGGATGAAAATACCTAAAGACCACCGTGCGACCTTGACTCCCTACTTCAGACTTATCCGAAAGTCTTCTATTGAAATTGTTATTTATTATTTAGTCATATCAGTTCCAAAGCAAAAATGTTATTTGACTGACAATTGCCGGGACTACAGTATTAAGCAAATAGCTATCATGACATATATAGAAACAAAATCGATTAAAACCATGAGTAGAAGTTATAGATGTTTTTGGAGATTACCAATGAATGGACACCAGAATGGAAGATTTTATTTAGAAATCAGATAGATTATTTCTTATAAAAAAACTGTCATAATAACTAAAATCTAAGACTTCTTTATTTCATGGAATAATAATCTGCTAGAGCTCCCATTTGTGTTAAAAACTTGAGTACTTCACTAAATCAATGAAATACTTATTAACTGTGATTCCGAATAAGTGTTTTGACTATAACAGCTGAGTGATACACCCGCCGTTT
This sequence comes from Mytilus coruscus, assembly GCA_017311375.1. Lineage (NCBI taxonomy): Eukaryota > Metazoa > Mollusca > Bivalvia > Mytilida > Mytilidae > Mytilus > Mytilus coruscus. The sequence continues at coordinate 84,510,658 of CM029600.1, forward strand.
CCTCTGTTTTCAGTTTTTTATGTTCAAATAAGGTGGTGCGCTAAGTACCCTTTTCGGCCCATAAAAACGAAGTACAAAACTAGGTGATTAAAGCTTAAAATAATATTCAAGTAGGTGCATAAGCTTAAACTGTAATATCTTTAAAATGTTATGAATATGTACAGAGATGTTACAGTCGAAAGATTGCAAACTTCAAGTTTTTCTACCAAAAGGACAAAATTTGATCTTTTTTTACACATGTTCAACACATGCAAGTACCACGAAATTATTTATATGACAAGTGTTGTTGATATAGAAATAAAATCCTGGTAAGTTATTTGGTTGGTCCTTGCATGTACACAGGTAAATAGTATTTAACGGATGTTTTTCGGACGTTTTGTAACACGGACGTAAAACGTCCATTGGTTCCCATCCGTATTACGTCCGTATTCACCCGTAACACGTCCATCATACAGATTGTTAAATTTCGTCTATTTTAGGGACTTTTAAATAATAGTGACATAGCGCAGTATAACCACTGTATGAAACACGAATAAAACATACACAAAGTATTTACATTTATGTAATTCTTTCTCCTTTTAGACAAAGAGTGAGCCAAAAAAAATGTTTTAGTTGTGGTTCTTATTCCTCTTGTTGTTCTCATACAACCTTGTCCGGGTGATACTTGTTGTTCTCATACAAATTTGTCCGGGTGATACTTGTTGTTCTCATACAACCTTGTCCTGGTGATACTTGTTATTCTCATACAACCTTGTCCGGGTGATACTTGTTGTTCTCATACAACCTTGTCCGGGTGATACTTGTTGTTCTCATACAAATTTGTCCGGGTGATACTTGTTGTTCTTATACAACCTTGTCCGGGTGATATTTTTTTATCTTTTGACTATGGTTTGTAATATTTGATGTGAATATTACTACAAGACGGTGTTGTGCATATCACCATGATTTTCATCTCCCTTTGACCATCGACCTTAATGTTAAAAAAAATAGTTGATTTTTTTCACATTTTCTCTTCATAACATAACTTTTTAATCCTTTGACATAGACTTTTGATAATTGCCACTTGAGTGCAATACCTAAATATGATGTGTTGCATACCATTGAAAGTGACCTCTGATCTTTGCTAATGTCAAATTATTGATTTCTCTATGTCCACACTAAAAACCATACATATTCTTGCTTGCCATAGCATTTTCGGTGTAACTAAGGGTTTACCCACTCCTGCAGGTAATACATGCTGAAATATTTTAAAATGATTCATATAGCCACCCTTAAACATTGTATATTCTTAATCGTGATGTCAAGACCTTTCAATACACCGGCCAAAGAATTTAAGGGCACCTTTACTATGAGACAGCAAATCAGTAACAAAAAAACCCAAAAGTGCATACTATATTTGAAGGGCAGTATACCAAAATTTAATCTTATGATAAATCATAACAACATACTTTCTTTTAAACCATTTTTGCACATTGATTATCAGTTTCTTAATGTTACAATAAAATAAATGTATAAGGCAAATATTATACAATGTTTTTTAATGAAAATAAAACATGTGCTTTTACGGCCGTAAAACGGATGTTTTAGAACGTCTGTAATACGGAAGATCCGTTTTATGGACGTGGTACTATATCTCCGTAAAACGTCAGTAATACGGATGTTTGACGGACGTATTTCATAACGTCCATAGCTATTTTACCTGTGTACTCTATACTTGCGGGCCCAAAACTATGTAGAAATGACCAAAATCAATATATTTTACGAAAACACGCCGAAGTGCAACTATTGTGACGTCATGGGTAAAACTTTACTTACTTATTTTGCATTACATATACTTTAAAAGAGACATACGATTGAAATCATAAATAAATGTTCAACATTCAGTAAAAAAATTAGCCATATATGTCCCTTATCGCCGCACCTTGTCCTTTCCCGTTTCCTTGCGTACTGAATCATCAACTATGCGAAAGATTAGTAGTAATGTGGAATGCGTCAAACGATAACAAGTTAGAGATATTTTAAGATCCATTTTGCTTTAAGTTGATATTAATTTCTACTTACCCCAATTTCTAGAGTTTACATTGATGACAGTTAAATCTATGTTAATATACATAGATAAGAAGACAGGAAGAACAGATCTTTAAATAATGCTAACTTAATTAAAAACCTTCTAAATATTATTTTTCATTTTTATTGTATTGCTTTTGAAGAGAAGTAGATTGAAACCTGGCCTCTTTTTTAAATGCGCTTCCGCATTCTCTTTTATATTTTTATGATGATGTGAGCAGTCGATAAAGTTAATTTGTGACATATGGTTAAACTAACAATAAATGTACATGCAGTATGTATGTTGCAGGTGATATTCTGAGATGGGAACAACAGGTCAGACTACGACATATGCTTACAAGACAATATCTGTGTATAGACTCAAAGTTAGATGTTTCTCTTGTGCCAGATCCCAGCGACCCTAGAACTGTATTCAGACTACATTCTGTATTAAAGGTAAATATATAAACCAAAACAAAGATTAAATAATGTAACTAATCATAAATAAAGCGAGAACGAAAGCATGGTTTAACCAGTTGGCTCAAACTTTATAAAAACATGTCTTATAAAAGTAAAATTACCACATGTATAACAAACTTTTATAGATCCATGAATTCTGGAAGCACTACTTGTGGATGTCAAATACTAATAGAATCATATAAATATGGAAAATAAAACGCCCTAAAACATAAAGTAGGATAAGTGGCCAGGTACGCGAATAGGCGAACATTATTATTTTTTTTCAATTAAGTACAATATAAATGCGCTAAACACTTGTTAGTGCATCTGAATGTCCAATGATAACTTATAGAATTTATGTTTTATTTTCAAATTATCAATTTGCCTCAAAATCAGATGTAAAACTGCAAATAAAATCCTTTAGAAAACCTGTACAACGAATATTCGTATATATATATATATATATATATATATGCTGTTACTTCCGTTTGCTAGAGTTTTGCCTATAAATAATTAGAGCGTGTACCCTTAATATACATGTATCTAAAAAATATTATACCCTTATATACACATGTATCTAAAAAATCGTTATACCCTTTATACACATGTATCTAAAAAACATTATACCCTTTATATACACCTGTATCTCAAAAATCAGTATACCCTTTATATACACATGTATCTAAAAATCATTATACACTTTATATACACATGTATCTAAAATAAATCATTATACCTTTATATACACATGTATCTAAAAAATATCGTTATACACTTTATATACACATGTATCTAAAAATCATTTTACCCTTTATATACACATGTATCTAAAAAGCAATATACCCTTTATATACACATGTATCTAAAAAATCAGTAAACCCTTTATATACATATGTAACTAAAAAATCGTTATACCCTTTATATACACATGTATCTAAAAACAATCATAATACCCTTTATATACACGTGTATCTTAAAAAAATCATGCCAACTTTTGCCTTCAGGACGTTCTTTGTTCACTGCATTAAAAATAAACAAATAGTTAACACTGAAAACTAAAATCAAATTATCAGAACTTTTGCTATGTTTGTGGATTGTATGAATGTATAACTTTTATCCGACTTATTCTGGTTTGTATAGGAGCGAGATGAGATACAGTTTGAAAGTTACGCACGTATTGAACACATGTTGACTGGGTGTTGGCTCCATGCTTTAAAAGGTATAGATCTCATTAAAAAAAAGTATATGAACATATAATAGTTTCATACTACAGAAATGCATTTGTTTAGAATTGAGAATGGAAACGGGAATTATTTATTTTGATAATTCATATCATCAATTGATTTTAAGCGAACTGATCATAAAATAAAACAAGAGAGTACTATTTTTGTTTTATGTTCCAAATGTACATTTAACGACAATGAAAATTGTAATTTAAAAGACAATCCTTTCAAAAATATTTTTGAAACATTGTTTTTTTTTTTTAATTGTTTTTGTTTAAGTTTTTGTTGAATAAAAAGTACTTTATAGGTTAAAGCTTAACATAAACATATTACCCTACGGAAAAGACTGTTTGATACCCTAATACAATAAAATAAAATTCCCAAATTAATCTTGATTTCTGTACATATATAACTGTCATATTTCAGATGAAGATTACGAGCGTCAAATAAGCACAGAAAATGGAAAAGAAAAATCCATGCATGGTTTACGGTGGGATAGTGCTGCCGTTCGTAAGGTACTTTTATTGCTTTTCGTTTGTGTGATAACTGAAATAAGACAAGACAATCTAAAATATCCAACAATAGCATTCTAAACAGCCATTGTCAACAATGTTAAAATCCCAGTTATAACAATGGAACATTATTGTACTTATGAGTATAATCTTTATTGGTTGCTTTGTTTATAATGTATTAGAAAGGCGATTTTAAATATTAGTGCAATAACAATCAAATATTCACCAGACAGTATATGCATTATTAAAAAATGGTATGCGATTAAACTGTACAAGATTTTTTTAACAAATCACAATAGGCGCCTTCATTGTTGTTTACACTCTTAAAACTAATTAAGCTGAATTATTTGACATAGATTTGTCAGCACCAAGAACTATGAACCAACTCAATTCTGTTTTGATTGGCAGGTATCTGCTTCAAGTGAGAGCATGTACGATGATGCCTATACGATTCAGCAAGTGATGACTGAGGATACACAGAACTTTAACTACGTAGCAGGAATAGTGCCATTTCTGTTTAACTTGATTCAAGATGTAAGTTAACATGTAAATGTTATGTTTTGATTTTAATTTGTTTATCCTTCCTTTAGTAGGAATGACATAAACAATGCATGTTCATGAATTATTTCAGGTTTATTTGTACCAATTTGTGTTATGGAACACCTTTCTTATATAAACTGGAAAGAATGTTATGCTGGTGGCAAAATAAATATCAAGTTTGATATGTTTAACTTAAACGAGTTTATTATTTCTGAACACAGTAAACGTTGTCGAACTCTAATTATGTTATTTTCTTTTCCAAATAATTAGCACTGAACGTTAAGCAAATAAAAATCAATCAATCAATCAATAAATACAAATAAATACTTGTAAATCTGTATTTTACAGCTGGAGCACAACCCAAATCTGAATGCAAAGAAAACACATGGTATTATAACGGTAAGGAACTTCACCAAAACATGCTGTGATTGGCAATTTAAATATATGTCCCCTTGCTTTTTATAATTGAACAAGCTAACAACGAGTAACAAAATGACAGAATACACAACTTACCGACCTAAGAGTTACAGAATGCCTTTCAAAGCCAATTCAGCTAATAAGTATAGTTAGTTTTCAAGAAGAATCGTTTTTAAATCGTCTTTCCTGGTGTTCAGTAGTTTATTGTTCATTTGTATTAAATAGAAAAGGTGGAATTGTATTATCTGAACTTTTTGAGTGCTGACATTTATATAGATAGCGTTAAAATTTAAATGGCAATTTCAGTAAAAAAAAACTATGAAAATTATTTATTTCTGGGTTGATTTCTCACTTATAGAATGACATATTAGAATACATTATATTACAGGCACTCCGGGAGGTAAAGCTCTTTATGGTGGTAGAAGGACTGCCGTATAAAGACAGACAAAAGCTGATGAGAAATCTGAGAGTAAGGTTTACTTCCTCATTAATTCGTTCAAGGAAGACATATATTCACTGTCAGTTACAACATCTCGAAAAATAAGCATTTTCTGTCTTTTTTCACAAACTTTTACAAAAATCTAGTCTAAATAGACCTGTTTTCGCATAGTTTTTCTATGCTTAATTGTAACTACTGTAGCTTAAATTTTGTAATTTCTTGTTTGTTGAACGTCGTCTTCATTATTTGTGTTTTGTAACAAAGCATTACGGTAGATATACGTACTTTTCATTTTTTGGATTTTCATATATTTTGGCCTTCGGCATTACTGAATAAACATTTTTTGTCGAAATGAGGATCTGGCCTTGCGGTCATAAAACTTGAGCACGATTTTCGTACTCAGACTCAGAAATCAACCAATCAAAATCATGGATTTGGTGTTTCGAGCACAAATTTTGTATCGAGTACTGAGTAAAGTTTTATGACCGAGAGCCCTGGTCTTCTGTTGCTACACAATTTTGTAAATTATTTTAGATTAAGGAATATATCTCTCATGTGAATCTCTGATTGCGAGCCTGACTTTGGCTATATGTGTTTGTCCTTTTTGATTTATAAGCTCTTCATTGTTTAAATAAGTTCTTGATTTTGATATATTATAGCCTCGAGCATTGATGAGACATTTATGGTCGAAATACGCGTCTGGTGCAGAAACATTAGTATCGTTAATGTTATAACAATGTAGCACCAAAAAAAGAAATAAATATTATTATATTGATATGTTTGCAAACTTCGTAACATACTATTTAAACGTTAATGGTATTTTAATATAAGACTTAAACATATTTTCAGGTGATAGATTTACTAGTCAATCTACTCCAATGTCCTTTACGAGAAGGCGACGAAGAATCCCATATGATCAGGATATTTAAAGAGGCATATGACGTACTACATGCTTATATGATTGGAAAGAGTAGAAAGAATGCATTATATTTTGCAAAATATATAGACTTCTTTCAGACACAATTCACACAAAAGGTTAATTTTCACTTTTGCTTATTTGTATATGTGAAAAATGAAAAAATACCATTATGTCGCTATTATCGTATTTATAAAATAAATAGTTATGTGGATAGAAGTACATTTCATATCTTCGGATATGGAAATGTATAATTCACTTTTTCTTGTAATTACATATATCTGGTTGGTGATTCAGGACAATCTGCGTAATAAGGGGCAAAAAAATCCAGAAAACATAAAACACGATCTAGACAAAACAATGTAGATAAGACTGCTTTACTACCTTAGGTGTATTTGGTAAAACCTTTCGGCATTTTTTTTTTGCCCTTAACGCTCTTTAACTTCGTACTTTATTTGGCCTTTTTTCTTTTTTGATTCGAGCGTCACTGATGTGTCTTTTGTAGACGAAACGCGCGTCTGGCATATATAATTACAAGCTGACATCTTTCATGAATTTTCTTACACACAAATAATGACACTACGTAAATGTTTTATACGATTTCTTAATTTTGATTGGCCGAGCGATTCTGAAGGTAATATTTTATTTCCGTATAAAATACAACATCTATGAATTCACGTGCTATCCGTGACAATTTCAAAATAATGCATATCAAACGGATGGCTGAGTTTAACTTGTAATCTCGAGGTTGTGGCGTAAACATGTTATTATTAGAATTGAATTTGAATTGAAATACTTATACGTTAACTGGTAACTGTTTATTTGTATATGTTTCATGAAACAATTTTGTTAGATCAATCGCCTGTCATGTCAACAGATGCCTTATATAAGAGCAATTTTGATATCAGCCTATGTTTTTATATCAATATTTTAAAATAAAGTAGGTTTCAAGATTTGAATCTTTGTATTTTTGCAACATATGTTACTATTCTCCTCACTCATAGTTATTTGTTTGAGTATTGTATTTCAGTCTTGAGTTACATTTCTGAGTTTAAACACCAGAAAAAAAACTAAAGCTAAATGATTCAATGCAAGTTTAACGAATTGAACTTCTATTTAACAGGGAGGTATCGGTTTAAATGTTGCACAGATGATTGTTGAACTGATACGAGACAAACGAAAGATTGTTGACAGGATCACAGAAGGTCAGATTGCAACATTTATCAAATTGTTACGAGAAACAGAGGTTTGTTTAGTTTTGAACTGATATATGATATTGAACCTCGTTTTTATGTCGAAAAGAATATAACCTTTTGAACAGGTTTTTGCGATTCAGTTCATGCGGTATAATTCTAACATACGAAATTGTTTTATTTGTGTGTTTTACTCAACCGGAAAATTATAATTAGTATCTTTTTATTGTATTAAATACTTTAAATGCATTCTGAAAGATTTCGGGAAAAAGCGCATTAGTAAACATTTTTAAGCTCGTGAATTCACACTTTGTAATTAACTATGAAAATTCTTTTAAAAGTGTACATAGATTTGAGATATTGTGATTATTGCATTTTTATTACAGTCAAAAATTGTAATAACAAAAATACTTAACTCCAAGGTAAATTCAGAAAGGTGGACGTCCATAAAACCTGACTAAACCAAACGCTCTACTATATCAACCAACGGAACAACTGGAAAACACCACTCAAACTCATGACATGGTACAGAAATAAAGGCAACAGTAGTATGCCGCTGTTCAAAAGTCATAAATCGATTAAGAGAAAACAAATCCGGGTTACAAACTAAAACCGAGGGAAACACATCAACTATAAGAGGAAAACAACGGAACAACAGAAACTCTGAACTGAAACAAAAACAAACGCCTGGCCGTTTCCAAAGAAAATTTTGAGTTAAACCTGGTTTTGTAACTAGCTTTACTCATAACTTGTATAACCGTTGTTTATAGTTTTATCTTTTATATTTGTTTTGTTTTTAGAACTATCGATTTTTGGATCTCTTACAAGTACTTTGTGTGTGTGATGGAGTTTCTATACCAAACAATCAGACATACATTGTAGAACATTGGCTACGAGGTGAAGAGGTAACGTTTTCATTTAAACATTAGTAAAGGGAATAAATTATGGGTCTCTTTGTGATATTTGTAAAATAAAGACAACAGTAGTATACCGCTGTTCAATAGTTATAAATCAATTAAGCGAAAACAAATCCGGGTCACAAACCAAAACCGAGGGAAACACATCAAAATCACTGTAATTTTCTATCCTCATTTGAAGCCGTCACCTTTTCTTAGGCAATTTTATTAACAACGATCACCTTAAGAAGGATTTGTTTAAGTTGTAATAATTCATTAACAGTGTACACACGCATTAAGATTGGAAGTAAATCCATGTCGGTTGAAAAGTATAAATCTGCGTAAAAACATGTTAAACTTTGTACGTTGATTTTGTTATAAAAAGAAAAAAACTACAAAAAACTCTATATGAAAACAAGAAGAGGTGATACAATTGCTAATGAAACAACTATAGACCAGAGAGAAAAGGACGAGGATATAACAAATATAGGAACTACCATAGCGACTTCTTTTTCGATACTGGAGAAGGATTAACAAGTTCTATAATTCTTTTAGTTTTAAGCATTATCTGTTTTATCTGATGTTGCATAATATTAAGGGATAGCAGAGAATAGAATAATTATATTGCAATATTTTATAGGGTAGTGTTTACTTAACGGACAGAGGACAAAATATCAACAAGAGGCCTAACATTGTGTATCTTGCCACAGAGAGAACCATACATTGGCTGCCTTTACATGTGTTTGTTGATGTAAGATTAAGATATTTCTTAGAGCTTTACATTCGTTGTCTACTTTAATTTAATTCTTTTATCAAGTAAATCATTACATTGTTATTTGAACATTCATTACTTAATCAAAACTACCACTTTTTTTTTGTTTAAAAAGGAAGGTATTTATTCAGGGCACCTTTTAATTCAAACGTTTGATGAAAATTGAATCCTTATTTTGATAGATCGTTTTGTATGGTAGAATAAGATTTATATTGATGTTCAACAAACTCCTAGTAAAATATACACTCCTATCTAAAGTTGAATGGGGTCACAGAACATTTGGAGACCATACTTATGCTTACAAAACACTTCACATTTCATGTTGTTTTTTTTTCGTTTTTTTGGGGGGTGGGGGTGGTGGAGGATAACAACCGAAGTCCTTTCCAGATTATGATTCGTAATTTATTCAAGCAAAAGTAGTTTATTGATGTTTAAATCTTATAAATTGATTAAGATTCCTTATCTCGGTAACAAACAAAAACTGAGGGAATCACATATACTACAAAGGAAACGAGACAGAGTGCATCGTCCGGGTAAATGTATGCATCATCCAACTGGCAAATCCATACTAAGTCAAACCTACAATCGGGAATAGAACGCAAGCGGTAAACGTGCAGATTAGACGACTAATCTGGTTTCTGAAGATCCAAGATTGAAAACATTTCGCTAGTGAGTGTATACACATACATATCGTATCGGATAACCAATTCATGATGGTAACCGTTAAACAAATGTAGTGTCGATTTTTGTTGTGTTAGTCTTTTTTAACAGTTTCATGTACGTTTGGTTTAAAGCCGAAAGTAACTGAAATATTACGGCACTTCAATGATACCAACATACTCTCTAGTTTGATATTACGGTACATCTATCACACCAATATACTCATCGGTCCAATGTTAGTTATTACTTATTATAGGTATTCAGTGCAGTGGCGGATCCAGAGGGGGTTCGGGGTTGGAACTCCCCTTTTTCTTAACGATCAATGCATTTGAATGGGACATGTAGTTGGAACCCCCCTTTATCCTGGGTTGGGAACCCCCTTTAAAAATGGCTGGATCCGCCCCTGCAGTGATTAATTATATTAATATTCATTTCAGCCTGAGAGTGCTGAATTTAACGAGGACAAATACCAGTTCTTGTTACATCAGTTAGAGTTATTTAAAGCATTATGTTTTGTAAGTAGTTTTATTGAGATAACGTTTGAGGTGTTTCAAATATATGACGCAAAGAAGAGAGAGTAATAGCATGAACAGGGGTCAATTGGAAATTTATCTTTGTAATGAAATTTGTTTTAAATGCAGACACTAGTAAACTGATTGTGATCTGAAACGGTTATTTTGATCTTAACATCTCTTAAGATTTTGAACAATGAATAATAAAGTCATTTGTAATCTTTCAGTAAATTTAAGACATATCCACTGCGGTAAATTCAGTACTGTTCAGATAATTCGCTTCCAATCTATTAGGATTTTTTCAGTCTATGTTCAGACTGTTCAGTACACATCAATACCATACTGAATTGTATGAAAAGCTACGAAACAATACTGAATTGTATGAAAAGCTACGAAACAATACTGAATTGTATGAAAAGCTACGAAACAATACTGAATTGTATGAAAAGCTACGAAACAATACTGAATTGTATGAAAAGCTACGAAACAATACTGAATTGTATGAAAAGCTACGAAACAATACTGAATTGTATGAAAAGCTACGAAACAATACTGAATTGACTGCAAACAAATTGTCTGAACAGTACTGAATTTACCACAGTAGATGAGTCTTAAAATTGACTGAAAGACTTAACATAAATTTATAATTTATTGTTCAGACTTTTCAGATGATGTTAAGATCAAAATGACCATTTAAGACTCATATTCGTATACTAGAGATAATTCGTTAAATATAACTACCATCATTTTGCTAAATGATGCAAATCTAAAGATTAAATAGCTTTAAAATATTTAAAATTTGTTTTTATCCAGTTTACGAAAATCTTAAACTGAATATATATGCATGATTGTTTGTAATCTTGTAGGGAAGAAATGATCTCGCTGTTCATGTTATAACAAGAGAACATGGATATTTAACATGGGAGGATGCCTATCTCTGTCTCACATCGGATCTCCTTCCAGACTGTATTAGAGCAAAATACTGTGAACTTATTATAGGTATTCAGTATACATAGTGATGACTATTACTTTTGTGTCTATGCTATTTCAAGGCCAATATTTCTAGCACCTTACTAATAAACTGTTCTTTAAAATTAAAATTTCAAGCACGTGTGATCTCCTCGTTAACAGACTACTTTTCCCTCAAATTCTATACAAGTAAAATAATACATTTTAGTTAAAAGTCTTTTTTTAAAGTTGATATATTGCAATCTCAACACTTCATCTGCCTATCTATTAAATTCTACTGTCCTTTGGTTTCATTAGTACTTGGTATATACATTGCATGTCACTGTTTATAACTAGTTCGTTAATAGTTTTCACAGTTTGACATCTTATGGGCATGACTGTAATGTACTGTAAATATCTATAGTGATATATAACCAGATGAGTAAACATAATTTGAAGTATGTGACAACTGGAGTATATTGATAAAATGCTGTTTTTCCATTTAAGTTATTTTACATTATTTTCGTGTCTAGACTGCAAATGGTTATGATACGATTGTGATTCAACAATCCATATCAATTTCAAAAATTGTAATGTAGCAGAATTAAATGTTGAAAGATTTTACATCAATACGACATTGTAGTTGGGTTTGGAATATTTTATCAGATACCACAAAATCAGATAAGACTAATTCAAATTCGAACTAATAACATTGTATCCAAATCTAACATATCTGCAGTATGACAGCATTTTACAACGTCACAATCAGATGTTGTCATCAAGCCTTTGAAAGTAATCATTTTTAGAATACATTATTTTGAAGTCTAAATAATCATGGTAAATAATGTTATCGTGCATGTTTCTATTGTCGTCAATTTATAGAGCAAAATAAGCCTTAAATTGTAAAATTGGTTTTTATAAGACAAATAACGCTTACTTTGAATATGTATGAATTAGTTCGACACCTACTGTAAAAATAGTAAATGTACGAAATGCTCATATGATAGCAAACGATATCTTCATTAACCTAGGGAGTTTGTTATTTTGTATTTAAGGGTATTTTAAATTAAATTGTATAAGGTTTTTTGCATTAATTGTTAAAATAATTAGCCATGTTGAACATCCTTCAAAGTTTGACTTCTAATTCATTAATGTTTTATTTTATTTCTTCCAGCATTGTTTGTAGACGTAGGGAACAACTATTCCGTATTGGACCATCCTAATATCTGTTTTATATATGAATATGTTGGATCAAAAGATTCCGACAGGGATCAAAGCTTTGTAAGTAATATGTGAACAGCAGAATTCACTACAATTACGTGGTTAACCTACTAACATGGCAATTTTGTTCGCAAGGCAGTGAATTTAGACATAGGCAATTTGCTTTTCCTAAGAAACTGTATATTCGTAATTGTAGAAATCCTTTTGTCTTGTTATTACTCATTGAATTTTCTCAAGGTTGTGTTCTCCATTCATACTCTATTTGTTGTAGGTTATATAAGAAAAAGTCGCCAATTCTTATTTATTTCGAAGATAAATTAATTTTAAAATACTTCATACACCGTCAAAGTCAGTATTTTCATAAATATCTGTGCCATATAGTATCGAATTGATTATAAAGTATATGATTGTAGGTTTCTCCAAGCTCACAAAGTCGAGATTCAGGAGAGGTTAGCATCGGTGTATAGATGTATCATTTATATATCTCTGCACTGAAAATATTTTCATCTTATTTCTTTAGAAATAACATATTAAGTTTTATTATCTCTTCTTTTTTCTTTTTAATTATGGAGAAGTTATTTTATTAAATATTTAATGAAATAACTTTGTTTTAACATTTTGTTAGTATTCTTCAGGAAAAGACACTTTTTTATCGGAATGGGTATCCGACATTATAAAAACAGTAATTCAAATTGACTTTTATTATTGTTTACATGCATGATTTTTTAAATATATTATCTTCAATTATTTTTACTTAATTCATCAAATTCTGATAGATTATATTCGAAAACCAATTAACGTTAAAATTTAGATGGTGTTGCTGCTTTTGTCTATCAGTGCTGTTATGCTGCTTTGTTATAATATACTAATAAATGTATTGTTGGGTAGATAGAAGAATTCAATTTCATGACATTTTGTTTTAAGTGGATGATTGTTGCATTTACATTTTATACTTCCGCCCATTTTCATATTTAAGCCCTATTATATGTTCTCTAAATTTTCTTTACGTTGAAGAAGAAAAAATGTCAAGATTACTCTTTACATGTTATGTTTGAAGCTGATTTAACAGTGTTTATCCTTACCGTTAGAGGACTTGAGTTTTCAACCAAAACATACATGATTCTGTAATACGACAAAATAACTGTTTTATTTATCTCTTTCCATTATGAACAACTGAAAGATTTCGATATTATATTTTATACATATGCCTTGCTGAAATTTGTACAAAATTTATAAAACAAGTTCGGTCAAATAACTCTGCTTGAAAAGCAATTTAAATTCTGATAAACGGTGTTGATACAAAATTTACATTTTAAACAACCAATTAACATCATGTGAAGGTGACACTTTCTTTTACCGGTTTGATTGTAAAATTTCATAATGAATGTCTATTATAATTTTGGTGGTTATATGTGTTTATCTTTGATATTTATCTTGTATATAGGTTGTCAAAGACCTTGTGACAATATTTCCTGTTTTGAGAGACTGGTTGGCAGAATTTTTGAGACAAAATAACCAGATGACTGCATCGGACATAGGACATAATCAACTTGTTGAACAGGTAAAACAAGCATATTTGGATTTCAGTTTATCATATTTGCTAGGAGTGCTGGAATCATAATATTTATTTGCGTAAAAGCATTTTATATAAATGTGATACAATCTAAGCGTAATCATTTGAAACAAGGTATACAATGACGCATTTGATAACAGTTTATAAATCGGTGCGCCCGTCTGCTTTTTTCTGAAATTACTTTCACCATGCACCCCTCCTAAAATCATGGTGAATGCCAATGAAGTGTGAATACTTGAATACTTGAGGAGCTGTAGGACAATAAGGGACCCACATGTTAAAAAAACTACATCTAAATCCATCTAAAGTCAACTTTGCTAGATACAGTTGGAACCTTAACTGTTTAATAAATAATAAATCTATAAACGGTGAATTTAAGAGGTCATGTGAGTGCCGAAGCGCTGGATACTGATGATACCCGGAGACTATCAGTCAATCAGCAGTACTATCGATCCAGTGCTCGAAAATGAAAATAACAATCATCAATTTGGTGCTTTTGAAATGCTTTTTTGATTTACCGTCACCAGGAACACTCAAATCCAAGAGAGGCGAAGGATACCAAAGGGACATGCAAACTCATAAGTCGAAAATAAACTGACAAAGCCATGGCTAAAAAAGAAAAAGACAAACAAACAACAGTAGATAAAACACAACATAGAAAACAAAAGACTGAGCAACACGAACCCCACCAAAAACTGGAGGTGATCTCAGGTGCTCGTGAAGGGTAAGCAGATCCTGCTCCACATGTGGCACCCGTCATGTTGCTCATGTTAGTACAAACCCGATGATAAGTCCAATCCGTTAGGTCACATTTGGGGGAAAGGGGGGACTGGATTTTAGTTAAGACAATTGGAACATAGCAACTTTTAAAACGTGAGGAGCTATGTTTTCAATTTAAACATGGATACATCATTTTTATCTTATAATAATTACAAAACTAAATTGATAGTTTATGCTTTTGTTTGATTTTGTAGATGTATCACTAACACGAACGTTTTAGTTTATTTTTCTTCATCAAAACATGTTGAAAAACGAATGTTGAATATTTAAATCGAATGGTGAATGTTAAAAAATCGAATGTAGGAAATTTAAATGTTGAATGTTAAAATCCAATTTTGAAATATTGAATCAACTTGACATTTGTCTATTCTGTGAAGCTTATCGAAAACTTTAAATTGTTATTGTTTAAGGTCTTACGACTTCTTCAACATTTGGTAAAATTTGGATATTACAATGACATGGATGATGTCAAGCAGCTACTGACTCCATTGTTGTCTTTGCTAGATGGTGCTCATGATGTACCCTTTCCAAAGGACAAGGCAAAAGGTAAAACGAACGAAAATTAACAAGTCATTAACGATACTAGGATTATGATGTATTTCGTCAAACGCCCTATACGTCTACACAATATTTATTAGTTGCACTCGAATCAAATCGGTGGGAGAATCAAAATAATTATTAAAAGTTTGATTTTCGGTGGGGTTTGTGTTGCTCGGTCTTTAGTTTTCTAAGTTGTGTTTTGCAGACTGTTGTTTGTCTTTTGGTCGTTTTTTGGGGTGTTTTTTTACCGCGGCATTGACAGTTTGCAGTCGACTTATGAGTTTGAACATTCTTTTGGTTTCTTTCGTTCCTCTGCTAAGAGCATTTAAAACTAAATATTTATAAAAGTTGTGCCAAATTTGGCTCAGGCAACCATGCGAACTTTTCTGTTTATATTATAAGATAGATATAGGAAGATGTGGTATGAGTGCCAATGAGACAACTCTCCATCCAAGTAACAATTTATAAAAGTAAACCATTATAGGTCAAGGTACGGCCTTCAACACGGAGCATTGGCTCACACCGAACAGCAAGCTATAAAGGGCCCCAAAAATTACTAGTGTAAAACCATTCAAACGGGAAAACCAACGGTCTAATCTATATGAAAAACGAGAAACGAGAAACACGTATGAACTACAACTACTGTACATCAGATTCCTGACTTAGGACAGGTGCAAACATTTGCAGCGGGATTAAACGTTTTAATGGTACCTAACCTTCTCCCTTTTTCTGAAACAATAGTATAACATCACAACATAGAAAGAGTTTGTTTAACAGTATACACATCAAAGTTTACAATTGCGGAATAATGTATTTTGATCCCTTTGATATACTAAATATACTGTAATACATAGATAGTAAACAAAGTGAATTCGATAAAATACTTTATTATGACAGGTTATACAAAAGAAGGACAAAAAGCTGTTAACGCATATAGAGCTTCAGTGCGTTTTGAAACAAGCCAAGAAGCAGAGGCGGTTGTAAATGCCAAATACCAGTGAGTTATATTGGTTTAAATATTTCTAACAAGATAGTATTTCCAACTGACATTCAATGCAAAATCATATAAACATGATGAAAAAAACATAAAAATTTACATTCTTAAAAAAAAAATAAAGCTAATATAGATATTTATAGGTTTTAAAATTTTAAAATGCATTTGGTTGTTTTTTTTTTAATCTTTTGTTTAAAAATTGTATAAAAGATACTTTCTATTACAGGGCAATGGAAGTTTTGGATTTTTTGCTAACATTCCAACGTAATCTGCGCTTAAAGGTAATTATGGACATTGAAATGAGCTCATTTTATTAACAGCAACAGTTAACATATTGAAAAATATCCATTTGTATCATTTGAATAAAGGGAGGCTATAATCTCATTTTAATCAATTATATTTATTGAAAACATTTGGCAAAAAACATCTCATGACTATGTACTATTTTAAACGATATGCAATAATGGTTTTAGTGACTTCTGTACACATGATGTGTGGCCTTAAGTGTGTCAAGCAATATCCCATTCTGACGTATTTCAACACATACTATTTCAATCAAAGTCTTGGTGATTGTAGAATATTTAAGCAGATTATCTTCATGTTTTTATCTATTTATTTATAGGCTTTTGTGACCAAATTCAAACATGGCGAGCAGAACTCATTTTCAGGAAAATCACCGCTGATTTTAGAACCTCTGATGTATGAAACCTACAATCCACATGAACAAACAAAGTAGGTATACAATTTCAAAATTATTGTAAAAGAAATCTTTGACACAATCATTAAAAATTGTGCATATCTATTTTTAAGGAAACACGTGAATGATACTAGTATGTAACACTATTGTTGTATGTTTCAGAAAAGCTCTCAGACACCAGAAGAAGGTCATTAAAGAACTGAAAGAAATGTTTAGCAATTCATCTATATTTGAAATTGATTCAACAACATTAGTTGTAATGGTAAGATTTGCTCCTGTATTTTATATCAGTAGAAAACACTTCATTTATTTTCTTTTCCTAATACACATACTGAATTTGGCTTGGTTTAACTTGTTATGTAATTTAAGAAGCTCCTTTAAGAGGATGAATTATTTCAGTCACTACCCAAATGTTTTAATACCTTGGTGTGGGGATATAAAAAAGTAAGACGATATCAAAGATGCAATCATAAAATATATGTCACAGAAAGTCAGTCAAAATCATGTTCTGAGGACAAACGAAAGCACAAACAAAAGTCTAAAAACACCATATTGGAAGTAGATACTGAAACGTCATTCACAACTAGTACTAACTGGGGTACTTCGGACGGTAAGACGTTCCTGGTCAATGAAGGGCACCGACGTATTGTAATAAGTCAAGGTTATAAGTTGAAATCAGTACTACTAATTCCTTTTGTAATTGACCATGTCATTTGATTTCAGGATCTGTCCAATTACAAATATGACAGGATGGTGACAAAATCTTTAGATATATTGAATAAGCTTTATTCGTCACAAATGGACATGTTTCAGCTTGCAGCAAAGGCACAGGTAAAAACTAACACCTTTGGGATTATTCATTTTAGAATTAAAGAAAGGTATTTTCTTTATTGTCATGTTCGAATGTCTTTTGTTATGAAATTAATCACCAATGTATAGTACTTTTGATAAAAACAAATACACTTACAGGTGTTAGGAATGTAAGCAATAAGGCTTTATATATAATAAATTTATTAGAATTAGATATAAAGAGAATTCATTAGCTAAAGGAGTTTTTCGTCAAATGTTTATATAAGTTGTTTGGCAATTAGATTTATAAACAAAATAAATGGAAATTTCCTATTGTTATTTACATACATTAAAGATTTGTATTGATATTTCAAAAATATATTTCTCTATTTATAAATTCGTTAGCCAGAAGTTGAATTTCAAAAAATGACAACATAATTATTTGCATTAGAAAGGTTTCGAAGCAGGAGAGCTACATAATTTTGTTTTCGTATTTAAATTTTTGCTGTCTTCTTTTAGATTTTGTTGACTCAAGATTCAGCAAGGGTCCATCGTGAACTTCAGAGAAGCCTTCCTGTTTTACGTCGACTTGCAAAACAGAAGTTAAACGATCACCAAATTCTCCTGATGGGAGAAATATTAGATGAATTAGCAGAGTATGTCTGAACCCTTACTAATTTATAAAATGAATCTCCAACCAGGAAAGATTTAATTTCATATCTTATATCTTTGTGGTTCAATTTGTGAGTAAAAACAGCTGGATTACATCATGTAAAAATTTCGTTGTTTTGCCAATTTGCATTGTTTGTCTTAAAATAATATGTCAAGGTATTCATCTATAAGTGTTCAATTGTATACAGAAACATCTAACATTGTTATTATAATCTGTCTTACTTATTACAAATGTTTCTTATCTATTTACGGTGCAGATAAAGCCCACAGTTGTACTCGGTGGCATATGTATATCATAAAAAAATATAATATTTTTTCACCCTTTTGTCAGATGTACATCAAGTTAAACTTGTCATATGATATTTGTTATAGATTTATAATCATTATTTTTTTCTAGATTTTGCCATCTACCAAAGACACCAGAGGAGCCTCATTTCATGAATCAAAATATTCTCATAAGTCATGGTGAGTTCTGTGATTCTTATTTTACATGGCAAGCGTATTAAACAACCTAATTTGAAGGTACTTGGCATCATCTAGTGGTAAAAGGAAAACAACACTAGCTTCAAAATATGGTCAGTTATGTTATTTGATACTTGCTATGTCAATAAATGTAATCGTCTTTTAAATAACATTAAAGTTATGAAAATTCTATTTTGCACATTAATGAAATATGTATTATGTTTTACAGGCATTCTTGCTATAGTGATAGATATTCTGTCTCAGGAAATTGACACTAAATTAGTGGTATGTAAAAATAACATTATTATTCATAAGAATTTACTTTAATGCGGTAAAACACATAACAAAAGGAATAGTATTTAGTTGATAAAACTGAATTGTTATCTCTTAAGCTGCGTTTCCTATCCTGATTTCCTTGATAAATGGTTACTGCTTACGAGGACGCAATTAAACCAATGGTTCTAAATGTGAAGTTGAAGTCACCTTTCGAAAGTTTATGGACGCTACTATGAGTTAGTTGACCGCGTATACCGTTATGGAATATCCGAATAGATGATGACGGATATGTTCCAATTGTCGTAATCACAATGCCGTCCTATTTTCTCGAATGTGACATTATCAAATTTGTACTTATATGAGTAACACGACGTGTGCCACGTGTGGTGCAGGATCTGCTTACGCTACTGGAGCACCTGATAGATCCCGGTTTTCGAAAGAGGTTTTATTGCTCAGTCTCTAGTTTTCTATGTTGTGTTTTGTGGACTGTTGTTTGTCTTTTGGTCGTTTTTCGTTTTTCTTCAATATTTGAGCTTTACATATCCTTTCAATATCTTCCGCCTCTCTTTGACAAAGTCATTGAGGAGATTAACACAAAATGAATAGGCAAATTATATTAGTATTTTTAAAGAATTTGATGGTGATAAAGAAAAACCATTATCCAGTCAGTATTGAAAATTTTTTGTTTCTTTAAATTAGGAACAACAGTACCAAGGTATGAAGAAAATATTTTCTAAAACATTGTGGCTGATGAAGCTTCTAGCCAGAGAAAACAAAGAAGTTCAAGAAAAGCTTTTTCAACATTTGGATACACTTTTATCGGTTCAGATTGTACCATCAGATTTAGCACTGGCACTCAAGGAGGTATGTTATTTTATAACTTTAAATACTGACAAATACACACACCATTATATATTAGATCAATTTTTGTTTTATTTTAAATAATTCTTTTTAGATTGTAGCATTTAGCATGCTTTTGACATGTAAAATTGTAGTTTATTCCGTCTGCTTCTTTTGCAGCTATTTGTTGCTAATCAAAGTACATGCTTGAAAGTGTCATCAAAACAAATCCAAAAAATTGTACTGTTGGCAGCGGACTATCAACATGAGGCACCAGAATTTTTAGAACTTTTAAATGTCCTTGTGAAAGTGGACGGACTTGACTTAACAATAAAGAGAAATCAGGCGCTTGTTATGAAATACATAATGCAAAATTATAGAAAAGCTGCATATGTTCTTGACCAGCCACGAGATATGAGGGAACAAATTCTGACAAATAAAAGGGAAAAGGGACATTTAGCTTACTATGTCCGATTGGTGGACCTTCTAGCTACATGTGCAGAGGTAATTATATCTTAACAGTTGAGTAGTACTTACATTTTTTTAGAAAATGCAGGTAGAATATCCCTGCAAAAATAAAAAAACCCAGCAAATATGGGTTTGAAAACAATCTAAATCGCTTATTCAAAAAGAAAAGTTACCAGGTGCGTGAATAGAGTAAGTGTTTTCTTCCATCCACGTATCGCCTATTATGGAATTTCAGTCAAATCCAGTAGTATGCATTATGACTTCAACACAACTAAACCAATCATAATGTCAAATGGACAATGGTTGAAAAACGATATTAAAAACATAGGGAAGATATAAGTAGAATGTTATCATACAGAACAATGTAGATACTCTAAGTTGATGACCATGAAAATTGTAAAGAAACAATTTCAGTCGTGGTTTTGTATTTGTTTTCGGTACATGAATCAGGTACTTAAATGTTTGGTTATGCTATATATTTAATACTGAGATTGTTGTGATTCTAAACGTTTGTTCAATTAATGTGCTTTCTGTATGTTGAAAAGTCATAATCCTCAACACTTATCGTTGAGATTCAACCGTTTGTTTACAGGATATGTTACTCACATCCGGTTGGTTGGGAAATATTTTGGAGTGTAACATGATCGTTCTAACGTCAATGAACGATTACTACAACGTTTGCATGATCCGTTCATTTAGTTGAAAGGCATGTATAACTACAAAATAAAGTGTGGTCTGATCGGGGACGTCTGCGTTGCCCCAAATATTATGAGAAAAAATTGAATCAGAAAGGACTGTTATACAGATGGACGTAAAACCTTTCTGATTCTATTTTTTCAGTAGAAAGTGCCTATACAAAGCCTAATTGTTCTCATGAATGTCGTTTCAAGTGGTTCTTCTTAAATTATCAAGTATATATATATATGGAAATAAAATGTTTCGTTCCAAATTAAACAAATAAATAAATATCAAAATCATTAATTTCCAGACAGATGAGATTAAATTTAGTTGAATAACAATGCAAGTGTTTGATACTATCAGACCATCTGTATTGATTTTTTAATTATATGTAGCTCTACTGGCAGCTCAGAGGTTAGACATTGTCTACATGTATGTCTTGTTGACGTAAATATTTACAATGAGTAATATACATATTTTAAATAACATGTTTGTATCTTACAGGGAGAGAATAAGTTCATAGAATCATTGTGTCAAACGATACTCCCTGTTCAAGATCTATTATGGGTGATGAATCATATATCAATAGACAATAATCTGAAGAAACCTTTTGTGAAATTCATGATATGGGTGTATATGAAGCCAGTTGGAAATCTCGTCGAAAGCGGAGGGGCTGATCTTCAACATGATAAGTAAGTGGTTAGAGAAAGATGTCTATTTGTTGGATGTATATATAAGTTATATCCAAAGTGTACTGACATAAGCAACACTAAGAGTGCCACATGTGAAGCAGGGTCTGCTTACCGTCTGGCGCACATGCAATCACACCCGACTTTTGTTTGGGTTCGTGTTGCTCAGTCTTATGTCATGTTTTGTACACTATTTGTCTTTTCGTCGTTTCTCGTTTTTGCTATGGCGTTGTTAGTTTGCCTTCGATTTATGAGTTTCAATATTATTTTAGTATCATCCTCCTCTCCATTACGTTCAACAAAATATCACTTAACCAAAAGCACCCTAATTTGATCATGTATTTAGATGCAATATGTGTCTAATAAATGCAAGTCTTAATAATAAAACAAATATTTAAACACCAATATAATTTCAGTTTTTTTTTAAGCAACGATATTATTGTTATATATGAACAATTGGGAAGTATGATTAGTTTATAAAACGGAATGATTTACTACCAAGCAGGTCATAATTTTGACTAACTTTTATTACAGAGATTTATGGGACTTCATTTCTGCTGTAGCAGGTTCAATTAACCAGATATCTGATACCATGTCACGACATTCAGAACGAACCGTCAGTTTACTCAAATCACCGCCAGATTTCAGGTATTGTTTTTAAAAAAATAGTTTTTCTTATTTAAATTTATGATATGTCTCTTTATAAAAGTCCGTTTATTAATAATTGAAAATAGCATTTTATATATTTAGAACCTATTTCGTGATTAACCTGCATCGGGAACATAATAGACGAATTAAACAACTAAATTAATTTAAAAGTACCTGAGTGCATGCTTTATATTTTTCGGTATTCTTTTGCATGCAGGAAATTGCACTTTATCCAGAATATTTTATAATTGCGAATGTTCTTATTTTCTTGTTGGATTTGTATAGTAAGTTTAACTTTCAAATACATTTGTTTCTTACAGTTTTGTAGCAGATGAAGATGACCCTAAAGAAATTTTACATGGCAATATTTTCTTTATATTAGATGCCGTGTTGCCTTTCCTTGAGGTAATATCTAAATGATTTAAACATTGCATTTAAAATTAAGTTTTCTTCGCTTATAATATGAAGGATAAGGATACATTTTACATAGATCATATTTTACCTAATTATATCCGTTATAAGTGCAAGCTTTATTGGTTAACATTAGTCGCGTTTTTCAGTTGCTGTACAGTCATATTACTGCATCGTCAAAGAGATTGGCCAGCTATTTCTTTCTCTACAACATATAGATTGTATCTCAAACAGTAAATTATTCATATGAAACCATGTTATATAATTTCTTATGTATATTTTTGCGTAGATCTTTAGACTTGGTTTTATCAAATGGTACTGCAAAATGTTTCCTGTTACGCTTGTACCGACATATTCATATATTTAGGTTCTGATACACTGATATATATTCTGGTAGCACGAGCATTAGTATGAAATTTATTCACTTGACAAAGACCTATACCCGACTGAACTGGATCATACAGATACACTTGCTAGTGGATTTGCGGTATGTATTGTTATAAGAATTAATATAACTATAGCATGAGAAATACAAACGTATTCAAAATTACTGGATGAATGCTATGTTAAATGTGTCTTCTTTTATATTTCTTCGGGTTTTCGTCCAAGTGTCTTGTCTTAATATTGATAGAAAAATTACGAATCTTGAGAGTTTTACATTTTACTGTAATATGACAGACAATATTTATCCTTCCATAACATTCATAAATGTTTTGTATTATGAAATAAATGGTCATGTCCTATATATTTCAGTCGCTGTGCGAGTCAATAGGCTCTTTGTTGACATCACCAGCACATATGAAATCACTGGTGGCAACCGTTACAATTTTGATATCATCATCAACTGCTCCAAAATCGGTAAGTACATTCAACTTTTACGTCACAGATACATACGAAAAAGGTTAGGATCTAGTCTGGAAACCATGTTATATAATTTCTTATGTATATTTTGCGTAGATCTTTAGACTTGGTTTTATCAAATGGTACTGCAAAAATGTTTCCTGTTACGCTTGTACCGACATATTCATATATTTAGGTTCTGATACACTGATATATATTCTGGTAGCACGAGCATTAGTATGAAATCAGAGCTCAGATAAGAATTCACAAATTGGGGTTTTACCCACCATTTTTTATGTAATTGGGTGATAAAGTTTTTAATTGCATTATCAATTCAATTCACCCTCAAACAAATATCAAATTGGGTTTTCACCACCAAGCTCCTTAATGTATTGGGTTTTTCATCAACACAATATTGAATATTTAGGCATGTTATAATCACATTATATCAACCCCAGATGTGTTTCCATCTTAAATGTGTTTCTTTCTTTGTATATGTGCTTAGCTGTTTTATTTGGTTTATTCACTGACGAGCAATTGTACGTTTAATTTGTGTCCTGTTTTAAACGTTCTGTCAGTTTTGTATTATCTCAAAACTTATGTAAACTGCAGCTGGTGTCACTAGTTGGACAGTAACTAATTGCCTTTCTAGATCCCATATGATCACCCTACAGTTTATAGTTGGGGTAGGTGTGGCTAAGTGTTTAGATTTTTATGTAATATATGTGAAATTTAGGTGCTGTAAGAAAGTTTTGTCAGTCCTTTCACCTATTTGCCAGATCTACTTTTAATAAAATAAAAGTAGTTCCCAGATTTAAGATATACCCCAAAACCTTGAGATTTATAGGGTGGTTTAATGACGGAGACCACATTCAACTTAAATTTACAAATAATTCTGCAACATCAAGTAAATAAATGACAATGTTATACTGCACTTGCCAATAAGACAACTATCTTAAGCATCCAGAACAATTAGACCAAACAAAGAAAGTGTCAAGCTGCATAATTTGACGTAAAACGGATATACATGTGTATTCATTCATCAACTGAAATGAAAAAATAATATATAAACTGATTTTGTTTAATTCAATTTACATAAATCTGGGTTAAGTTGTCCCTTATCAGAATTTTGGTTTCCGATGCTTTCCAACTACATATCATGTCATAATTGATTTGGCCTTTCACTTTTCCAATTGATTTCGTTTTGACGAAATCCCGTGTTTATCGTTCTATAGCAATGTTCTCGTTAAGGTACGCAAACACGCCCGTGCGTTCAATAGACGCTTCCTAAAATCACTAGCTGAGTCTTGTTATCATCATAACTTTCCTCAGCTATCAAAAGAAGCCGAAACATGCTTCTATTCAATATTTTATCGGACATTTACTTTCGTTTTAATTCATTGTATGTTATGATAAATCCCGAGCAATTCGAAAAATATGACAGCATGTCACACGCTAATTGGATAAACGCCGAGAAGATCGAAATGTTTTCATAAACACGTGTACCTTTTGCGCAACGGAAAATTCCAACAGGGACCCATTACAGCTACTTGATGCAGGGCTCTATTTTAAGAACGAAAGGACATTTCCAATTATAAATATTATAAAAATAGATTTACGCGACGACTGTAATCAGATAAGGGTAAATAACGCAAACGATAGCGAATAAAAGCGTTAAGAACTCATGGTTTTGGCATAAAATTGGATTTTCCTTTGAATTAATTGGGTTATTGAACCTTGCAATTGGCAATTGCATTGGGTTTTTAATTATTTGTATTGCGTGATCACGCAAATACGCAGCTTATCTGGAGCTCTGTATGAAATTGATGATTATTGGTATTTATTAAAAAATAGAGAGTTGCTCCTACAATAAAATCAGCAATTCGTAGAAAGTCATATGAAATCATTTTGACGATATTTTTTGTATATTCAAGGTATTCTATTCAATATTTTATTCACTTGACAAAGACCTATACCCGACTGAACTGGATCATACAGATACACTTGCTAGTGGATTTGCGGTATGTATTGTTATAAGAATTAATATAACTATAGCATGAGAAATACAAACGTATTCGAAATTACTGGATGAATGCTATGTTAAATGTGTCTTCTTTTATATTTCTTCGGGTTTTCGTCCAAGTGTCTTGTCTTAATATTGATAGAAAAATTACGAATCTTGAGAGTTTTACATTTTACTGTAATATGACAGACAATATTTATCCTTCCATAACATTCATAAATGTTTTGTATTATGAAATAAATGGTCATGTCCTATATATTTCAGTCGCTGTGCGAGTCAATAGGCTCTTTGTTGACATCACCAGCACATATGAAATCACTGGTGGCAACCGTTACAATTTTGATATCATCATCAACTGCTCCAAAATCGGTAAGTACATTCAACTTTTACGTCACAGATACATACGAAAAAAGGTTAGGATCTAGTCTGGTTTGGCGGTGGACTTTTTTCTCTTAGTGCTTTACATTATGGAAATATTTGTGTATTAGCACTGTTTTTGGTCCCGCAAATAGAGGACTGCTAATTACGTAGAGTATCACCTGTCTGGAGATTGTGCTTCGGTACTAGGTATGAGTTAGATAGTACTACTGTAAATTAAGTTAAAGTTTTATTAATGTTAATGTATCTATCAGAAAAGAAGGTTTTTGTTGTGTCTTTCTTTCCTTTTTAATTCGAATCAAAATTTATGGTCTTTTAAAAAGGTTTGTTATTTTTGCTTTCCAAACCCTTGGTATTTGGCGTACCTAAAGAAAGTTATTCAAGACACACGTGTTGTGCCCATGAAAATCGTTAGGAAGCATTTATATTTAATGCAAGTGTTGTGTATAGATATAAGAAGATGTGGTATGAGTGGCAATGAGACAACTCTCCATCCAAGTCACAATTTGTAAAGGTAAACCATCATAGTGTGACTAACAAAGTCATTTAAGAGACACATCCAGCATTGGTCGGTTGAGAAAGATTCCAACCAAAATGCTCTTAAACGATTACTTGGATAAACTTCATTGAAAAATCGTGCAGTGAGTGATACATCAAACTTTCACTTAATAAATGTGTGGCGTTCAAATCACGTTTCTGGACTTTCCGTCATCAAGAACACTCATACCAACAAAATTGAAAGCCAATGATGTATAACTTTCTTAACACGCAAGAACTATATGATCGAACGTGGCCTAAACGAATAATACAATTCATCCAAAATCAACTTTGCCTGAGGGAGTTGAAACCTTAGTTTTTAAATGATTTCTCAATTTGTAAACGGCGAATTTAATTGCAAAAGTATGTTAAAAATCATGTCAGTAAAGAGCACCGACTATTGCGGTGTGAAACATTGTCAGAAACCCATCCAATACATTTGCATCACTATATGTACACATATCGGTTTAAAAATACATATTTATTTCATTTGCAAAGTATAGGCACAGAAAGCATTTTGTTGGGGTTTTTTGTTTTTTGTTTTGTTTCGAAAATATTCTCTTTAAAAATATCAAGCTTTTCATTGTAAGAAAAAAAAATTAAACTTTACTAAATATGAAGGAAAGGATATGGAGTATCCATCCATGATACAAAAGCAGTACATGAACAGCAAAAACACAAAAAGCAAAGGACTTGTTCATTTGAAATAAAGCATAACAAAAATACCGAACTCTATAAAAACTTGCAAAATCTAACGTTATTAACCAACAGAACGAAGAAAATGGTGGGTAAAACCCGGTTTTATAGCTAGCCAAACCTCCCACTTGTATGGCAGTTGCTTATAATTCCGTTATATTGATAACATTTGGTGAGCAACTTAAGCAGACATAATAGGTTTTATGCCATGGTATTGTCAGTTTGTTTTAGCCTAATGAGTTTGAATATCCCTTTCGCCTCTCTTTTAATATGCCAATAAATTGGGTCCAGCAACCAAAACCTTGTTAAACATACAATGGTGAGCTCTTTTTTCAAATTTACCCCCTAATTACGTGTCTTAAGTATTTTCCTTCCAATAATTAAAGAAGTCTAAGCTAAAAACTATTAATTAAAATTTCTTCAAATATGTTGAATAATTCTTTTTAGGCTAATATTGGTGCTTTGGATAAATTTACACAACAAATGAGACTAGCAGATACCAAGAGTGATGTAAGAAAGGTATGTTCACTTATCTAATTAAAATTTTGAATTTGGTGTTAATGACAAATTATCAAATCAAAAACAAGTCATGTGATGACAAAATGTAAAAAGTCAGAGAAAAACAAGTCTGCAAAACATAATTCAAGCTTAAAACCGGGTCACATCGTACGATTGCAGGCACGTTAGACATGTGTTGTGTGATGGAACAATTGGGATCTAGCCGAAAGAAAACGGTAATGTACATATATCAAAGATACCATATCCGTAGAAATGTGACAGTTATACAAAATGTTCAAAATAATGTGTTTACTTTAACCGTACCGTATAGGAACTATTATTTCTACCTGCTCTCTTAATGTGTCTGTCTTGTCATGGTGTCTCCTGTTGGAACATAGTTAAGTGAAAATAGCACTTTATAAATTTGGTGCATCCGAAGCATTTTTCTAAATCTACCTTTATCAGTAAGTTCAAATCCAAAAATGCTAAAAGTCAAAGATTTAAAAGAGACTGAAAAATCCGAATAACACATGTTTCATATATTATTATGTCATGATTCAAATTAGAAAAAATAAGTTTTCTTTATTACAAAATTGATAAAGGATACAACAGATATAGCTAAGTCTGCCTCATATCTTACATCTTCGAATTGACAATGAGGGTCGGTTGAGAACAAAACTTTACGACAAAAGAGATGATTTCAGCTTCATACTTGTGAACTTGTGATAGCTTCCAATTGTCGTAACCATAATTCCGTCCTCTTTTTTCTCGAATGTGACCTACCGTATTAAGACTTATCACCGGTGTGCCACGTGTGCAGCAGGATTTGCTCACCCTTCCGGAGCACTTGAAATCAACCGCGGATTTTGGTGGGGTTCGTGTTGCTGCTCAGTTTCTATGCTTTTATGTTCTGTTTTGTGAATTGTTGTTTGTTTTTTTGTCGTTTTTCGTTTTTTTTTGCCATGACATTGTCAGTTTGTTTTCGACTTATGAGTTTGAATATCCCTTTGGTATATTTTGCCTCTCCTTGTCGTGTTGTTTTGACCAGGTGCAAGTCAAGTACATATCCAATCGAGCTTTATTGTGTGTTTATATTCTGAATTGTGAGTTTGTTGATATTGGTGTGATCAGTCGTGTCACAAATGTGAATATATTGATAAAAGTTCTTATTTGCATATCTGTATGCAAAGTTAAAGGATCTATCTGGTTTTCTGGTTATGAGGAAATATTAAAAGTGAATTTCCTTGTACTATGACGGGAAAACAGAGGAAACACTCGCAACACAGCTCTTCTGTCGATTTGAAAACGTATTAAGTTCAGAAAACATGTTTGATATCAATGTCTACATAATTAAATTTCTTAAGTATATGAGAGGGGAAGTGATCACAAACGACCTTGTGAAATATTTCAACTATTCAGAAACATATAATGTCGGAGAGGCTTTTGGTAATGTTATTTTCTTTTCCTTATGATACTTAGATAATTAAAATCATGCAAAACTATAAATTATGCAGGGAAATATGGAGTATTACTGCAATGAACTGGAATTGAATGCCAAATTTCATACATTTGCCAAAAATAACAGCATTATTCATAGAGGCCACAACACTGTTCAAGCACAAATGAAGTATAAATCTAAAAGAGGTAAGTAAAATACCATTGGATTAACTTAATAAATGCTTTTCATTATGATGTAGCTATGATCACTTATGGGTCGAGTAGATTGGTAAAAATCATCTGTTAGAGTAAAAATGGCAAATACTGATTACATGGTCAAGGTTGTGTTTACGCATTTTTGCAAGTCATATTTTACAAACAAAGATTTGAATGAATAATTACACGTGTAGCAGACAAAACTCAGTTTTTACCAATACCTGAGCAAACTATTCAGATACAACTTAAGCGTAATGTGTTTTCTTTTACTTATCCGATTTTAGTGAAAAAAAAATCCAATAAATCATCAGTAGTAAAGCTTGTATTTTACAAGACATTTTTAGTAGCTTCCCCGATCTTACTTATTCAACTTTTATTTATTATATATATATTGAGATCCGCCTGATGTGCATTTAAAAGCGTGATTAACGATATACATTTCTTGCTTGAATGTTGCTTGCTGAGGAAAACAAAGATTTTATTACATTTTCTTACTTCCAAATATAGAATATACAGAGATTGGAACTAATGAAGAGCTACCTCTTGGAGAAGAATTTCAAAGTTTAGTGAAATGCTTTTGTGAACCACATGAAAAAAATATTTCCAAGAAGTTCCAATTGGCAAAAAAGCTACTGCAGCAGTTAGAGTGAGTGAAGCAAATTTCATACACCTTCTTTCGACAGTTTTTTTGCAAACATATACTTACGATATTTACATTTAAAGTAAACAATTGATTCATTACAATTTAAAAACCCTATCTGAAATGATATTTTAATGTTAAAACAACAGCACTTAATCGATCTTTTTTCGGAAATTAAGTTATACCATAACGTTAACACTCTGCATTATTTTTCTATCTTTATTTAATATGAGCGGCTGGAGAATGCCGTTTAAACTTATTGTCTGTAAAATCATCCTTCAAGATCTGAAAGTATTAAAATTTAAAACGGTAATTTCCAATTTCTGTAACTTTTCAGCTGTATCAAAATTGGGTATTACGGTCTAACATTTCAATAATCTATTCGATATCAAGAAAAATTGAAACCTTATTATGCAACTATGCATAGTTAAGAACAATAACATGTAGTGGCAGTTGTTTTTCACTTGTTCCGTTGATTGATGACGTTTGATTTTATCCGATTTTGGACCTCCCTTTGAATTTGCCTTACAGTTCGGTAGTATTGTTATAATTTTTAATGCAACATATGTCACGCTACAAAAGTTATTATACCCCACGCAACGAGTTGCGGAGGGTATAATGTTTTGACCCGTCCGTCCGTCCGTCCGTCCGTCAGTCCTGTTTCTTGTCATCGCAACTCCTCTCAAACCACACAACAGAATTTCACGAAACCTTTTAGATAATAAGGAAATACTATGTAGTTGTGCATATCGACAGGAAATTACGATTCAATTCTTTTCTAGGAGTTACGCCCTTTGAACTTATTTTCTTTAATGCACTACTGCAACAGTTTGTCATCGCAACTCCTCTCAAACCACACAACAGAATTTCATGAAACCTTTTCAGATAATAAGGACATACTACGTAGATGTGCATATCGACAGCAAATTACGATTCAATTTTTTTTCCAGGAGTTATGCCCCTTTGAACTTATTTTCCCAATATACTACTGCAACCTTTTGTCATCGCAACTCCTCTCAAACCACACAACAGAATTTCATGAAACCTTTTCAGATAATAAGGACATACTACGTAGATGTGCATATCGACAGCAAATTACGATTCAATTTTTTTTCCAGGAGTTACGCCCCTTTGAACTTATTTGCCCAATATACTACTGCAACCTTTTGTCATCGCAACTCCTCTCAAAGCACACAACAGAATTTCATGAAACCTTTTCAGATAATAAGGACATACTACGTAGATGTGCATATCGACAGGAAATTAAGATTCAATTTTTTTCCAGGGTTTCGTCCCTTATTACTTATTTTCCCAATATACTACTGCAACCTTTTGTCATCGCAACTCCTCTCAAACCACACAACAGAATTTCATGAAACTGTGTAGATAATAAGGACATACTATGTAGATGTGCATATTGACAGGAAATTTTGATTCAATTTTTTTCTGATACAATTTTTTTCTTACACTTATTTTATTTCTCCAATGACAATGTGGGGACGTGGGGTATGTGAGCGCGCTCACTAAGGTTCTTTCATTTCTATATTCAACTACTCAAAGGCGAATATTTTTATGACACTTATCCGGTTATAAATGCTTACCAACAAACGTCTCGATAACATCAATTTAAGCAATATCTTTCATCATAAGTCAGTTCAATCGAAAATACTTCCTTACTTTAAAGATCAGTATGTACCTGTCATATGTTATGCCTATCAATGGCGACTAACATTCTCAAGTATAAACACGAGTTGTAGGACCTCATGAATATTGACGACTTCGATTCTAAACATCCTGACTGCACGTGCAATAGTTCCCCCTTCATATATAATGCATCGATGTACAGTAGTAATAGCTTGTTGTTCGGTGTCATAGGCTCCGTGTTGAATACATTGACCCTTTTATAAATTGTTATTTGGATGGAGAGTTGTCTCATTGGCACTCACACCACATCTTCCTATATCTATTTATAAACATTGTCAATAATACTTCTCTGCGATATGTGTTATCAAAGGCCCGAAGTACCGTTAGCCTAGATCCATTAATTGGAAACACTATTTTGAAATACTGATTCAGTCGACGATTATGTACGACAATATGCTAAACATAAAAAAGTAGGCATAAATACTCTTTCCGAATATGTTGTTGATACAAATTGGAATAAAAAAAAACTTAACTCACGCTACCTCAATTTTCAAAGACCCAAATATTACTATGGCACCTATTATACCTTCATAACCCATATGTTATTGTCCTCGCAGATGAAGCCCCAAACAAAATCTTGTGTGTAAATCACAATACATAAACTGCTTGATATTGGAAATAGGTATTGACAATTCACTTGGGAACACACATCATACAATCCCACGATACTTGCCAAAGTACAAATAATTGAAATAAACTGATTAATTGGCTATCGACGTTTTTATCCACAAAATCGATTTAATACCAAAATATATTTGTAAACTCGAAAGGCTTGTTCTGCATAGAAGGTAAGTATTTTGACATGTTTAATCCTTGAAAAAACTCGTCATTGATACCAGGTTTGTACGTTTGAATGCCATACACGCGTTTCGTCTACAAAAGACTCATTAGTGACGCTCGAATAAAAAAAAATAAAAAGGCCAAATAAAGTTGAAGAGCATTGAAGACCCAAAGTTCAAAAGATTTTGTCGAATGCAGCTAAGGAGTCTATTCCTGGGGTAGAAAATCCTGAGTAATTCAATAAATGCAAAGTTTTGTAAACAGTTAAGTTTCTAATTATGACCATATCAATGATAATTAATGTCAACACAGAAGTGTTGAATACTGGGCTGCTGATACAACCGGGGACGAAACCTCCACCGGGAGTGGCATCGACCCAGTGGTTGTAAATGAACTCATCATAGATACCAGTACTAAAAGTGTGTACTCAAGACGCGCTTTTCATCTAATGAAATGTATTTGATCATCACATGTAAACATTTGTAATTACATTTACTTTGTATGTTTATGGTATATTTCTGTAGGATTTCATCAAGACAAATCCTAACATCGACAACAGCAACGGTATCACAAGAAGATCTCGACATAAAATGTTTACAAATACTCAGAACTTTTATTCACCAAGAAGAAAGAAAACTTCGTAATGATTGGGATCAATATGCTTCAGATGCAGTCATAAAAAAGTAAGACAAAACTATATTTAGACGAAGACGAATTATACACGCCGTCAGCAATTATGCATTTTTGGATAAATTGTCTACTTTTCTATGATAAGACAAAAATACTAGATTCATCTAATAACATTTAGTTATTGTTTGATTTCTTGTTGAGTAACATCCAGCAATACATTCTGCTTGCACACCCAGGATAAAACTGTTGAAACAATAAAACACTTAGTAGATTTATAGTAGCATAATTGGTAGACTTAAACACTAAGTCGAATTGGCCATATTGATTTCGGGGCCAATTGTTGCCGTTCAAAAGACAAACTTTGGACAGTTATTCTACTTTTGACTAAATATTCTCGACTTGTTTTGATCGAGTCACACATCCTTAAAAGTCCCACAAAATGTAAACTATGTTATATACGGACGGGACCTAGCGTCGAGCTGAATATATCTTTAATATAGTGAGTTCGTCATGTTGTGCCTATTATTTTATTTAAAATGTGTCCTAAGGGTTTAATATGTTCACCTTATAAAAGAAAAAATCAAGTGTTCGTTTGCTTATGAAAAATCATACTTGTTATATATGTGTTCCTAGTGCAGTACAAATTTAATTCAAAATATGAATTATCTTAATATTATTGTGATATGTGATGGAAATGTTATTTTAAGCTCACCTGGTCCAAAAGGGCCAAGTGAGCTTTTCTCATCACTTCGCGTCCGTCGTCCGTCGTCGTCCGTTAACTTTTACAAAATTCTTCTCCTGTGAAACAACCGGGCCAAATTAAACCAAACTTGACCTAAATCATCCCTAGGGTATCTTGTTTAAAAAATGTATCCGATGACCCGCGCATCAACCAAGATGGCCGCCATGGCTAAAAATAGAACATGGGGTAAGATGCAGTTTTTTGCTTTTATCTCTGAAACTAAAGCATTTACAGCAAATCTGACACGCGGTAAAAATGTTCATCAGGTCAAGATCTGTCTGCCATGAAATTTTCAGACGAATCAGACAATCCGTTGTTGGGTTGCTGTCCCTGAATTGGTAATTTTAAGGACATTTTGCAGTTTATGGTTATTATCTTGAATATTATAATAGATAGAGATAAACTGTAAACAGCAAAATTGTTCAGCAAAGTAAGATCTACAAATAAGTCAACATGACCAAAATGTCAATTAACCCATTTAGGAGGTATTGCCCTTAAGTGTCAATTTTTCACAATTTTTGTGATCTTTTACAAAAATCTTCTCCTCTAAAACAACTGGGCTAAATTAAACCAAACTTGGCCTAAATCATCCTTAGGGTATTAAGTTTAAAAAATGTAGCGATGACCCCGCCCATCAACCAAGATGGACGCCATGGCTAAAAATAGAACATGGGGTAAAATGCAAATTTTGGCTTATATCTCTGAAATTAAAGCATTTAGAGCAAATATAACGGGGTAAAAATGTTCCTCAGATCAAGATCTATCTGCCCTAAAATTTTCAGACGCATCAGACAACCCGTTGTTGGGTTGCTGCCCCTGAATTGGTAATTTTAAGGAAATTTTGCAGTTTTTGGTTCTTATCTTGAATATAATTATAGATAGAGATAAACTGTAAACAGCAAAAATGTTCAGCAAAGTAAGTTCTACAAATAGGTCAACATGATGAAAATTGTCAATTGACTCCTTCAGGAGTTATTGCCCTTTAAAGTCAATTTTTCACAATTTTCGTAAATTTTTGTAATCTTTTACAAAAATCTTCTCCACTTAATCTACGTGGCCAAATAGAATGAAACCTTGCAACAATTTTCAATAGGTGTCTCGATTTAAAAATGTATCCGATAACCCCCGCCATCCAACCAAAATGGCCGCAATGGCTAAAAATAGAACATAGGGGTTTACTAGAGAAGTCTATGGGAAAATTGTTAAAAAACAAATTCAAATGGTCACAACTTGAAAACTAATTTAAATAATGATAAGGGATCTTCACTAACTATTGTAAGACTACAATGCGATGACCTGCTTTTAATTTAACTACTGGGCCAAATTTAACCAAACTTGGTCTCAATCATTATTGGGGTATCTAATACTATTTATTATGAGTTTAACCTTATTTTACATGATTTCAAAAACTACAGTAGATACAGGTGGGCGACACAGGCTCTTGAGAGCCTCTAGTTTATTAGAAATCCGTGTTACATTAATATTTTCCCAAAGGTTAACACATTTCAGAGTACTGGCTTGGAATTAGTATTCTTCATTATTTTTAGGCAACTTGCAAATATCAAAGAAGTTCAGACAGCTATAAATTCTCACGATTTTGTTGGTAAAGTTCTTCCACATATAGCTAGGCGAAGTGATGCCATTGTTAGAGAGGTCCTGGCATTCTTGAGTTTGATGTTGTTCAATGCCAACCGAGACGTTCAGGTCAGTCAAAATAATTTCAGAACACAAATATCTTAACAAAGATTGTGTTTACTTATTCTATGATAAAATGATAATGATGAGCGAAATTACATAAAACTGCTCAAATTTTACTAGTTGTAAATAGTTATTATGCATAGTAATTTAGTATTGCACTCTCTTTAACTCTTTTACAATATCTTCATGTCCAAATGCAACTAGTTTTATTTTGCACAATTTGAATGAATTAAACAATATTTTCCGTTTACATTTCCTTAATTAAGCTAACTTAGTTGGAAATATGACAATTTTGTTCCATTCTTTCTGTTGGTTGATATAGTCGAACGATTGATTTTGTCAGGTTTTATGGACTTTCCCTTTTTGGAGTTTGGTATTTTGTTCAAACATTTTTTTTTTCAATGAAGTCTGTATTTGGTAAGAAACACATCCACACAATAACATAATTTTATATAATTGTAGAAATCTCTGCTCGACTATTTCCTCTCAACACGTGAAGAAGTGTTTTTCATGGCTGTTCGTGATAGAATGCAGATATCAACAAATTCGATTAAGGAAAAGTAAGCGTTATAAGAAATATTTAATATAACATGATATTTTCAATATACTTCTGAATTTAGTTATTTTTAATTGGTGACATGTGTTTTGTCAGTTTTAACATACAACAATTATATTAAACCGAACAAGTATACATATATATATATATATGCATGATTATAATTTTATAAACATTTTACTATGAAGTTTCCATTTGTGTTTAATTTATTTCCACTCATACACTGTTTTGTTTTTGATATTGCAGAATAATCATATATACTCAAATCCACTAAATGAAAATAACCATGTTTAAGATCAAGTATTAAACCATGCATATCATAACACTGTTGAAAGTAATATACAGAATAACCTTGTTTCTGCGCATTGGTGACCTTTTGAATGATGTTTTGAAATATTAGGTTCCTTGCAAGACGGAAACACCAGGAAAAGAAAGGGTATAAAGTGCATGGATTGAACATTTTATTTATTTTTTATGTTTTATATAGAATAGAGAAATTCAATAGGACACCCTTACAAGCAAAATAGAAATACATTTCATAGATTTTAGATATCGTGTAGAGAACCACACTTTCATGTATCCCTATTTTGTTTAGAAAAGCCTCTTAGATATTCTCAGTTGGTTTAATTGATTTTGTTCAACTAGAGGTAATGGAAATTAGAATATTTTGTAATGTGCAAAGAAGATTAACGTTTCCATCTTGTAAAGATATAACGGATTTTAAAAAATCATATGAATTCTTGTTCGTCAGAGATTTTTTAGCACCGATCATAAAATACAAAAAAAATTATACACTTTTTTTCATCTTTCAAATATAATTTCATAGACACTTACACTAACTTTCGTTTCTTTTAAGTATTCATAATAAGAAATACAATTTCTAAATAAGAAGTTTGTGGAGTGATAATGTTTACATGGTTGATGGTTTTAATGATTGTTACAGGTGCAGCATATATGACTTTCATTCGTTTTTTTTATTCTGTCAGTTGTTAAGAATATTGCACAAACTTAGTATCAAATTAAGAAATAGTTAATTTGTATATAGCTACGATAAAAAAAAACTTTTGTGACAATTAATTTGTATTACATTAGCTTTGAATTTTACAAAATGATCAGTTTTAATCATACAGGCTATGATTTATTTTTGACAATAAAGACACTTTAAACAAAATCTTCTCTGATGCATTCCAAAATTATTATGTATACAAATTCCTCATCAAAGATACCAAGATTAAATTGATATATTTTAGGAGGTCATTACTTGCCCAGCATCAAGCAAGGGTGAAAGACATTATGTCAAATCTTACAAGTTTTCAGACAAGTATTTCTGCAGGGAAAAGAGCTTTACAAGTAAGTGCATATGTCGTATATGATTTTAGTATTTGATATACAGGTATTAAATACCATAATAAATTAACGACCACTAATGTCAGCATAATAAAAAAAGGAAGATTTGGTGTGCTTGCCAATGAGGCAACTTTTCACCAGAAATGGAAATTGTGGATTGATCTAAAATATGTTTGAATCAAACAAGTTATTTTAGCATGTTAACCTAAACTTATAAATCATCGTAGGAAAAATAGAGTTGACTTATTTGTGTATTAATTAATTTATAAACGTTATAGCCACTTTGTGTATTTAATACACAATTATCTGTGCTTGTGATATTGCAGATGATACAAACATACGAACTACGGTTGAAAAGAGATAAAATGCAGGGATGGGTAAGTTATCTATGGTATTAGAATGTCATTGATATTGAATAAAATAATACTGGTGAAATACAAAAAAATAAATGTACAGATAAAAAGACTAACCGACAAAATTCAGGATTAAATAGTTTATAGCCAACGAAACTGTTAATTATGTCTTCAGTAACTAATTGTGTTTCGTTTTTCAACATGGTACACATTTGTGTGAAAAATGAAGAGTTGAAGATCCCGTTTGTGCTTCGTAGTCTAACGAATAACCACGCATGCACCTTTTATAGTTTGGCATCGAGAATCACTGAATAGACATGTACTGTTGAAATGAGCATCTGATTCTGTAAAATTGGTACAGTTAATGTTATCACAAAATGAAAATTATAGTTATAATCAATTTTGATGCGGCATTGGACTTCCATGTCTTGTTGACGCATCTTTCATGTTAGTTGAGAAATCGAAATCTGTCGTTCTATTGAATTGATCTGTTATTTGACAACCCTGATATGACATGTGTTTTACAAAACAAATAAAAATAATAAAGCTACCTGCGTATGACGCTATATTGATAAAAATAATTTCGTGCCTTTTAAAAGTTTTTAACACATTTGAAAATATTTGTTGATCTTAGAGTGCACTTAGTAGAGCAAAGGAACCATTGCCTTTAAAAAAGCGGAAGAAATCTAAGAAGAAAAAGAAACCACCAGAAAACAGGAAGCCGCCAAATCTAATTCACTCTAATGGTATTTCACGTGATAACAGCAATGAAGCCCTACTAAAATCACCTGATACACCAGTTGAATATTCTAAAGATGTAGAAATGGTCGATGTATCATTAGATGTAAGATATATAGTTCATATTCTGTTAGAAAAGTTATAATAATAAGTAAATCATCTTTGTCACCTGTTTTACTACATTTTTACATTACCATAAACGGTAACAGTCATTTTATCTGCTTGAATATGACTGATATTTACCATTCACTACATTAAAAATCACACTGAATTTTCCAAAAAGTTAATCCATTGATTTTTCACGATCGTGCACGATTTACTTTTTATTTGATTCCATAAATGCAAATAGTAACATTGATGTCTAGTTAATACTACCATTTGAATGTGACAAAACGTTGCTAAATCCTTATGAAAAACACCATTTGCTTCGGCAGAATGCGCCTTGGTTACGTTGCCATAGTAACCACACCCAATCAGGCGAAATTTAATATGTAATATTCCCATGTAGGGTAAAGCTGCTTTTTCTATTCAATAGACCATGCAATACGTTGCGACTTCTAATGCAATCTAAAGTACGCGTTAAATTTATAGTACTTTGTAAATTTCATTTACTGAAATAGACATTACTTTAAATTCTTATGCATACAGTATTCAGAACCATGCCTGCAGATGGAGGAAATATCTGTTGACATTTTGGTAAATAGTTTTTTTCATCACTATAAATTATTCTTGCATTCGTATTATCATCTTCTTGCGCATCATTTCTATTACTCATTGAAGTAATGGCTTTAAACTACATCATTTCATTCATTAGTTTTCATTAATCAATAATCATGCAATTACCTTCCGTAAAAACTTATACATCCAAATGTTTCATATCTCATATAACTCATTATCACATTATTATCAGTATGTTTTCTTTGGTAAGTACTGTAGTTTTGTAAGACTTTGCTTTTAAATATCATGATAAACATATAACCTAGTATGTCTGTTTGGGTTGGTTACCCAATTTTATCAATATAACAGAACTATAAATAATTGTTATACAAGTGGGAGATTTAACTAGCTATAAAACCAGGTTTAACCCACATTTTTCCTCGGAAAATGCCTGTAATAAGTCAGGAATATAGTAGTGTTTTTCACTTGTTCGATTGATTGATAGCGTTTGATTTTGTCCGTTTTTATGGACTTCCCTTTTTTGACTTTGCCGCAGAGTTCGGTATTTTTGTTATACTATTTTATCAATAAACTTACAATCATCAAAAATGTTTGCATATGAATAAAAGCAGATGTATGGTATGCGCTAATGTCAGCAACTAAGCGACAAAATTGACCATCAACATCTAGAAGGCAACATACAATCTTCAACAATTGACAGATGGTTATACAATATGTTAAGCTCTAAATCGTTCAGAGTCTTAAAAAGTTAATAGGACCTATCACAAATAACGGACATTATCCATGTCTCATAAAAATCTGAAAATCTTTCAAAATGGTCAGTTTTAGTTTAACAAATAGATGAGGAACACATATGTGTATATTCATCTTTAAAATCTTTAAGTGAACTACAAAGTAACAACGGACGAAACGAATAGTAATGTCAAATACGTGTCCATGGGTAATCAGAAGGTTCTATAAACTGACTGTTTAAAAGCATATTCTATCCAACAAATGCAAAATGAACTGTTTTTAGCTCACCGTTCCGAAGGAACTGTGAGCTTTAGCCATCACTTGGCGTCCGTTGTCGTCCGTCGTCGTCGTCCGTCTGGTGTAAACTATTTCAAACATCTTCTCCTCTGAAACTACTGAACCAATTTAAATCAAACTTAAGCTGAATAATCCTTAGGGTATCTAGAATAAAGTTTGTGTTTTATTTTGTTTCGTCAAAAACATGGCCGCCATGGCTGAAAATAGAACATAGGGGTAAAATGCAGTTTTTGGCTTATATCTAAAAAACCAAAGGAGTTAGAACAAATCTGACATGGGTAAAAGTGTTCATTAGGTGAAGTTCTATCAGCCATGAAATTTTCAGACGAATCTAACAGTCCATTGTTGGATTGCTGCCACTTAATTGGTAATTTTAAGGAATTTTGCAGTTTTTGGTTATTATCTTGAATATTATTAATGATAAAGATAAACTGTGAACAGCAAAAATGTTCAGCAAAGTAAGATCTACAAATAAGTTAATTTGACCAAAATTGTCAAATGTGTCCTTAAGGAGTTATTGCCCTTTAAAGACAATTTTTCACAATTTGTTCATCTAGTTTGCTTACTTTAAAAAATCTTCTCCTTTGAAACTGCTGATTCAATTTCAGCCAAACTTGGGCTGAATGAGTTTCAGAGTATCTAGTATAAATTTTGTATTTTATTTTCTTGTACGTCAAGAAACATAGCCACTATGGCTAAAATGGAACATAGGGGTAAACTGTATTTCTTTGCTTTTGAAGAAAATATGACAGATACAAAGAACATCTCAGTGGAATTTTTAAGCCACTCATTAATATATATTAAAAAGCAAAAATAATCATTGATGAAAGATTTAAGCAAACAATAACAGGTGAGCGATTCAGGCTCTTGAGAGCCTCTTGTTTTTTCTCTTGCAGCAATTTGTATTGCATTGTCTAGCATTTTTATGAACTCTAACAATATCTGAAGTATTATCTAATCATGCTTCCCTGTCTAAGGATTTTAAATACAAAAAATACGTACGGAAATATTTAATACGTGTTTATTGTATACGTTTCAGCTAATAAACAAATAATATTTCATGGATGTATTTTATCAAAACTATTCAATACGGATTTATTTTTTCTATTCATAAAAGCGTTTTGTATTTTGTTAGTATATTAAGCAGAAACAAAACAAGTGTGTAATCAATTATATTATAGAAGTAATAATGCATTGCAAAATGTGCATCAAAACATATTATATATATATTTATATCATTTGTATATGTATTACAACACTTCAAAGTTGCCTTCTTTATTAGACCTGAGGTACAGAAAAAAAATTACATAAGGATTGTGTTTTTGTTTATTCTATAAGGATGAAAAGGCTGCAGTGGAACTGATAAATTCTATGGATGATGGGGTAGGAGATATGTTAGAGTATAAAGATGATGGATACATAGAATTGGTGCTGAAGCTTCTAGCAAGAGTTTGCGATGGACAAAACACAGATCTACAGGTTAGTTTTAAAAAGAAGCACAATTTATTGTGTAAATATAATCTATATCTAAGCAGAGAAATGCCATTTCCTTACCTGAATACAGTAATTCATAAATTATTATAGATGAAGGAAAGGGTGTGTAATAAGGGCTAATTGAGCCCATTTTTTCTGCAAATTTGGATTTTAGTTCAAGATATCCGTCAGTGATTAGTATAGGAAAGTTGTGCATACAAAATCTGAAACAAGGAGACGTCACAATATTCATGGAATTTCATCGATTTTCAAATTGTTCAGAATTTTCAAATATAAAGAACATGTTACAACCAACTGGATAATAAAACATCTCAATTATCCTTACATGTGACAACCAACTGGATAATAAAACATCTCAATTATCCTTACATGTGACAACCAACTGGATAATAAAACATCTCAATTATCTTTACATATGACAACCAACTGGATAATAAAACATCTCAATTATCCTTACATATGACAACCAACTGGATAATAAAACATCTCAATTATCCTTACATATGACAACCAACTGGATAATAAAATAAAACATATCAATTATCCTTACATATGACAACCAACTGGATAATAAAACATCTCAATTATCCTTACATATGACAAAACTAGGCATTTTGTTTTATCTTCTAACAATTGAAATAATGATATCATACCATTCGTCAAAATATTCATAATCGTTAAGTCCTTATTAGATAACACAGTTGAATATCTTTTAATTATTTTTCAATTTTCAGACATATATGAGGGAACAACCAGACAACGTAAAATCATTCAATATTGTTGGGGAAACTGCTCAGTTTTTGAACGTTGTATATTCCACTGTCAATAGTAAGACCATAGCATTGATCATACAGATCTTTTCTACGCTGAATGAATTTTGTGCTGTAAGTATTTCATGAACATTGGTAGCTGTTTTATTACAAATATGAAAAATTTACCGATTCTTGGCAGCTATAAGGGGATATCTCTGTCGTATTTACAACAAAAGATATAGAAATAACAAGTGTATTGGTCAGTTCTGTTTAATTTTGATTGCTGATATGTAAAGAAGAAGCATGTGTTATCTATTCCTTCTAGCAATACCTAATTAAAGGTTGAAAATTTTCAACCTGATATTGCTTAAAAATTATGTTCTAAACAGAATTATCAGAATCGGTTCAATTCTAGGGCGGAAACATTAAAAATGTTTTATTTTGTCGAAGTTCAAGATTACATTTAGAATTTCACAGCAAACGAAAGTAATAGATTATCGAATGAACTTAAAATGGAGCAAGACCGGGTGCATCGACATTTTTAAACTTAGATCATTGTGCTATAAATTTATACTCTGCGGGATTAGAATAAATTAGTATTGTGTCCATATGATATATTTTAGACTGTTACCTAGATACTTTGTTTTACAATCCTGTCCTTCAATACTTATATCCAATGAAAAAAACAGTACTAGTAACACAAATATGTCCTAAATTATATATATTATTTAAATTT
Organism: Mytilus coruscus; assembly: GCA_017311375.1. Lineage (NCBI taxonomy): Eukaryota > Metazoa > Mollusca > Bivalvia > Mytilida > Mytilidae > Mytilus > Mytilus coruscus. Next base: position 84,554,431 of record CM029600.1, read on the forward strand.
GAAATAAAGTACAAAATTGATGGTGATGGCCAGGCGGTTAAGCGAGGATACAATCACACGGAAGTGCATTTTATAAAAAAATTGTTTTTATTTTGTTTGCAAACGATCATATTATTTATAACTCTATATAGAGCCATTAAAGATTCTTTTGTTTAACGATTCAAAATTAAATCAATGATTGTATTATTTCCGTTTGTCCTTATAGGGAAACCAAGAAAATCGTGTGGTTGTGTATGATAGAAAAGTTGTTGATTATATCAACTTTATTCTCCGGGCTGGCGACATTGCTGACTGTCCACCTGAAAAGGTATTTATGATGTTTTATGACTTCTATGAAGTATGGTAGTCTATTACAAATTAAAGATGTATTTAGTAAAATATTATAGTCTTTTATATCAAATAAATCCCTAAGATATTACAAATATGTTTTACACAGAGATGTAAGAATTAAGAACAAAAAAGAAAAAATGAAGTATTTTGTATGGCTCTTTGTATAGAAACAAAGATGGTCTTTATTTAAAATGTAACAAATGGAAGTCAAAAATAAGAAATAAAATGTATGTTCAATAGAAATAAATATGGACAAGCCTAATATGAACCGTTTCGTCTATTTTCTTTCCAGATTCTTGAGTTAAGAGAATCAATTTCTTCATTAATAATATCGCTCATTGAAGAGAACGGCCCAGGAAACTCCCAAGTTGCAAAAGTAAGTACAAATCTAAAGAGACAACAAAGTTTAAGAATTTTATATTTCATTCCATCTTCAACTTTTTTATTGTACATTCCTGTTTATGAATTCTTCTCTTGCAGTTGATTAGACAAATTTGATTTAAGGATCTGATCCTTGATGAAGTTTTTCTACCAAAACATTTAAAGAGCATAGCAAAAACTCATCAAAGAAACCAAGCTTTTAATTTCGTAAGCCATCCTACATAGACTCATCAGTGACACTCGAATTAAAACGGTGGGAATGCCTAATCAAATACAATAATGATTAGCAATAAAACGGAACATTCCGAAGAAAGTGCCAAATAGGACTAAGGCAATTTATGCCTGGGGAAGAAAAACGTTAATGTTTCGAATATAAAACGACATTATACTTTTTTCCAGGAGGTCAAAGATACCATAGATAAAGAAGCAGTATACAGATGCATGACATCTTGCTACACACTACATCAGACTGACAAACCGAAATTAGAAGACATCAGCAAAACTACTGATGGAAGTTTTCTACAACCAGCAAAATCGATTGCTGCTTTAGGAGGAAGTCTGCTTCAAGGTGTTATGGTAAATGATTAACTTTAGTGTTGCATAAAAAATAAAGAAGGTACTTTTCGGGGTCTTTTTTGGTAATAATTATTTAAATGCCAAGACAATCTAAATTAGTAAGTGGCTGAAATTCGACTTTTATAATGTGGTTCGATCAGGCATAATTGTTCATTTGTATAATACATTATGAGCTTGCACCCTTTGGTGTCTCACTGTATTTTCTGTTTGTGAACTTTTCATATGAGAACAGTGACAAATCATTGAAACCTCGTATATATATTATCTACAGTTCGCAATTAGGACAGGTTAAATCCTAGAGCCTCATACAAACTTACAATTTCTTATATAAATGGTTGTATTGTGTATTGCAGAAAGGCAAAAATACTGTGAAGGACACTTTGATGGATGTTGGATTTTCATATTATCTTATTCTTGCCAGAATGAATGATATTGATCCTCATCTCTCATCACGTATGTATACAAGAATCTCGTTTTAAACGACGCTTTATTTCTTACACAAACTTGATTAATACACAACATTCACATTATATTTTGTTTATAAATGAATTTTGATTCCATGAGAACAAATAGTGAGAAGATGTCAAGGGCCTATCAAAATTCATGAGTGAAAGAAAGCTACACGACGTCATTCCTAGACTAAAAGAGACGTAATGACAAACATCATTCCACAACACACTACACAGAAAACTGAATATTGAGAAACACAAACCTTACGAAAATCGGTGCCGAATGTAGGTATTCCGGAGTGTGACTACTAGCTACATATTTCTTGGTTCTCATGACAAGTAAAATTCCAGTGATAAGTTGAATATGGTGATGGGTAAAACAAAATGATTTATGACAACAAACAAACATCATTTTCATTCAATTATTCGATATTAATAGCAAGGTATATTATATGATGCCCAGTATTATATGTACATTTTGAATTTTACATTTTTGTTTTCAATTTATGTAGACTTTATCGATTTAGAACTTAACGCATGCATAGGTTATATATACATATATTTATGAAGACAGTAATTGCGCTCTCCTCTGGTTTTTGTCTCGCCTATGTCGCAGTATGCGAGACAATAGGTATTACTATCATGCGGCGACGTAAACTATTTGTATAAAACTTTATATTTCAGAAGGTATAAGACCTGGATGCTTCATATCTTGTATGCAGATACCTTATGTTACGAAGTTTCCGTCTGTCATATGTCCAATGTCCTTGACCTCATTTTCTTGCTTCAACGACTGCTTGAAAAAAAATTGAGTTTTTTGTCATGTGAATTTCTCACTTATTATGAGTAATAGGATAACCATATTTGGTATATGGGTTCCTTGCAACGTCTACATGTCCGTCATACAGGGTTCACCTGACCTCGACCTCATTTCATGGATCAGTGATCAAAGTTAAAGCTACGTGATTAAGTCCGTTTCTCAAATAATATAAGCAACAGGTCAACTTTATGTGGTGTATGGAATAACTGTAATGGGTACATGTTAGTCTGGCAGGTTTCATCTGACCTTGACCTCATTTTCATGGTTCATTGATCAATGTTAAGTTTTTGTGTTTTGGTCTTTTTTCGAGTACTATAAGCAATAGGTCAACTATATTTGGTGTATGGAATGATTGTAAGGTGTATATGTCAGTCTGGCAGGTATCATCTGACCTTGACCTCATTTTTATGGTTCATAGGTCGCTGTTATGTTTTTTTTTTTTTTTTTTTTGTCTGTTTTTCAATTATCACAAGCAATAGATCAAATATATTTTGTGTATAAAAAATTTGTAAGGTGTATATGTCTGTCTGACAGCATTTATCTAACTTGAGTTTCTGTGATGCTTTAGTTAAACCTTTATCTTTAAGACTTTCAACATAAAATCAATGGTCAGTAAAGCAGGCGAGACATTTCAGCGTGTGCACTCTTGTTTGTACTTTTATGTTGCAATCGTATTGATTTTTACGTTTACATACATTGCATTTTATTCATATTTTCTTTTATCTAGATTTGAAAATTACACCGGAACAGCAGAAGGCATTTGATTTCTATAAAAAGAATTCTTCGTCTATAGAAATAGTCAAAGACGATGTACTGCAAAAAGTTAACTTCAGGGTGAAAAACAAAGTAAGAAATGATGCATATCATAATTTTTATAAATCTCGTAAATTTTATTGATCACGTACAGTCTCCGTATTTAAATCTAGGGTTCCATATACTTCGGTTTATATACAAAAACACTTTAACTTCTACAAGTATTTTCGACATAATCGAAATTGTCATTGACACAGCTAAAGTGTGGTAAATGTATGCGTATATATTAATGACATAATATATTTTCAACAATTACTTCAAAACTACACTATTGTTTTTTTTTATTTAACAATATGTGTGGTACTTTAGCAAATAAACTTCTAGTCACTGTTTAATTTCCTCTATGTTTTAGAATTATCTGCGTGACCAAGTAAAAGAAAAGATTAAATGGACGGTTGACCGATCCTCTCCAAGCAACAAGATCCGTGATCTAATAAGATGGACAAAAGATATTATGCAGGATATAAGTTATCAACGGAAAATTCTACACAATCCTATCGCTATGATGTTTACAAAAGGATGGTTAGTTTGCTAGAAAATTTAGATGAATAGTAGATAATAATAAATTGTCACCATTACAAAATGTTGAATTATTCGAAACACTGAGGCTTTGTACCCCGGGCATAGATTGTCGTATTTGGCACAACTTTTTGGAATTTTTGGTTTATATATATGTAGGACTCGGAGGTGCGATGGGGACGCTGAAGTGCGATTGTCACGCTGAAGTGCGATGGTCCACGCCGAAGTACCATGGTCCTTTCGCTGAAGTGCGTTGGTTTGGGATGACGTTTGAATATTGTGACGTTTTCAAAATTAACTACACTAAAATACAACATGGATTCGCAGGCTGGAGGATAGGGTTTTGGAGATTTAAGTTTCATGCTAACAAAGGAAAGGAAGGGATAACGAAAGTAACGAACGATTCAAGTCCAGAACAGTTTTGAGCAGTGCAGGTGTGATTTACAAAAATATTTAAAACTATGTCAGACGGCAAGTCATGTGGCACAAAGCGGCAAAATGATGAACTTGGTTTGCAAATGAGCTAACCAGTGTTCGGAAGTATGCCGAACCTTTTTACGACGAATAACATGTCTTGATTTAAATATAAGTTCTCCAAAACCGCTTGTCAGATTTACTTAGGTACTTAGGGTTTCATAAAATGTTAGACTAACATGTCTAGGGGAGCCATCAATCTTTCGTTTGTGCATTGGGGTCTATTTAGGGGTATTTTGAGGGGCCTAAAGAAGGGAAGGGTTTACTATAGAACCCTATAGGATATTATTTTTTTAAATTTTCAAATGACTATAACTTAAAAACAGTAAGTGATAGACACACGCGGTCTTCAGTAATGATCACAGGACAATAAAACAAATCAAATAAAACATAGGGTGAGTCCCTAGGGGTCACCCCTACTCCCTTCAATTTGATAATGTGTTTTTATCTTGTAAACGGTCGAGATCCCCACCCATAAACCATATACATTCTTGTATGGGACAATAAAACAATAAAAATCAAATGAAATATTGGGGGAGTCCCCGAGGGTCACACCACCCCCTCCTGTTTGAGAACTTGTAAACGGTCGAGTTCTCCACCCTTAAACAATATATATTCTTTTATGGGACAATAAAACAAATCAAATGAAATATAGGGGAAGTCCACGAGGTCACCCCACCCTCCTTCTGTTTGAAAACTTGTAAACGGTCGAGATCCCCACCACGAAACCTGTATATTCTTGTATGGGACAATAAAACAAATCAAATGAAATAAAAGGCGAGTCTCCTGGGGTCACTTCCACCCCCTCCTGTTTGAGAACTTGTAAACGGTCGAGATACCTACCTCTAAACCATATATATTCTTGTATGGGACAAAAAAACAAATCAAATGAAATAAAGGGCGAGTCCCCTGGGGATCACCCCCCCCCCCCGGCCCCTTTTTGAGAACTTGTAAACGGTCGAGATACCCATCCCTAAACCATATATATTCCTGTTCGTCATTTCAAGAAGATTGAATGACATACAGGGTCAATCCCTAGGCGTCACTTATGCATATCACTTTACTAGACCAAACCAATTTGTATTGGACTTTGCCCAATGTCAGGCGACCATGGGAATGACGAATTATGGGAGCTTTGTTTGGGAGACTTTGTAACAGTATCCTATTTCTTGTATTAGCAATGTTTTTGCAATATCAAGTTGATATAATGTTGTTTAAGTCCACCATGCTACTTTTGTAAAATCTTAATGATGTTATTTTATTTATACAGCTCATGTACATTTTGTTTTTTACTCAATGTCATGATCACAGGCAGACCTTCGCACGTCAGCGTAACCACCATCGCACTTCAGCGTGGATCGTTGCACTTCAGCGTGACCATCGCCGTTCGGAGTACCATCGCGGTTTCGAGTCCTACATATATAATGCTCTTCAACTTCGTATTCACTTTGATCTATTTTGATTCGGGCGCCACTGGTATATCTTTGGCAGACGAAATGCTCGTCTTGCGTACCAAATTATAAGCCAGATAACTTTGATTAGTTTTGTTTTAAACATTAGATATCACTGTCATGCATGTGATTCATAATACACTATAATTTTGAAGTTTTTGACATCTTTTATATTTTTTTTCAAGAAACAGTTTGAGTTGCTATATTAAACATCTCAATAGTATCTATTGCACACGGAGCCCTGTTGGTCTCATACAGATAAAGAGTTGTTTGATTTAAATTGTTTTTAAATTCTAGCGCTGGAGATATAAAGTCTAAGTGTTTCTCGTTTCTCGTTTTATATAGATTAGACCGTTCGTTTTCCCGTTTGAATGGTTTTACACTAGTAATTTTGGGGCCCTTTATAGCTTACTGTTCGGTGTGAGCCTAGGCTCCGTGTTGAAGACCGTACTTTGACCTATAATGGTTTACATTTATAAATTTTGACTTGGATGGAGAGTTGTCTCATTGGCACTCATACCACATCTTCTTATATCTATAAAGCTGTAGATTAAGTGTCAAGCGTTTGAGATGTAAAGTCCAGCACTGGAGATATGAAATCCAGCGCTGTATCTAAAGTCTAAAGCTGTAGATCTATAATCCTGCGCTGGAAATTTTAAATCCAGGGCTGTAGATATAAAGTACAGCGCTGGAGATGAAAAGTCCATCGCTGGAGATATAAAGTCCAACCTAATGATGAAAGAAAATGTATATCTACAGCGTTTGACTTTATATCTATAGCGCTGGATTTTATAACTACAGCGCTAGACTTAAGATCTCCAGCGCTGGACTTTACATCTTCAGCACTGGACTTTGCATCTCTTGCACTGGACTTTGCATCTCTTGCACTTGACTTTAAATTAAAAGTGCTAGATTTTATATCTACAGCGCTCGACTTTACATGACCAGCGCTTGACTTTACACCCTTAGCGCTAGACTTCACATCTACGGCGCTTGACTTTGAAAAAACACAAATCTTTATCCGTATGAGACCAACGGTGCTCTTTACCTGAACTTAATTACAAATACTGATGGCTATTGTTGATTATTTAGTCTTAATTATGTACAATATCATCTTTATATTATCTTTGTTAGGTTGCTGTGGAACTATGGAGCTATATTCTTAAGTCTAGCGATCAACTTGCTAATGTTGATAACATGGAATGCACAAGCATCATTGGAAGATGTCACAAAAACTGCTGCTATTATCAATGGTACCAATGTATCAACTATACCATGGAATTTAATATCAGAGTGAGTTTTATTTCAATTCTTAACCTTTAATAGAAAATGAAAGGATATGGAGTAAGTGTACATGGGACAAAATCGCACACAATACATAGAAAACATAGAAAATTATCAATGAACAGGGCTTTTATTCCTGTTCTTCATCTTGACAGTTGATGTAGGGCCTTCAACAATGAACAAATCATTCATACCCTACAACAAGGTCAAGAACGTCGACTTAAGCGGTAATGAAACAATAAACGTTTATTAAATTAAACAGATAGGTTCAGTTTTCGAGATAAGATAGTCAGTACCGAAATATATATACATATATATGTATGATGTTTCCGTAAAAATCACACTATACTGCTTCAGTTTATGTACTTACTGATTACATATAATCACAAATATATATGATATGAATAACCTTGTAAAATACAAGATAATTATCTAAATTGATATGAAAACTTGAAACATTTAACTTGAAAACGGAATGAAATATATAAATAATGAATATATATAAAAGTTAATTGTCTTTTTCCAAGTATGTTTTATAATATAATTTTATTTTGACAGTCCAAAGCCTAGAATAGAGCATATGAGTGAAAGTAACTTCTCTTTGACAATGTACGTACTAGGAGGTGTCCATAATCTGTTTTCTCTGATGGTGTTAGTAAGTTATTTCCTGTCCAATCATCCAAGATTTCCAAGTGGAGAGGAAATAAAGGCACCATTCAGGTATAGTTGCTTATAAATACATATATTTTAAAAGTAATGATTATCTTTATATTTAAGATATACTAGCTATAAGCATGATTGATAGGTTTATTGAGTGGACTAATTGTTATAAGACTAATATATATCAAGTCAATTAGAATCATCAGTTACACGCTTCATCAAAAGATTAAGCCTCTGCTATATTAAATATCAAATCTATAAGACTGAAAGAAACTTCATCCGTAATAATAACATAGTTCTAGACCTAGCTGTAATTTGAAGTTATTGTAATCGAGCTTAGTCGTGTTTGAAAATATATTGTATTTTGGAAAATTTCATTTTAGAATCTTTAAGACAGAAACTCTGTGTGATAGTTAACAAAACAAATGATTTCGATTTGTATTATAGAGCGTTGTGTGGCAAAAAGTCAAACAAAGATGACATCAAAGACAAGAAATCCGAAGAAGGTTCACGATTAGATGCCAAGTTCTTCAGTTTTCTTACTTTTTATTATATGGTATGTTTGTATAAAGCTTTACCTAGCAAAGAAAATACTTCTTTTGGCATAAATTTAGATGTTACTACTATGACACTTAATGTAAGTAATGACCTTCAATTCATGGTCAAACACTCTGTGATCAGTAACATTGTTAATATTTTGAATCGACATAGCAATCAAAGACGTGTAAAAATAAGGTTATATAAATACATAAATCCTTTCATAGGTTTGAAAATTATTTAACCAATAGATGACTTGTTTTTCACGGCATGGAGCCGAAGTTTCCGTTGTAATAGTCAAAACATTCCTCAGACATTGCTAATTCAAAAGTATAGTTTAGAGTCATTTGAAAGTTTATCAATTTAAGATGAAAGATATTACAGCATTTTTAATATACATTTTATGAAGTCATTTGATATACTCAAGGGTGGTAGAGTTTGTGATTTACTCTCGACATGTTTGTTCCCTCGGGGATCACGCGACTGTTAGGTAATATGTTATCGATCAAACCAAATGTTTAAGAAGATTGAATAATTTTGAAGAAAACTTGTGCATGAAAAAAAATATGGAAATAAAGGAAATTTGACAGTCAATATATAAACGCATGAGTATTGATTTTATTATATCATCATGAAAAAATCATTTGTTACTTTAGTGGAATTTCGTGGGAACATAGTGACATTGTTAAGAATGTTACACACCATTTTGTACACACAGATGGTATATATCTACATTGAACAGTCTGACATTGTAATCATTGACACTATGTAATCCTATTATTTTGTTACAGGTGTTCCTAGGTATGTCCGTGTTAGGAACATATTTCATTGACACTATGTAATCCTATTATTTTGTTACAGGTGTTCCTAGGTATGTCCGTGTTAGGAACATATTTCATTGACACTATGTAATCCTATTATTTTGTTACAGGTGTTCCTAGGTATGTCCGTGTTAGGAACATATTTCATTGACACTATGTAATCCTATTATTTTGTTACAGGTGTTCCTAGGTATGTCCGTGTTAGGAACATATTTCCATGGTTATTTCTTCGCATTTCATCTCTTAAACATTGTCAACAATAACCAGCTTTTGAGTGGAGTAATAAAAGCTGTTACATTAAATGGTTAGTAGCAAAATTGAATCAATTATGTGTTCTTTTCAATATTTTCGCAGTAATTGATAGTTCTGTTCATTGACCATTTGTTTCTGTTAAGTGAATTGAATGGCTTTTTTCAAAACTATAACTGCATTTTTCTCAACGCTCAAGATTATATACTTATACGTCTTCATATTTTTTTTAGTTTGCGTGATCAAAAATGTAATCCTTTATGTAAAACTTCTGTTGTTTTTTTGTTTTTTTTTTACCAGGAATATACCTTCCCGTTTTGACTAAGTTATATTTTTGTCTTTTTTCAGGTATCTCCTTATTATGGGTTGCCATTTTAGGACTTATTGTGATATATATTTATGCCCTTGTTGGGTTTTCTTTACTTCGTATGTTCTTCAATCCTGGTGAATATTTATACTGTTCCACACTATGGCAGTGTACTATTACTGTCATACGGTATGGGCTAATCGGAGATATGTTTGAGGTAATAACATTATACTATTTATTATTGTGAAAAATGATTTTAGCAATCCTTATACTTTTTTTCTATTTTCAATCATAATTATTAATATATGCTGATATATAGATAGAAGAAGATGTGGTATGAGTGCCAATGAGACAACTTTCCATCCAAGTCACAATTTGTAAAAGTAAACCATTATAGGTCAAAGTACGGCCTTCAACAAGGAGCCTTGGCTCACACTGATATGTCTATTTAACTATGCTTATAACTTATGTAATGTGACATACCAATGGTTGACTAACGTCTAGAAAAATGTTCACCTGGACATCCCAACCGACCGTAAAACCCATGGTAAACGTAGAGTGGTGTAATGAATGTATGAATACTCAAACCTGTCCTGTCGAAATAGGGACGATGAATCGGAAATCTCATGTACGAGAAATGTCATACTCTCTGCACGTTAAAGAACCTTTGCAACAACTTTTTGATTTGACAATATTTGACCCTGTCCAACATACCTCTTTTTTTTCAAATTACCGATATTCTTGGCAAACTTGCAATTAGATGTAGTGTTTATTTGTTTTCGTCCTGAATATGTATGAAATATTTGCCACTGGACGTTAGACAAACAATATTCAATCATTGAATGTGGACAAGTATCAATACATTTCAAGACAATAATATAATACGTTTGCTACTGTTATAAATGTGTACAGTACATGGTACATGAGTAGTTATGTATGTTAAATATGTTAATTAACTAAAAATTCGTTAATAACGTATGTTTATTTCAGTCTGTGAAACAGACCAACAATAATGGATATGAGACATTTGATTCTTTCTGGCCATTAGTCCTGTACCATGTGTCGTTCTTCATATTCATAACTACCATTGGTCTGAACATCATCTTTGGTATTATAGTAGACACGTTCTCGGAGCTCAGGGACCTAAAGGTATTGTATTTCTTATAATTTAATCATTTTATGTGCACAAAGGAATATTAATTACAGCAGATATTTGATGGAAGTCATTGAGACAAACATGATATACAAAATAACGGTAACCAATAAAAAGCATTTTAGATAGCTCTTCGTAACATGTTGGCGAATGAAGTCAACAGAAATGACAAACACTTTAAAAATAATCACTATCTTCTTAAAAGTCAGTCAACAAACTTAAACAGTAAAGATCGGTGGCAAGATTCTCGACCTGTGATAAAGTAAACATTACAAGAAGAAAGATAGTACATGTCTAAGAATACTCCCATATACTGCTAGATAATTTAGATGTATTTAATGAGTAGAAACACTGGTAGTTAACTGGGTGTACATTTGTTTATCTTTGTCATAATTGAAATACATATAATCAGAAGTCTTTACGCTTAAATGCATAAATTAATAAAGTAAGTCAAACGTTTAATACATCAATAATTTTAACATTTGCAGTGGCGAGCAGAATCAGATATGAAGGACACTTGTTTTATTTGCAGTAGAAACAGTTACGATTTCGAACACAATGGCAAGGTCAGTATGCTTCTGATATGTTAAAGAAATATTCAGATAATGCACAAATTTATATAAGATAAGCTGTACAGATATGTAAGATCAACTCATCAATAATTTTACATGTGTAGATTTCAATAAAATGCAATTACAAACAACAAAATACAGAAGGAACTTTTTAAAACTAAATGAAGCTAAAATATCAACATCACTTCACTTACAAACCTTTATAGATCCGTTTTCGTACATGACACAAAACCTAATTTTGAAGGAAAACATTCATTTCATCTCGAAGCAGGAAGCTATTAAAGACAAAAATACCAGAAAAACAAGAACAACCGACAAAATTATCAGGTCGAGGTAAGGTAATTCATTCCTTCCAATTTTCAGTTCAAAATTTGTTTTCTTCAAAAAGGCAATGAAGAAAAAAAAACAAACGGTGTTCTATGAAACAGGAAAACAAAATTTGCTATGATTTGATAACAATTTTCGAAAAACTAAATTGATGAATTAACAATTTTCTGAACATAGACACTGCCTCTTTTCTTTGAACGTTATCTTTTCTATGAAAGAAATGTGTCATTTTTGTAAATGAAAAATTCATTCTTTTCAGGGTTTTGAGCACCATGTTCGAAACGAACACAACATGTGGTCCTATGTTTTCTTTATAATTCATCTTGATAGTGTAAAAACTTCGGATTACACAGCGTTAGAACTATATGTATCTAAATCGGTAAGTAATTTGTTAATTTGAATTGATGGCATAAATATTTCCCTTCTTATTATAGGTATTCCTTACACCCATGTAGCTCTTTCTGTAATATATATTTGTAATTATTATACTTCATGTCAAAATGCCAGATTTTGATTGGTTAATATGAGGGAGACAATTTACTCTATCCCATGGCAAATACTCTATTACCCTTCACGGAGACGCTTGGTCATGTGTGCGTTTTAATAAATGCGGATGATTGTTATGTACAAGACATTATAGTTTATTACCTTGAATTTGAAAGTTAATAGACAGTAATAACAGAACATTCAGTATAATAGAGTAAATAACACATATCTGAGAGGGTGATAGAGCAGATTGTTACCCCTCGAAAAGATATTGTCAACCTTGGCTTCGCCTCAGTTGACAATGTTTTCTCGGGGTAACAATCTACTCTATCACCCTCTCAGCTATATGTTATCTTTATATTGTCAACTTCAGGGTGGATGACATGTTTTGGGGGAGGTAGCTCTTTACATCAGTGACGTTTTTGTAAGAGTTGGTTTCGTCATTACTTTTTAAAAAAAACTTATGTTAAACAGTAAAAGTATAATCTGTCTACTAGTAATTAATTAGGAAGGTAGATTGATTGATTGATTGGCTGATTGGCTGATTTTTGGTGTTTTACGCCACTTTAAGCACTATTGTTTATTTCGTGGCTTCCAGTTTTTATTGATGGATGAAGTCGAAGTGTCCACAGAAAACCACCGAATTTCACCTGCAGTGGCGTAGCACAAACGAAATGGCCAAAAAAACAATCATAATTTAAAAATCATAACAGTCAAAAAAAGAAAGAGTGCGAGTGAGATCGACCATGGGACAAGAAAGTCTTTCTTCACTTGCACTGCTGCACGTTCATTCTGATTTTGACATTGACACTAAAGAAGTTGTTGACACGTTTAACACTGCTAGGCAAAGGAAAATGTTACTCATATGCATAGGCATAGTTATTTGTTTGTGTCCGATGGACCCGCACGTACGAACGAGTCGACCGACAGTCCAACCATCATTGAATAGTTTTGCATTTATGAATTGGTAATAAGACCTTTGAGGCACTTCTTTTTAACCATCTTAGATCGAAAAATGATTAATTTTCTGCAAAAAAGGGTCCAAAATTTTTTTTAGCCTCGCTCCGCTCGGCGAAACTTTTTTGCCTTGCTACGCTCGGCAACTTCTGCGTGTACATCATTATAAGTCTACCTACGCCACCGACCTGGCAAGATTGACACAAACGTACAATTGTTTTTGTTTACAGTTAGGCATTGCTCATTGAAGTATTTACCACATGATACTGATATTTAACATAATTGATAATCAAGACTAGGAATAAAGAGTAAAAACTCTTTAGTCGAAGTCAGGTAAAAAATGTATACGTACAAGGTCAAACGTCTTTAGATAAACTTTTAGCATATGAGCTGACATTTTAAGCATTCCGACTCGTAGTATCAGTCTAGTACGAAACGGTGTATACATGTTTTAAAATAGTAGCAGGTTGTCGTCTAGAATGTGCAAGAATTTTTCTTTTGCAGAACAATGAACAGTCGTTCATTCTAGCACAATTTGACTTTTTAAATAAAACTGACCATTAATTAGGTATCGTAAATGGTATATGAAAGATTAAAAAATTGTGTACTTACCAGCTAGATGTACTTTGTACTAAGTAATGCATCTCTCTATGTTTTCCAGGTTGGAACTGAAAATTACGAATTCTTCCCAATGAACAGAGCATTATGTTTATCATCAATAGACATTGATTCGACAGAATCCAAAATAGATGACCTCCTGTCACGTGTCACATCAATTGCAATGAAACAAAAAGAAGAGGTAGAGTTATCGTTGTTGATTTCTTGTATATTTGAATGACAAATTCTCTCATTAATATTTTGACTATTGCCTATTTTGGAGGGGGCATAAGACGTTTGCCATTTTTTACCAGTAACACGAAAGGACATTTGCGCTCCGAACACTTTGGATATTTGCGTTTTTACCTATAAAATCTTAATCAGTTGTAATCATTACGCTTATTAAAATCATCTTTTATTTGTGCCATTCGTCTATTAAAAACGGCAAATACATTCCTCTTGTGTTTATTCTATTGCCTGGAAAGTCTGAGGAAATCTATCATCATTGTTTAGCTAAGCTCATTTCAATTTGTGGAGAACATTGATATCGAAACTAACGTCTGCTTCTAAATATTTAAAAATCTCTGGATTTGAGCATTCCTGATGACGGTAAATGCTGAAAAATGCTTCGGACACAAGAAATTCATACAGAGTCTCTTTTTAGTTTACATTTCATGTTGACTTTGAAGAATGAGTCATGGCTGTTGTGAGGGATTTCATTTTATTCGATGAAGTGTTGTCGTTTTCATCTGACACAAGCTTGGCGAATGATCATTCAGTCAATAAGACTCTAAAAGGAATAACAAGTGAAGTAGGAAAATGGTTATTTAAATTGTTTCCAGACCGGGGAAATAAGAAGGAAAATCATAAAGCACTAACACTAAAATGTTGTGTTAGTTAAAAATTGAAGCGTATATGTCCATTTAAAAAGCGCAAATGTCCTCTGAAAAAAGCGCAAACGTTCAGCGCCGCTTGGAGGATAATAATCATGTCGTTTACCTTACACACTCATTTGTTGTAATTCGCCTTTATAGTAATACAAAAATTATCTACAGATTAAATGGATTAAAATTTTTCGTCATGATCTAACATATTTTTTATTATCAAAACACATGATCACTATCAAATATTTTGTTTTTGTTCCTGCAACTTTTCCTTTATTCTTTCATTTATTAAGTCCAGTTATTGACGGAGCAAAAACGACGTAGCTTTATAATATAAAATCAAGGAGATGCGGTATGATTGGCAATTAGAAACCGTTCCGCTAGTGTCCAAATAACGTTGATTTAAGCTACTATATGTCACAGTACAACTTTCAGGAATGAGTAAAACCGATACCGTATATAGTCAGCTTTAAAATGCCCCGACCGGACAAAATATTAAACAATTCAAACGAGAAAACCAACGACAAAACAATGAACGACAAACATTGAAAAACAAGCTCCCGACTTGGAACAAACACATATGGAAAGTGTTTGTGAGCGCTCAATCCTCCCCTAACTTGGGACCGTGGTGTCACAGAACGACATAAGAACAAACTGTAAAAACCAGTAGGAAATGGCTTGACTCTTCAGATTGGCGAGAAACATAAAACAACTAACATCAGAACAAAAGAAACAAAGTACCGATCTAAGGGTTTCGTAGGTACTGAAAGCTTGTTCAATGCCATTTTCAGCCAATAAATAAATTATGTTCCCCCACCCTAAAGTGTCTTAGCATACTTTCTCCATTATGACACTTTAATCTTGAAAAATCCACTTCTAATTGCAATTCATAAAACAATATAAGAATTTTCAATCTTGCTTCAAAGATCTATAATATCATTAATATATACTTTCTTTCTTAGGAAACTGAGAAAAAGCGTAAAATAGAGAAAATGAAACAGAAACGTTGGCAGGAAAAGCACAGACAGTTTATGTTTGGCTTATCGCCAGATGATAATGATCGTGGTGACGGAAATGGTGATCCGGAAAATGATACGTTTCTTGGTCCACCACTGAGAATCAGTGACCGACCGTTGTCTAGACCACCAAGTATTCTTAGCTTACAATCACGACGTCGTACAGACACTCCCGGGGGCACTTCATCCCGTAAAGATGACATAGATCGTCGTGAATCGGAACTAGGTCTGTCACAATTCTTAACTTCAAAACTACTGAAAGAAAAGAAGGCGGCTGCAGCGAGAGACGATGACACGCCTTCCGTTTCAGATTCAGATGCAGGGAGTGTTGAAGGATCATACGATATCATGGGACGCGAATCATCCCCACCTGGTTCACAATCGTTGGACTTCCTTACGCAGCCGCCACCTGTACGAGATAGAGCTTTATCGGTACCAGTTATTGTAACTCCAGCTCTATTGTTAGCCGAGGCCTCCAGAGACGACATTGACGAGGAAGAGGAAGAAGACAAAGAAGAATATTCAACAAGATTGTAAAATTTGCAGTAAGGAAATAATGTAACTTTTGCAGTCAGTGGCAGATGCATGATTTTCGGTTTGAAGGATATGTGACATTTGCGGTCATGAGCAAAGTATAGTTTTGCTTTCTCGAACAACGCTATCCGTTTTTTGTGTTGTACGTAAAATGGTATGGTTCTGTGAGCGATATACTTTACTACCAGAGATTTTCACGAAAATTTGAATGTTGAAATTGCAGGATTTAAGAATGTATTTGATACGGTAAATAATTTCGTTTTACAACTATAGAATGAATATGGATGCTGTATGAAAGGTTTAGGAATATCTGAGGACCAAGTTCTTGTACTAATTTTTGAAAATGATTATCTAATATTATTAATTGTGTTACTTGTATACAAACGCTGTTCCATTTCATGGTGAAATGGAATCCAAGTATGCGTAAGGAAAAATATCACTTTTGAAATTGTGTTATATAATATGCATTAAAAGTAGTGCCATTTCATTTATCATATTACTAAAACTACAATGACCGTAGCATTGAGTTATTTATCAAATATTTCATTCTGAAGATATACCATGAGAATGTACAGTGTTTAAAGGGAGATGATTGAGAGAAGTTTATGCATTGTAAAACATACATATAATTTGCCAGGACAAATTCATCAAATACCGGTCAATGATGATTTTTTTATGCGCATTCGTATTATAACAGATATTTTCGATAAGCTGTGGTTTCTATGCGAAAGATTATTTCATTGAATATTGTATTTAGCCAAATCATATGCCATACGTTTTATATTTTAAAGATTGTTGGAGAAATATAATAATCACATTATATTATATTATATATTCTGGCTTTCATTGTTTACATTTGTACA
This sequence comes from Mytilus coruscus, assembly GCA_017311375.1. Taxonomy (NCBI): domain Eukaryota; kingdom Metazoa; phylum Mollusca; class Bivalvia; order Mytilida; family Mytilidae; genus Mytilus; species Mytilus coruscus. The sequence continues at coordinate 84,571,491 of CM029600.1, forward strand.
TATTTCTTGTTTATTGCCTATGTTAGAAATTTCTGTGATCATTTGTTCTATTATAATATTTCATTTTTAAGATAAAATATTGTTAGCTTTAGTGTCATCTTTATGGAATGTATTTTGAAAGTCATTTTCTCTTTTTACAAATAGTTAGTTAACATACATCTCAAATTACACAAAGAGTGACTATCATAAACAATTGGAATGTAAAATTGGAGGCCCATGTTTTAAGATCGCCATGTTTTTGCAAGTTAGACAAACCTTACAACAATTCTTTGAGGCACACATCGATTATCTATTATATGGCAAAAATTATGTCCCAATAAAAAACACTTTTTTCCAGTGACAGTAGAAATTCCAATCACTTCATTATGGTCGAGACACTTATTTCTATGATCTATTACAATGTACTTCATTTGTGTTCATCCTGCATATGCATGAAATATTGTCTACTGGACGTTAACCATATCCCAATCAATCAATCCGTCCATCTTAAATAGAAGTTTTAACAAAAGTCACATTTTGCTTGATGATGCGATTTTAATTTGTAAATATTGTCGTTCCCATCTTATTCACTCGTGGTAAAGTTGGTGTGGTAAGAAGACAATTATGTCACAAATATAATAAAGTACTCTAAAACAAGTGTATTAAAAAGACATGCGGGGAATACGCGATTGATACAGTAAAAAAACAACAAAAACACAATACTGTGGATTCATTAATATTCGTTGGATACTAATTTTCGTGGGTTTCGTGGGTACAGGTGAACCACGAATTTAAATGTTCAACGAATAGCAAATGTTCTATAGGCTTTATATGCAGAGATTGGCAAAACCACAAAATCAAATATCCACGTAAATGCAAGTTTTGCACAGTCCACGAAAATTGATACACACGAAAATAAATGAATCCACAGTAAACCAGAAATTACATCTAATTTGTCTTGTGATATAAATTAAAGGATATGTTGGGAACATTTCAATGAAAAAGCAATCTAATATCACTATAAAACAATAAAATGATAACATATCCAACAGAGTCCATAAGACGTGAATTTAAGCAATTATAGGTCCCCGTACGGCCTTCAACAATGGGCAAATGCTATGCCGTATAGTCCGTCATAAAAGGCACCGCCAGCAGAAAATTTAAAACAGTTCTAACAAAAAATCTAACGGTCTGATTTACGACAAAACAATAAAAGAAAACCACTGAATTACAGTCTCCTGACTTGGGACAGCACATATAGAATGTGAAGGGGTTAAACATGTTTGGGATCGCTCAATTATCCCCCTAACCGGGACAATGGTGTAACAGCACAAGATATGAAACAAACAGTAAAAAATCAACTCTACTTAAACTAGTTCTATACATAACAAAATCCTGCTTCATTCTCATGCCCATCTGTTCTTTGTAGTAAGTCACGATGTGATGAATGAAAGGCATGCTGAGGCTATACAAAAAAAAAAAACGGAAACGATATCTACATCCCCCTCCCACGCCCAAGAAAATCAAATGGTCAAAATACAATGACAACTTTATCTGTAGATGCACGAGAAAACTCATTAATCATTTAAATGTCAATTGTATACTAATCTGTCATTTTATGTACGTTTTATTCCAAGGCTACCAAACTATGACTTTTGGGCAAAATATAAAAAATGAGACAAAAGAGATTCTTCAGACGGGCTTCTGAACAAATACCATAACGTGAAAGGGACGATGCAAGGAATTAATCGGAATTGAATGAAATTGAGAATGGAAATGGGGAATATGTCAAAGAGACAACAACCCGACCAAAGAGTAGACAACAGCCGAAGGCCACCAATGGGTCTTCAACGAGAAGTCCCGCACTCGGAGGTGGTCCTCAGATGGCCCCTAAATAAAATTGTGTACTAGTTCAGTGAAAATGGACGTCACACTAAACTCCAAAATATATAAATGACCTAAAATTAAAAAACATACAAGACTAACAAAGGCAAGAGGCTCCTGACTTGGGGACAGGCGCAAAAATGCGGCGGGGTTAAACATGTTTTGTGAGATCTCAACCCTCCCCCTATACCTCTAGCCTAGGTAGAATAAAGAAACACATAGCAATACGCACAGTAAAACTCAGTTTAAAAGTCTTTCTTGTCATATGGTTCCTTGTTTAAAGCTTATGAAAAATTAAAAAAGTATTTCAATAGGAATGTCTAGTTGCTCCCTATGTTTACCATTTTTCAATAGTTTCCAGATCTCCTATGAATTATTTGATTTTAATTTTTTAATTTTCTTTGACAACTTTCTTTCGTGATCAAGAATAGCTTGATCCATAACTTTTTTGTATTTTTTTTCAGCTACTTTCAAGTCTTGAAAGTTTTGATTTGTTCTATTTGTTTTGAATTATCTTTTACGTTTCCTGAAATTTTGTCTCTCAAAATGACAATCATCATTTAACCATTCTTTTTTCAATTTTTCCAGTTTCTTTTTTTGTTTTTGCTTAGAATTAGAAAATTTACAAGTTCCAAATGTGGATTTCGCAGAATTATAGAATATTGAACATAAATGATCAAGTAAGGTATTTACTTTTTTTTAATCGACTGACGAGTACGTTTTACTAATATCTAGGTTTCCACCTGCAACTTCGTTTAACAGTACCTCTAATTCATCATCAACTTTGCCTTGTTCAATCTGGTCTTTAAATTCAAGACATTTTTCTTGGTCCCATTTCTTAATTTTTTTCAGAAAATGTTTTACAATTACAACTTTCACCAGTTTCCTCTACATTATCCAAGGATGACCCCGACAATGAAATTGTATGTGCACAATGAGAATCTGAATAAAAATGACAAAAATCTAGTACAGAAAATTTTTTAAAACATTTCAATAAACTTCTAGAGCTTATATAATAATCTGCTATGCTAGCGTTTTTAAATATGTTAACTTTACTATCGTTTTGTCTTCACCTATTCTCCCACTTACAATAAATAGGTTATTTCCTTTGCAAAAATCTAAAATTTTCTTTCCGTACCCGTTTCTTATAGGATCTAAACTATTTCTTTTTCGTGGTATATTCAGTGAGTCAAGCGTCGGTACGTCGTTTTCTACAAAACTCGCCGCATTGTTTCCATGAATTTCTGTTGAAAGGAAAAAGATCTTGATCTAAAACTAAAAGGTCTGGTGGGATTTTAAACCAAAGCACGTATTTAGAATGTGTAGGTAATGGTTTTATTTTTCTTGCTATTTCTATTCGATAGCCAAGAATGATGCCCCCAGATCGAGTTTTAGCTTTAGCTTTTCTACTTTTCATGTGGAATTCATACCCTGGTAGCTTAATTGTATCAACATCATCAGTTTTTGTTTCTACTAAACAAATTATGTCATTTTGTTCTTATTAATTTTTCAAGTTCTTCATGGTTCAATCTCTTCTTAATTCCACAATAGTTAAACACATTGTGATTTGGATGGATAGTTGTCTCATTGGCACTCATACCACATCTTCTTATTTATAAGACCTATAATATTCAAAACGTTATTATCTATATTTGTACATGTATTATTTATAAAGTCATTAATATTAATGTTACCTCGTAACTTGTATGCATTTTTTAGAACTAGTTCCAAGTCACGACGATAAAGAAACCGAGCTACTATTGGTCGTGCTCTATTGAGACTTCACTTTCCGAATCTATGAACATTTCCAAATTCAATCGGGTGTTGTATTTCAAGCTGTTCGTACAAAAAGTTTTGTAGCTTTTGTTCACAATTTTCATATTTTGCATAGGCTAAACCTTTAAAAATCAAAATTTTTTTCATGGACTTACATTGTAGATCTAAGATCGAGTCTTTCAGTTTTTTTGTTTTTTTTTATTTATTTCATTGAGAAGAAGCTTTAGTTGTTCGTTAGGATTTTGTTCTAGCTTAAAAATTCTTGCATTTTGGTGTATAACGCTTATCGTATTTTTTTCGACTCGTCCTTGAATATCATCAAAAAGGTTGCTTACACCTTGACAACTCTACTGGCTTTCGGTAAGTTTTACGATAATTTCACTTGTCTTAGTTTCCAATGTTCTTATTTTTGCGGACACTTACAACATAGTTTGGTTAAGGTCATCAATACGTTTGTGTATTTTATGTTTCCATTCCTTTAATTCTAGAATCAATGTTAGTTACCACTTTAAGGATCATATTAAGTAAAATCATAACATTATTAGGACCATCTTGTCCAGTCTCAATTATTTTTCGGGTCTCTTCTATTAGTTTACAGGTTTCATTCGGTGACATATTTCCAGAGGTCATAGGTCAAATTTACCATACAGTTAGCTGATTTTACAATTCACCAAAGGGACAAAGTCCAATTTGGTATGAACTGTTTTATGCATAGCGTTTCGCCCCGGGGTATATTCAAGCCAGGTCTCAATGAAACAAGAAAATATTAATAAGTGCAAATAAAATGGCATAAGACACTTCCAACTACTCATATTATCGTAATCTAAAGTCAAGATATTTACGTTTTGCGAAATGTAATTTTCATATCATAAGTATAACTATCCAAACTCGAAGAAATTTTGTGGAACGAAAAACACTTCATGTTGGTTCAATCACGTGACCCTCGATCTGGTCCTGTGTCCACGCTTTGATTGCATGCCTTGTAAGCGAAGCGTGGCCTGTTTTTAATCAGATTTTACAAACAAACAAAATAAAAAACTTATATTTACAAAGTGGAATGATCAGGCGGGTGCGGATTTTGCTGTGCAAATTATGAACTAGTACTTAAATTTTGTTAGATAAAATGAACAAGATCGTACTTCTGTATTAGGCATCAAACTTGTGTGTACGCCCCTTCACTAAAATCTTCTACAGCCGTTCAAGATTAGCGGACAAATAAGTTAAAAATGCATGGCAAAATAATAAATAAAGTGGTACTTACCTTGAATTTGTTTACTTTCTCATTAAATTGCACACATTGAACGAAAACAAAAAGTACGGAACGAAAGATATGTACAGGCAGATTACTAGTCTAAGATTAGTCACTTTTTTGCACCTCAATAATTGTATGTGTATATGCATGGAACGAAATAAATGACTTAGGTCAAAGTGGATAGACCCGGGTTTGTGAATGTGTGCGACGCGGTTTTGTTCTAAAATAAGCCTTAGTGAATATCTCGTTTTCAGAAGTCAAAAAACCACATATGTACCTCACCAAAAGACAGTATTTATATAATATTCGGGATCTTCAAAGGGAGATGGGCTCGTATTCCTTTTTAGTGTTTTATATCTCATGAGTCGTCATGCGAAGGGGAATTGTGGGCACTGACGGGGGAATACAAGCCAATCATAACAAATATTATACTACAGGAGTGACCTGATTTCAACATTAATTACCATTCTTATTTTCAATTATGTGATTATATACCCTGTCAAGGTAATCAATCAAATTGCAGTCTAAGCCGGGATATTACACTCCAGTATAATATATGTATGTATGAAGACCTGTCCTGGAAAATTAATGCTATTTTCTGGAGGGGTAATCGATGATTTTTCTTCAACTCATGATTATTGACATCCATTGCGCCGCATGAACATTCATTTTCCAGGGCAATTCTACATGCATATACTAGTAAATTATTGCCCTTGACCTCAATTTCACGGTGGAGTTCTTTCCTAAAAACGGTACGTAATAGATCAGCTATATTTGATGTTTCCCTCTATATTTATAAAAGTTTCCCCCTGGAAAAAATCTTATCACGACAGGTTTGTTGTAAACTAAAATATATTGAATTTCTGTCCATGGAAAATCCGTGTTGCTTTTAATAAATCTGAACGTTATCTTCAAACAATAAAACCAAGTCCTGCGTGTACAAAGACACTATATTGTAAACAACATTTACAAGGCCGGGTCCCTACATTATGACATGACCAATTTCTTTCGTCCCGGGCGTATGACATTTGCGCCGATTTTATAAATTTTCAATCTTTCATTTGTGCCGATTTGGTTGTTTCATTTGCGCTGATTCAATAATTTCAAGTTCCATTTAATTGCTCCTTTTTGCATTTTAGTGCTGTCCTTTTTTCATGGCGTGAAGAGGTTTTATTGTCCTTTGATATTTTAAAGGCTGTAAATAGATTTTTATATCATTTGATATTTTATTGCTATATACTCAGTTGTTTTCCTCGAAATCCTACTTCCACCTCCCCATTGTGGACAAGGGGCAACAGTTATATGCATGTTTTAATTGATAATTCATAACATATGTATAACTGGCTAGCGGAAGAGGTTTATAATGATAAATAAAAATAGTTTTCACCTGTAATTTACATGTAAAACAATCGGCGCAAATGAAGGAAATAATCAGCGCAAGTGAAAGAAATAATCAGCGCAAGTGAATTGCAGATCGGCGCAAATGCAAATGCAAACGCCGTTCGTCCCATGCATATAAATACACAAATATGGAGGTGCAAAAAAATGATTAATATATGGGTCGTTTTGAAAAAAAAAAATGTCGAATTTTCAGTTCATCTGTGTTAACTTTTTTTTAAGTTTTAACGACAAATGCAGTAGTAAGTATTTAAGTGATAGTTTTAGGATTTATGAGTCTAAACATGAAAAATAAACACAACTTAGGGGTGGTTTTAATTTTAAACTTTTAAAAACCATTAGTACTACGGGCGTCAAAACCACATCAAATTAACAGAAAAATGTATTTTTCTTTTTTAGATAAATATCTATTATAGCCCAATAATAGTTGAACATTTTAATTTTGTACTCTTAGGGTTAGATTGGTAAACACCAAAGTGGAAAAAAAAACTCCCTAAAACAGACTGTTATGTGGGTTTTAAAGACTTTTTGTATGTAATAATATTCATAAAAAGGAACATAAGTCAGTACGGAATATACAAACAACTGTAAAAATTATTTTGGATTACAAGAACAGCATTTTACCCTTAGAATTTTGAGATTTTTAATCCAGGACTTAGTGATACGATATCAGAAATGACCCTTTACAAATCAAAAGTTTTACTGACAAATATAATTTAGTCCTCAAACCTCTTCTGTCAGAGTAGCGTTTGAACGTTCTTGCAGGATTCTGATCCTTGGCAGAAACATAAGTCGGTAACATGCAAGGTTTTGGTCGACACAAGACATTTTAAATTGTAATTTACCCTTACCCGAACACACGAGATCATGAAGAAAATCTGCTGACATGTTTCCTTCAAAGTATGCAAGGAATCTTTGACTGATCTCCATCCGTATTCAAATGGTGAAGACAGGGGTGTGTTTGTAAAATAGGAAGCGTGCCATATTTTGGTCTAAAATGAGACACGAAGGATATGCTGCCGAAGCGCCGCTTCTGCGGGTTGCAATCTGTCCCCACTTGTAGCATGTTACTCGAAGTTTGTTTATGTCCTGATGGCAGGATGCATAATTCTTCTTTAGATCGTAAAGCCTTGCCACAAACCGTCTAGAACATGATAATGCAGTTTCTTTGTCGGAATCTCCTAAATTGTTCAAATCACCGAAATCCAGTACTGCATCTTCCACACTGACTTTTTACCTTTTCCAAATAAGGACGGTGTAGTGTCACACCGACAGAGAGCATGTACGGCAGGTAGAACTGTGCAAATGATTTCAGGGAGAGAAGAACACAGTTGGTGAATAGGGAAACACCTACATTCAACAACTTTCGTATCAGAAATAACTTTAGTAATTTCGGGAACTTTAAAGGAATCTGCATCTAATACGAAATAAATATATTTGCCAACGATTTTTAAAAAACGGATCGAAATTGGCACACTGTAACATTGGCAACATCTGACGACGGATGCCAAGTGATGCGCATGCATGACCTTAGAGTCTGTATAGCTCACCTAAGATATCAAATATTTGGACTGGCAACAGTGCCAGTGGCATAAACAAAACAATTTACGTTTATTTCTTATAAAAAATAAGGAGATGTAGTATGATTGCCAATGAGACAACTATCCACCACAGTTCAAATGAAGTGGGTGTAAGCAATTATAGGCAACCGTGGTGCGGCCTTCAACAATAAGAAAACTCCATACTGTATAGTCGGCTATAAAAGGTTCCGACATCTTATCGTTCTGAGTAACACGGAATTCAAAAATAAAGACACCACACTCCTTTTCCTTAAAATACAAATAATGTACATGCATTTCAGTTATTTTACTGTACTCAAATAGTTTGATTTCTAAATATACGTTTAAGGTGTTTGGTGTCGAATTGACAGTCGTTTTTGTATTTTTCTTAAAGTCATCACCAATACAAAGTGTCCGTGACTTCTCTCACGAGAGACATGTTTTGGCAGTCTTGGATCAGAAGCGGACACCATAAGTATTAACAGTCATCTGATCTGAAATTGATACCATAAAAAAAAACAGAACTAAATGAAATGCTACAAGTATCAACCAAAATAAGCAGTTTGAAATCAAATTTCAGGTAAAAACGGAACATGATATTGTCTTGAATCACACGTGCGTTATTGATAAGAGATGACCAAGTAATAGTTTTCTCCTTTCTTCTGTCTATCCATGAGCTGCTCCTCTCATCTCTTTCTCTCCATCTATGTCTCATTAATGATTTCTGTTTCTTTTTCGTTTATTTTGTCTCCTCTAGTATGATTTAACCATTACTTTTCGTGTCTCTTTAAAGCTCCCTTAGTACTTATGTTATCATAACACGAAATAAAACTTGCTTTTTGCTTGTTGTTCTTGGTTATGGATAGAATAAAGAATTGATACGGGGATGTGTCAAAGAGACAATAACACCCCCCCCCCCCCAAAAAAAAACAACAACAAAAGAGCAGAAAACAGCCCAACCCCACCAGTGGGTCTTCAACGTAGCGAGAAAATCCCGAACCCTAATGTGGGCTTCAGCATGTTCACCTGGCCCCGAAACAATAATATAAACAAAAGAACTATGTCAATTGGACATGCTTTGATACTATATCTGCCCTTGAATTTTACTAGATAATATTTTTGTTCGCTTTGGAGATTCCGTATATCGTCAGGTTATCGGAATTCCAATGGGGACTAACTGTGCACCACTTATTGCGGACCTGTTTTGTATTGCTATGAGTTACAATTTATGACTAAAATCAGCAAAGACCCATCGAAACAACATCTGATACAAAAATTTAATAATACTTTTAGATATTTGGATGATATATTGGCTCTCAATAATGACGACTTCAGTATGTATACTAAAGAAATTTATCCTGTTGAACTTACTTTAAATAAAGCTAATACTAACAATGACCACTGCCCTTTCCTCGATCTTGATATCTATATCATTAACGGAAAGCTTAATACAAAATTTATGATAAAAGAGATGATTTTCATTTCCTATCGTTAATTATCCATTTTTAGATGGTGACGTTCCTTGTCACCATCTTACGGTGTTATATATCTCAACTTGTACGATTCGCTCGTGTATGTAACAACGTTTCAGATTTTAACGAAAGAAATTTATGTATTACAGAAAAATTATTACACCAGGGTTTTCGATATCACAAACTAGTCAAAACATTTACTAAATTTTATCATCGGTACAAGGACATCATTCGTAAATATAGCTCAACATGCAGACTTCTTATACGTTCAGGTATTTCACATCCAATCTTTTATGGTAATATTCTTTATAAAGCACTAAAATGTCAGTATTCACCTCAGAAGCTAACAAAACCTTTAAATAGACTTATTAAGAAGGGATATAGTTACGATACTGTTGTCAGGTCATTAAAGATTGCATATTTTGGCTTTAATATTGATTCACTTATAGGGTCTTTGCATCGGAACTAAACACATTTATTTAAAACCAGTTGTTGGCATGACACGGGTTATGCTCTTCTCATATATTTTATGATGGTATGATACTAAACCCTAACGGGAGGGATTGTGCCTGATATTCATATGATGAAGACATAATCTTTCAATCAGTTTAATTGAGGTCTGGAGCTGGCATGTCAGTTAACTGCTAGTAGTCTGTTGTTATTTATGTATTATTGTCATTTTGTTTATTTTCTTTTGTTACATCTTCTGACATCGGACTCGGACTTCTCTTTAACTGACTTTTAATGTGCGTATTGTTATGCGTTTACTTTCTACATTGGCTAGAGGTATAGGGGGAGGGTTGAGATCTCATAAACATGTTTAACCCCGCCGCATTTTTGCGCCTGTCCCAAGTCAGGAGCCTCTGGCCTTTGTTAGTCTTGTATTATTTTTACTTTTAGTTTCTTGTGTATAATTTGGAGTTTAGTATGACGTCCATTATCACTGAACTAGTATATATAATTGTTTAGGGGCCAGCTTAAGGACGCCTCCGGGTGCGGGAATTTCTCGCTGCATTGAAGACCTATTGGTGACCTTCTGTTGTTGTCTGTTCTGTGGTCGGGTTGTTGTCTCTTTGACACATTCCCCATTTCCATTCTCAATTTTAGTTCAGCGAAATAAACTCCTAAACATAAAAATGAATAAAAAAAAAAAAAAAACAAAACACACACACACACACACCAGACTAACAAAGGCTAGAGGTTCCTGATTTGGGCCAGGCGCAAAAATGCGGCTCGGTTAAACATATTACATGTATGTGAGATCGAAACCCTCCCCATATACCTCTAGCCAATGTGGAATAAACAAACACACAGCGAAGTCGCACAGTAAAGCTCAGTTCAAAAGTTCAAGAGAATGGGTAAAAGAAGAAACTATTTATATATACACAAATGACAATGTTCAACATAAATTAACAAAGGACAACTATAGCAGTACGTGACTGACGTGCTAGTTCCAGATCTCAATTAAACTGATCAAAGGTTATGTCTTCATCATATGAAAATCGATCACAATCCCTTCCATTAGGGGTTTAGTATCATGCCATCATAAATAATACGAGATCTTACCATACCACGTATAATGCCAACAACTGGTTTTATAATAAAATGTATTTATTTCCGATGCAAAGACCACATGAGTGATTCAATATTAATTAAAAAGGACTTGACAACAGTGTTGTAATTATATATGCATATAGAAGTCTATAAAAAGGACCAACCAGCAAATCTAACATGTACCGGATCGTCTAAAATAGACGATACTGAGTAGATAAGGAAAAAAATATATAAGTCTAAAGATTTGCACAACGGTTCTTATATAAAATTTAATATGCGCAGATGGTGTTATAAAATCGTATTGACACATATTTCGGCTTAAAACAATTGTTATAACAAATAGCCTTCGTCAGTGTCAGTAATTTCTACAATACTAATTGTTTGTGTAAAATAGCTCAGTAATACAGGTAAGTTTTGGTTTATTGATTTAATCCCAAATCTTGAACCTCATCAAAAAAAAAAAAAAAACTCAATACTCTATAAACCTGCCTGCGTATATATACATCCAAAATCGTCAAAATGCAGTAGTATGTAAGAATGTGTGTAAATAAATAAAAGAGTCCCCCTATAAAACTGCAAGTATTTCTTATTGATGCGTTTAGATGAAGTACATTTAGTTCCTTTATCCAAAAGCCGAAGTTTCCCCAACCTGTCGCTGAACATCAGTCCAGTGAATGTTCTGTTCAACCATTAGGATTTTCATGCGGTCAAATTAAGTCATCAAGTGTGTGACCAGAGTGTCTGAAATGCTGACTTAATAGGAGGAGTGGCTTCTTAGAGATATCACTCCTATGGCCATTGAGGCGTTTGTGGAAAGGCTGCTTTGACTCAACAACATATTGGAGGTCACAAACCGAACATTCTAGAATGTAAATAACATTCATAATTTTGCAGGTCACATTGCAAAATATCCTTTAGTTATTTTCGGATGCCTTACTGTAAAAAGTTGATGAGTGATGCATCTGTATGCAGCATTTACAGCGTTTTTCATCACACGAACGACATTCTCTAGAAGTACTTCTCGGATCAGACACGTCAGCCCACACCAGCAGGTTCCGCAGACTGTTGCATGGGTTGCCTGAAAGCTATCATGAATTAGGTCAGAGGACACAGTTATCGTCCTTTGATATTGTCCTTTGATAGTCCCTAGTGTGGACAGTGTATAACTTACAAATTTTTTTCATACACTTTCCAAATTTATTTCTTTATATTTTATGCATGAAATATTAAGTAGGGTATGAAATTACATGTTCAAAAAATATGGGTGATGAATTTCTATGTAAACGGTATTGATTTAAAATTGGACCAGTTAAAAAAGGTAAAAAATTAGTATGCCCTAGCTGCCAAACTCTTACTCTTAGCATAGAATTGTCCATATTTTAAGTTAGAACTGGTAGACTTTTCTATAATTTTGATATTATTTGTCCCAAAAGTAGTACACTACACGTGTGTAAAAATCTTTTTGAGATAGAGCAGGTGCGATTTTTTTAATTTTAATTTATTGTCTAACAGAAATGCACTACGAAATAACTGTGTTCTTGTGGCATGGGCGACTCACTATAAAAGATGGGAACGTATAAGATGTCTGCACGTTGATTTATATTACGAAGGATGTCTGTGTACCGATGATAAAATTTTGTAAATTTTTGACAAGTTTGTGTTATCGAAAACTATTTCAGATCATTCCACAGTGGCATGCATGCAGTCACCTGAATTTCTAGCTAGATTGAAAATTTAAAGTAAAAAATAATGTATTGTCCATACATATGTATATTATTGAATTTATTGCCAGAAACAGGGACTAAGACCCCGTTCACACTAAGACATTTAGATCGATTTAAACTAGATCGGTTCACTTTAGATCCATTTAAGGGCTAATGTGAACGCTTTGAATCGATCTTTAATCGATCTAAACTAAAACACCAAAAGAGGTAGACTAGTTTAGTTTGGATCGATCTAAAGTGAACCAATCTAACTTTTAATGTGAAGGCAAAGATCAGTTTAAACTTATACGATTGAAACAAAAATAATTTATGCATAAAATTGAGAATGGAAATGGGGCATGTTTAGCGGCAAAACTACACGTATAATAACATAACATCCCTGTATATATCGGTGGTTCGTTGTTTAATCCATATTTCTCGGTTAATAGAACTTTGTGTAAATAAACGAGAAAAAAAGTAGTCTTCGCCGTTGCATAATTTTGCGAAATCTTTGTCTTCTTTTCTACTGTTGGTTTTTCTATTCAGAAACCGCAGCATTCCTTCATGTTGTAAGTTCTTCGCTACAGATTTTTGTTTCAAAATTAATGAAAACTGCAAGAACACCAATATGAAAATTTGAATTTGAAACAAAACTTCGTCCGTGTGTGTTTCAGTGTATCAACACATATATTTGATTAATTATTTCTATTTATATACACAATGTTTACAGTTTTACGGGTAATTGGGTCAGATCGATTGCGTTTTTACTTGTAGCGTGAACGCAGTGGTTCAGATTAGACCGATAGAGATCAGTATGATTAGAGATAATGTGAACGCTAACTGGTTTTATTTAGATCGATTAAAAAAATGCTAGTGTGAACGGGGTCTATGACACTTTAATAGTTAATCTAATATTCCAGAATCCTAACTATAAGTCAAAATGACTTATTTACTAGGGTCACATACCGACTTACAAATCTATTTTTTTGTAACGAAATAGAGTTATCGTCCTTGATTCTTCCGAATAAAATATTTTAGATTGTTTATAAATAATATTAAATCAAATTATTTCTGAACAAATCAAATAATAAAATAAAATAATTGATTTAATTTTCTTGTTATCTTATGTAATAAATGCATAATTTTATGGTATTTTGTACATTGTAATAAAACATTTGACTTGTTTTTAAGTATTGTAAGTATAGATATATATACCACTGTTTCACAATTTTATTTCGACGACGGATGCCAAGTGATGCGCATATTTGACCTTAGAGTCTGTATCGCTCACCTAAGTTATTAAATATTTGGACTGGCTATCACGCCAGTGACATAATAAGCTAAGAAAACACCACATTCATCCCAACATACATTCAGGAACTTCAATAGTAATTTGATTACTAATAATAGGTTTACTGAGACATATTTTGACAGTGATGGATCTTAGCTAAGCGGACACCAGAAATTATAGTCGTCTGAATTGAAAATTAACTAGTTATGTCTTATTCCCTGTTGTGAGCTTATTTAATGAGACTGAATTCGGGGAATGATCATTCTTCTGACATTGAAGTTGGTTAAAAAGCTAAATTATAAGAAATCTTAAAATAATTGCCTATATATACATATAGATATATATCCTACATTTTTCCTGTAATTGCTACGGCAATTGTATTTCATTTATTTTTTGTGCAACTATCATGCTAAAATTAAACCGCCAACAACATCTGGCGGAAAACATAATAAAAAGCATACGATTTCCCACAAACTACTTTGTATCTGATAACGCCAGAGACATGAAGGGAGTCCTATACGGTAAACGGACAGAAAGTAACAGGACAAAAAGTCACAGGACATAAAGTCACAAATTAATTTGATAGGACAAAAAGTCACAAATAATTTGTTGACAATTTTTTGAATATATTAGAGAAAGATCTTGAAATATATTCTTTTTACTTCATATATTCATTATACAGTTTAGGAAATTGTTCATTAGATTTATTAACAAAATGAAGCCATTTAAGTACCAAGCCACTTTGACATTTTGTTTTATTAACAATTATTTGATCATTTTTGAAATTTATTAAATAAATTTCAATTACAAAGTTGCTTTAGATATAATAATCCAAGAAAAATGTTTTTTTTTAAATCAGTGTTTTCTTTTTCAAAGAAAAATAATCTCAAAACTGAATTGTGACTTTTTGTCCTGTGACTTTCTGTCTTACATTCGTCCTATACTACCATTTTCCATGCTTATACCTGCGACTCAGTATTAGGTCCCAGCTTATACAGGTGTTTTAATGATTAATTTGAATTAATTCTATTTATAATTGAAAATGTTTTCCCCTAAATCGATTTTGTTAAATAATTTATTATTTTATTTCTCTCTTTTTTTTTTTTGTAAATAAGAAATTATTGAGTATTTCACAATTTACATCTGTATATTCTCTTTAAAGAATCAAAAGCTTTTAATCCGAGGATCTTTTAAAAGACCAGATTTGGGCATCGTGAAAATAACAACCACCACAGCGAAGCATGCATTGTCAAATAATTTATTTAAAGTAATTAAACTTCAAAGAAGCAGATTCTACCTCCAGTTGACATCTTTGTCAATAAACAGATATTTAAAAAAGAAATAAAACAACCACTTGTAATCTATGCCCCCGGTAATCAACAGATCAATAACTTGAGTATACGCACCTAATCATGGGACCCTGTAATCAACAGATCAATAACTTGAGTATACGCACCTAATCATGGGACCCTCAAATCAGAGACATATATACACAGAGATTGGCAACTCCGTGAAATCCCGTTAAAACACGCGGCCCGGAATGAGATTCTCGTCGATAATTATTCTACAACATGTAAACAAGTCAGGGATGAATAACCTCGATAGCTAATCAAGAAAAGTAATAGGAAAACTTATTTCGGATCAAATCATTTCTTTTCTAAAAACTACTTGAAATAGTTGTATTTTTTAATGTATTTGATTGAGAAAATATTTTTCTTTTTTCGGCATTTCTTTTAATTTAAAAGTAAAATCTGGTAATGATCATGATATTACAAGAAACATTTCTTTGCTAAAGTTTGCTTCTAAATTACACAGTGAAATTATGTGTGTCCGATTTTCCGGTCATTATTTCCTTAGAGTTGTGACTGTGTATATATGTCTCTGCTCAAATCAACAGATTAATAACTTGAGTATACGCACCTAATCATGGGACCCTCAAATCAACAGATCAATAAACGCCTTATTGACATGATCATAAACAAGAGTATATACAAAATTTTGTTAAAATTTACTAGGAACAGAAGATTTAGATCTTTTTCGACAAATACAAGCAAATTAAATGTACAAGATTTAAAACATGATTTTCTACAGTAATCTAGTAATGAGTAACTGCCGCCGTGAACGAGATAACAGCGGTAATGATCAGGGTGGAACGGTAGTATTTGCTTTCCGGGAATGTGTACACTACTTATATAGGTCAATATAACACTTTGTTTTGACAAAAATAAAGCAGCTACTGAACATATTTTACCAAGCTGAGGAATAAGTCCAGTGTAGGAAAATACACAATAATTTAACTTACACGGGAAAAAGATATTTTGATAATTTAAAAAAATGTAGTTTTTACTGCCTGTCAAAAATCCACAAAGCTCTAGAGGCCTTATATATATGTTTATAAAGATAGCAAAAATAGAAGACAGCTACTACTGGGGGTGTTTAACGACCTTGACTGGCTGTTCAGCCCTCGCACGGTCGGCTCGGTGCCCGAAGGCGTTTAGTGAGCGTTTAAATAATTTGTGCCATCGGTCAGGAACAGGTGGAGGACGACATTTTGGTAGGCCGCCATATTGGTTTTGTGAGTTGTTTTGGTTTTCTTTTGTTGACTATTTGATGTTATTTCTTCACAACGGCTGCTTTCAGGGCCAGATTGGTCAGCTTGGCACCCGCTAACCTCGATGATGGAGTACTGGTAGATGAGTCTCGGACGTAGTATTAAAGATGACAGGAAGCATTATCAGGACCAAAGTCGTAAGACAGTGAAATGAAGGTCCATAATCTAACACCTCGGATACAGCCCTCGGACGTCAGTCGGCATAACACTCCCCATCCACAATGGGTTTTGGAGTGCATGTTGACGTGGGAATTTACGCACAAAACATACGTTTACTGTACAGCGTTGGATTGGTTTCTGTCATCTAAAGTAGTAAGTCGTTGATCCATCTAAAAGTAAACCGTCATCGAAGATAGCGGGTAAAGGAGAGCTGACCCAGCACGTCCGTTCAGCTGTAATGACTGAGACGTGACTGTTGAAGAAGACAGCCATCATACATATACACATTTATTGTAAAGAAAGTACTTCGGTTAACTGTGAGTTTAGGTTATCGACCAGCCGCGGAGTTAGAAAATGGCCAGTGAACATACTAGAACGGCTATCATTATTCCTATGGCCTTGATAATAAACCCGTTCCACCAAGTTGTCAATATGGGTACTGTAAATGGAACATACAATTTCCAACAAATGTGTTTCTCTGTTTACTCGTTGAAATAGTATGATGATAAGTAAAACCGTGCACCAATATGTCTGTACATATTCATTAAGTAATATATTATTGTGTGTATCTCAATGCAACTGTAATTTGGTTTGTTGTTGAGAAATAAAGATATATGAGTCAGTCCATGCTAACAGGTATAAAAACGACGTTTGTGCATTCGAAAAATTATGGATTAAATGTAAAATTCGAAATCAGAAAATGTTATTTCGTCAAGTGTTTATTAATAAAAGGAAATTATTTGATAAAGCTGTCCAAAAGCCAAAACGCCAATATTGGTATTCAGTGCAGGAAGAATTGAGTAATTCGTGTGGAAATCCAAAAGATTTTTGGCGAAAAATTGGAAAATTGGTGTAGGTAGTGAGCGCCAAAATTATATTCCCATGGAAGTAAAATTAGATAATGATCAAAGATGAAGTCTTAAATAAATGGAAGTGTGACTTCTCTAATATGTTTTAAAAAATCAATATAGTGGTGTAAATTTCTGTGAAAATGATGTAGATGTATTATATGATGATATGTTAGATTGTGAAATATCTGTTGAAGAAGTATTTAATGTTTTAAAATGTAAAAAAAAAACGGTAAATCACCTGGATATGACGAAATACCAGTTTAATTGTACAAGAATCAAACTATGTTTAATGCACTAACTAGAGTTTTTAATATATGTTTTGACTCTGGTAAAGTTCCATTAATGTGGTCAAAAAGGATTATAACGCCTATTCCAAAAAGCTCAACATCAGATCCGAGGGATCCCTTGTCGTACCTTGGTATAACTTTAGCACCGGTTTCCTACAAACTGTACTGTGGAGTATTGAACTCATGACTAACCCATAAGCTTGATGATATTGACTTCCTATGTGACGAACAAAACGGTTTTAGAAAAGGTCGTAGTACTGTCGACCATTTAAGTACACTGTCTACTATTATAGAAACTAGAAAACTTCGTAAACAATGAACATATGTGGCATTCATTGACTTCAAAAAAGCTTATGATTGGATAAATAGAAATTTATTATTTTGTAAATTAAAATCAATTGGTATTAGCTCAAAAATGTTACAGTCACTTTATTCTCTTTATAATAATGAACAGTCTTATGTTAAAGTAAATGGTAACTTAACAGATTGGTTTGATGTAAATCGTGGTCTAAAACAAGGGTGTATCCTTTCGCCTTTGTTATTTAATATCTATATAAATGATCTTGTTGACGAAGTTAAGAAATTAAACTTAGGTATAGACATTGAAAATCATAAGGTGAGCATGTTGTTATATGCAGATGATCTTGTATTTATTTTATTACTAAGAATGAGAGTGATTTACAAAAAGATTATTAGATGTTTTGAATATATGGTGTTGTACTAATGACCTTACTGTTAATTTAGAAAAATCTCAAATAGTACATTTTAGAACACAGTCTGTATCTAGATCAAATTTTCCCTTTTTTTGTTTAATGGTAACAATATTGATATTGTTTCCCAATACACATATTTAGGTTTATTGTTTACTGAGCATTTAAGCTATGATACTATGGCAAAAGCAGTTGCTAAAGCCGCTAGTAGATCGTTGGGTTTGTTGATATCTAAATGTAAAGCTAATGGTGGTTTTCAGTATTGTACATCTACAAAATTGTTTGATACGCTTGTATGGTCTGTAATAGGTTGTGGTGCATTTATATGGGGAATCGTGATTTTCATGTATAAATAGTGTGAAACCATGATGGTGACGAAAAAATAGAGCCATGCGTTTTTGATGTTTATTACCGACGGCTAATTTCGACATCGGAATTCTCATATTTTAATTTATTCAGTCGGTGACAAAGTTTTGTAAAATATTTAATTTTAAATATTGCATTATTTCGTCATTTGTCAGTAAACAAAATAGAAAATACACACCTAATATGTCTTTGTATGGTGACATGGGCTGGATGCCATGCAAAATCAAACAGTGGACTAGTGTTTTAGAAATTGAACAAGATTAAATAAAATGAATGATGATAGAGTAAATAAAAAGTGTATAATAATGGGTTAACACATGTCGAAAGAGTAAAAATTTGCATTTTAGAGTAAAAATAAAATTAAAGAACTTGATATGGAATATTTGTGCAATGGTGCTATTTTGAACAAGGATTTAATTAAGAATACTGAAAATGATTGTTAGGTGTACATGTCTAGCTTGCAGGTGTCATTTTTTTTTAATTTAAGGAAGAATGGTATGACAAAATTATGTCTATATTAATTGTATTGAATGATAGTATTTAAAACATGACATTTTCAAAATTTCGGTGTTAAAAATGCAGTCTTTAAAACATATAAACTTTATCAAATACAATAATATATATTTAATAAACATTACACAAGCGACGACCAAAGGCATCGTTCATCGTATGTTGATGTATAGAAACCATTTTGTCCATTTTTTTATTAGAAGGTATAAATGTTTTCATAAATTATACATTCTTCAAGGCCATATATTTCACGGAATGATGATATTCTTTTATTACAATTACATATCGAGGTTATCTAGACAGGTATATTATCTGTTTCATCAAACAGCCCAACGAAACATATACCCAAAAGACAGCTGTGCAGTCCTTTTTATTGCACTTTTTTTATTGCACCATGTGCACTTTTGTTCCTCACAGCAAATTAAAATGTATATGGTATAGAAAATTATTTGATTTTAATATACCTGGAAGATACAGAGACCAAAAACCATGCTGTGCTTTAGCCAAATTTATACTGCTATAACTATAGGACATTCAACAAGTTCCTAAGATGTACCTGTGTAGCACCTAGGTTCTAAACTGCTAGTACTATCAGATCGTTCTTTTGTGTCCTATTTATTGGTATATTTTTTTTATCTGTATTGTGTTGATCTGAACCTTTTTCAACAAATTTTTACTTTAAGTTCTGACTTCGGTCTTATCCCATATCCCATGTGTACAGTTTCAGTTTAAGGTATGGTTTGGCACTAGACCTTTTTTTAGTCCCTTCCAAAAATGCATTTGCCTTCCCCCCGTCATGACATATTGTGTCATTGAGTCTTTGTTCCTGTATTTCATTCTGTTTTTGTAAATATAAATCAGGCTGTATGTTTGCATATTTGCTTTTTTTTTACACTCGTCGTTTTGGAAATTAAAAAGAAGATGCGGTATGATTGCCAATGAGACAACTCTCCACAAGAGATCAAATGACACAGAAATTGACAACAATAGAAGACGTTACTAAGTTGAAAAACTTGTGTCTTATCCATTTGTCATTTTTGAACAATAAAATATGTTTAAACTAACAATTATAGGTCACCGTACGGCCTTTGAAGCTAGAATACAGTGTTACTATTTACTGAAGTTACTCTTAGACTAGTAGCTCTGTACTGTTTTCTTGATGTTGGAGGTCCATAAGATTTTTTTTACGGTGTTGTCCATGTACCATTTTGTAGATCGTATCTCTTGGGCATATGTTTTATAACGACAAGCAACTAGAACTTTGGCTATTTTTCAGTTTAAGTTGTCGTCAGCTAGCAATATTTATCTATGCTTTTTTCGGGCTGATTACAGATGTTGTTCAATAGTCCAAGTACTCGGATATGCAGTTGGGCTTCTATTGGTAGTATTCCGTTTAGGATGTTGATAGTAGCATCTGCTACATAAGTTGGTAATGAGAGTATAAGCTTAGAAGTAGCTTTTTCTGGAAGTTTTCGATTAATTCTGGTGAACTTGTTTTTGGTAGTTTTAGCTCTTATCCATAGAGAAGTACTGGAGATACGTAACACGAATGATCGAATGACACTTGGAATGACCGTATGACACTGAAATTTTAATCTTAGTTTAAACAGTATTTATTAATGAAAGTTTTACAAGAATAAAGTATTAAAATATTTCATGAAGTTTTAATCTTAGCACATATATGTGAATTTTAAACATTGATTTATAAATAATATTACATTAAAAGTGTATGTTATAACTAAAACATGATTTATTAAAGCAGGTAAGTTCATAAAATGTTATTATAATTTCGTGGATACATCTGTTCTTGATTGCATGTATACGATCGCCCAATGTGTTCAAGTTGGACTACCTAAGTGGGGCCCTCATTTGTAAAATATATTATAACTCACTGACACTCCATGAATTGAAATGTATTTCATTTAACAGTCAACAAAAATTATTTTTAGTAATAATTTTGCGGTACATTTTAAAACCGCTCAGGGCCTCCTGAGTGCACTCAAGACATGTAATAGATATTTTAGTGGGCGTTGAGAGTATGCGTCTGATAAATAATTTATTTTTTTATCTTAATATTTTTGTTTGAATAAAATCAATTTAATATTTCAGAAGTTATTGAAGTGTTTATTAACACGCGTCGTAATTTGGTATTTGGAATATGTCATGCATGACCGATGATCATATTCAATACCAATTATCATGTTGATTAGGTCTATACAAATCCTTAATTAGGTCGTCTGATCTTCAGTAATTAGTGAAGGTAATCAACACATACTAGTTAACCAAACAAGAAAGGTTTTCTTAGAACAAAAATAAAGATAAAAGTTGCAAAAAATGTTAAATAAACGTTTCGTTTTGTTTGTAATAATATTAAAGCCATTTGAGAAATTTAAGAAATCCATTCAGTTTATTTAATTTGAAAACGTTAACAAATATCAGAGACATATATACATATATATGTCTCTGCAATTATAGATCTAATTCATTGCAAAGTGTGGCGTCCTTCAGGGATCAAAACCCCGTTTGTTTAAAGGTTAATTGTGCATTGGCCACGTGTCGTTAAAAAAACAAACTGATTAACAATGTATTAGAGTTGTAAGGTAATATATATTTCAGGTATTGGGCATTTGTCATTATCATGATTAGATTATCTAATTGACAAAAACACTTTATATATCAACTTACCAAGTAAGTACTAAAATGTAACACTTTGCAATAAAATGGATGATAAATTCCTGCACCATATTTCACTCTTTTAATAGAGAAAATAAAGGAAAGAAAAACGGCGCGTGATATTTTTTTTAAAAAGATTATAACTTTCTAAAAGGAAACTCATTAGAACTTCGAAATGGTGTATTTCAACTTTGCTAAACTTATTTCAACATTTTAGTTATTTGTCCTAGTTAATTGTGCGGATGCCAGATTTGTGTAACATATTTCACTATCTTCATAAAGACAAATACGGATATAACATTCAAATTCTCTTAAAGAAACCTCTCAAGACAATCTTCTAAATTCTAGATCCCTCTGATCTTCATTATTATCGATACACTTGTCATACATGTACATCCTGAATAAATCAATTGTTATTTTTATCAAATTTGGAAATTTAAAACTTCTAAAACGTTTCCCGTAAGAGCGTAATCTTTCATTCTTCTCTATCTGTATAGATGCACCATTGTATCTATATTATATCCCTTATGACCATGAAAATTTCCTCCAATGTGTCGTGGCTTTCTATTGGCTCCTTTTTTTTTTCAGTTAATCGATTTTCTCAAAATTCTCAGATAATCCCGGATTATCTCAGAATTTTCAGATAATCCCGGATTTTCTCCAGTTAATTATTTATCTAATTTTGTGAGGAATATAATGAATTATCTCAAATATGCATTTAGCTGAGAAAATCCCGGTTTATCTTAAAATTCTGAGATAAACCGGGATTATCTGAAAAAAATCGAGATAATCCCGGTTTATCTGAGCTTAATGTAAAATATTGAGATAATCCTACTTTATCTGAGATAATCCTAGTTTATCTGAGATAATCTAGGATTATCTTTAAAAGTGGTTCAGGCGTGCCATATATATGGGTTAACACATGTAAAAGAGTAAAAAATTTGCATTTTAGAGTAAAAAATAAAATTAAAGAACTTGATATGGAATATTTGTGCAATGGTGCTATTTTGAACAAGGATTTAATTAAGAATACCGAAAATGTTTTTTTTTTTTTAAATTTAAGGAAGAATGGTATGACAAAATTATGTCAAATGATAAAAATAAATTACGTACATATAGAATGTTCAAAAATGTATGTGGTATAGAAAATTATTTGATTTTTAATATACCTGGAAGATACAGGAGTGCTTTAGCCAAATTTATATGTGGTGTAGCACCCATCAGAATTGAAACTGGTCGTTTTGAAAATATTGATATTGAAAATAGAGTATGTTTTAACTGTATACTGATGACTTTGAAAAACATGTTTTGTTAAACTGTCCTGTATATTCAGATATTCGTAATGTTTTTTTTTTCAATCCTGCTAGTATTGTTGATGAGAATTTTTTACATATGTCTGATAATGAAAAATTGATATTTCTTTTTACAAATGAAAATATGGTATTTTATGCTGCCAAAATCTTTAACGAAATTTTAATAAAGCGAAAATGCATTTTATACTCATGAAGTCTTGTCTATAAAACACCGTTACTTTTCTTCATACCCATAAGATGTAAGCTATACACACCTTTCAGTACTGACACTCCCCCTTGTTTTTTTTTTTTTTTTTTTTTTTTTTTAACATTTGCTCAATTATTTCATATTTTTATTCATTTGCCATGTAAAGTTTAAATGTCTAAACTTTCCACTTGATTATGTTCACATTAACATTTGCTCAATTATTTCATATTTTTATTCATTTGCCATGTAAAGTTTAAATGTCTAAACTTTCCACTTGATTATGTTCACTGGGTAGCAGTGGGGATAAGGCTCTCGCTTACAATTCAGAAATCAGTGCAATTTAATGGGGACAACGGTTCGAATCCCACCCAAGGACGGTTGATTTATTTAATATTAAATAACTTAACTTAACTTGAATTTCAAAACACAAGATGACATAATTTTTGCATTTTCCCTTATGTCTAACTGTTGTCTTTCTTTCTTTAAGCATAGGTAGAGATGATATGAAAATTGTTGACCTTTTCTCTCTTTTTTCGTAAATGGTTTAATTTCTGCTCAATATAGCATTGTCCCGGGTAACAAATGATTTTACACTTGCTTAAGTACAAAAATTCAGATATTTCTACGTCTTTTTCCGTTTTAACTGGCAAATTCTGGACAGAATTGACAATTTTATGAATCTTTACATTAATATCTTTTTCGCGGATAAAATAAGTTTTTCAAAAGTATTTTTACGAACTTTAACAACGTATCCTGTAAAGTTGATCAAATAGACTTTCTGTACCTTTTCGCATGAACTGGCTCATATAAAAAACCTTCGGAAGCTCATCGGGTAGTACCCGCCTTATAATGCGACAGAGGTTTGGATACATGATTTGGATATTGTTATCTTTATTGCTAAAAGATAATTATGGGTTATAGTAATCTCAGTTCATTGTTAGCAATGAATATTGTTTTTTTTTTTAAATTTTTATTCCACATACTTACCAATTCACGTTTGGGTGAATTCAACAACTCTGATACAATCCCTTTTATACTACCTATACCAGAGAGATGTATAATAAAATAATGTATCATATGTCTCTGTCCCTACTCAAATATGTATACAATACCTTATAATAAGGCTTGTTTGTGTAAAATAGCTCAGTAATACAGGTAAGTTTTGGTTTATTGATTTAATCCTAAATCTTGAACCTCATCAAATAAAACAAAACTTTATACTCTATAAACGTGTCTGCGTATATATACATCCCAAATTATCAAAATGCAGTAGTATGTAAGAATGTGAGTCCCTCTATAGAACTGCTAGTATTTCTTATTGATGCCGTTTGGATGAAGTACATTTAGTTCCTATATCCAAAAACCGAAGTTTCCCGAACCTGTCGCTGGGCATCACTCCAGTGAATGTTCTGTTCGACCACTAGGATTTTCATGAGGTTAAAGTCATCCAGTTTGTGACCCGACTGTCTGAAATGCTGACTTAATGGGAGGAGTGGCTTCTTAGAGATATCATGCATTCCTATGGCCATTGATGCGTTTGTGGAAAGGCTGATTTGACTCAACAACATATTGTAGGCCACAAACCGAACATTCTACAATGCAAATAACATTCATAATTTTGCAATTTCGGACCAGACACTTCAGCCCGCACCAGCATGTTCCGCAGACTATTGCAGGGGTTGCCTGAAAGCTATCATGTATTAGGTCAGAGGACACAGTTATCGTCCTTTGATATTGTCCTTTGATAGTCCCTAGTGTGGACAGTGTATAACTTGCAAATTTTTTTCATACACTTTCCAAATTTATTTCTTTATATTTTATGCATGAAATATTAAGTATGGGATGAAATTACATGTTAAAAAAAAATGGGTGATGAATTTTTATGTAAAGTAGTGATTTGGTCCAGTTAAAAAAGGTCAAAAATTAGTTCGCCTGAAGCTGTCAAACTGAATTATAGACACCCTTAGCATAGAATTGTCTATATTTTGAGTTAGAGCTGGTAGACTTCTCTATAATTTTGATATTATTTGTCCCAAAAGTAGTACACTACATTGAAAAAATCTTTTTGAGATAGAGCAGGTGCGATTTTTTAAATTTTAATTTATTGTCTAAAAGAAATGCACTACGAAATAACTGTGTTCTCGGGCCATGGGCGACTCGCTAGAAAAGATGGGATGTGAAATACCTGAACGTATAAGATGTCTGCATGTTGAATTATATTTACGAAGGATATCCTCAGTGTACCAATGATAAAATTTAGTAAATTTTTGACAAGTTTATGATATCTAAAAACCATTCCAGATCATTCCACAGTAGCATGCAGTCACCTGAATTTCTAGCTACTTAGGTAAAAAATAATGGATTGTCTACTAATATATTTTCTGAATTTATTGCTAGAAACAGGAACTATGACACTTATAATAGTTAATCTAATATTCCTAGCTATAAGTCAAAATGACTTAATTTATTTACTAGGATCACATGCCGACTTATAAATCTATTTTTTTGTAACTTTCTTCTTAGATGAAATAGAGTTAGCGTCCTTGATTCTTCCGAATAAAATATTTCAGGTTGTTTTCCAATATAATATTATATCAAAATATTTCTGAACAATTCAAATTATTAAAATAAGATAATTGATCTAATTTTCTTGTTATTTTATCTAATATGTGCATGATTTTATGGTATTTTGTACACTGTAATAAAACATTTGACTTATTTTTAAGTGTTTTAAGTATAAATATATAAATCACTGTTTATCAATTTGAAATTGACGACGGATGCCAAGTGATGCGCATATTTGACCTTAGAGTCTGTATCGCTCACCTAAGTTATTAAATATTTGGACTGGCTATTACGCCAGTAACATGATAAGCTAAGAAAACACCACTCACAATATAACATACGTTCAAATATTTCAATAGTAATTACATTACTAACTATATGTTTACTTAGACATATTTTCACAGTGATGGATCTTTAAGCTAAGCGGACACCAGAATAGTCGTCTGATTTGAAAATTAACCGGTTATGTCTTATTCCCTGTTGTGAATTTATTTACTGAGACTGAATTCGTATTGCGGGGAATGATAATTCTTCTGACATTGAAGTTGGTTAAAAGCTAAATTATAAGAAATCTTAAAATAATTGCCTATATATACATATAGATGGTGTCTTCCTGCTATTCCTACATTTTAAAAATACATATTCCTTCTATTCCTACAAACAAAGTACAATAGCTGTTGTTATAAGGTAATTTGTTGTTTTGCTATTTAGATTTAATTGATGTACAGGTAAATAATTGCAAAAATACACACTTTTACTTATTTATGAAGAATTATTATAATAAAGATAAAAACATGGATGCATTGCAAAGAATAAAATAGAAAATTAAATATAGAAATGTACTTTGAATTTACATAAAAGGAAAATTGGAATATTTCAAATATAAAAAGTAATGAGGAAGAAAAGGCTTAATACAGAAATGAAAAATTCAAATTGAATTATACATATTACCTATATAGTTTAAAATTTGAACTGTTATCTTAATTATAGACAGCCTTGATGCTAAGATCAATGCTACAAAAGTATAAGGTTAAATAGGCAAAGCCAAATTTAAACTTCACTTCATAACACTCAAAGTAAAATTATCCACAGTACCCAGTTCATCGCATGCATCACACCTAGGACCCATTGATAGGACCAAGTCATATATTACTCCAAGATCACAATGACTTTATATAAACTGATTTTGTGATAAATTCTGATATTTTGAAAAAATATTCTGCATTTTGTTAATTTGGCTTATGGTTCATGTAACTTGCTTCTTGTAGAACTTAAATTCTTGCTTTATGTCAAGGATTTGTATAGTACCAATGACTTGTATACAAATCCTTGATAGTACACTATACAAATTCTTGTTTTTGTGGACTGATTTTATGATAAATTCTCATATGAAAACTTATTATATTGTCTAGTTATTTTTACATTTTTGCCTCTCATGTAGAAGATAATATTTTAATAGGAGACTAAGTGCTAAAAGTTTAGTATGGTGCTAAAATACTGCCTACACCATTGTGTTAGTGAAGTCTATCTTTTGCGACTTTGTACCAAATTCTTCAATCATTGTCAATAGCAAAAACTTTTCATTACAAGAGGAAATAAACACAAAAGTTCGAAAATTGAAATGAAACAGATAACTTATTTAAAGGATAAGGATACAGGACAATTTCAATGGATAAGAACATGCATTTGTTAGAACTTTTTGAAACAATTTCTACTATTAATATTTTCAAATTGGACTTTGATAAAAATTCTAGACGTTTTATGGATATTTACCTGAAGTTAATCAGCTTTATGTTTTTACAACCTAATCTGATTTAAGAATGTAGGACAGAAAGTCACAGGACAAAAAGTCACGGACAAAAATTCACAGACAAAAAGTCACAGGACAAAAAGTCACAGGACAAAAAGTCACAACTCTGTTTTGAGATTATTTTTCTTTGAACCAGAAAACATATATTTTAAAAATATTGTTTTTGTATTTTTCTTAAAGTTTTATATATGAAGCAACTTTGTAATTAAAATTTATTCAATAAATATCAATAATGATCAAATAACTGTTATGAAAACAAAATGTCAAAGTGGCTTGGTACCTAAATGGCTTCATTTTGCCTGAGACTACTAGTCTCAGATTTTGCCAATAAATATATTCTTTGCATGATTAAAATTTAATACATTTTCATTTATCAAGGCCTGTTATGAGCAATTTCCTTAACTTAAAAATGAATTTATGTAATAAAAAGAAAATATTTCAAAATATATTTAAACAATTGTCAAAAAATTATTTGTGACTTTTTGTCCTGTGACATTTTGTCCTGTCAAATTTGTGACTTTATATCCTGTGACTTTGTGTTCTGTGACTTTCTGTCCGTTTACCTGGTTTAATCCCTTGTTTATTTAACTATTCCTCCTATTCCTACATGGATTTTTATGAATATCATACCATATTTTAATATGAATGAATAGGAGGAATAAACCATATAGATATATATCCTACATGTTACCTGTAATTGCTAGGGCAATTTTGTTCCATTTATTTTTTTGTGCAACTATCATGCTAAAAATAAACCGCCAACAACATCTGGCGGAAAAGATAATAAAAAGCATACGATTTCCCACAAATTACTTTGCATCTGATAACACCAGAGACATGAAGGAAGGCCTATAGTACCCTTTCCATGCTTATAACTGGGACTCAGTAGTAGGTTCCAGCCTATACAGGTGTTTTTAATGATTAATTTGAATTAATTCTATTTACAATTGAAAATGTTTTCCCTAAATCGATATTATTAAATAATTTATTATTTTATTTCTCTTTTTTTTTTTTTTGTAAATAAGAAATTATTGAGTCTAATTTTATTTCACAATTTACATCTATATATTGTCTTTAACGTATCAAAACTTTTAATTGTTGTCCGGGCATCTTTTAAAAGACCAGATTTGGGCATCGTGAAAAGGACAACCACCACAGAGAAGCATGCATTGTCAAATACACCCAACATCATGACAGTGGTTACAAAGATGCTTGTCTATTTCAACTTTATTTTGAATTAGATTAAACAATCTGATTATGTAGTTGCCCCTTTTGTTGTTTATACAACATTGTCATTTTTTTATGACGACGTCATTCGATGTGTTTGAGCATCACCACTCTTCAACACTTTGTACATTGGATACCAAAGACCGTTTGTCCCGCCTTCTTAAATTGATTTTCAACCGTATTTTGAACGTCATATCGGGACACATGCATTCAAAATAAATCTATTTAATAAATAATTAAATTAAAAATAATTTTCAGTAGAAAATCCAAATAATCTACTTTTTCCGTTCCACTTCAAACCAAACCATGCATTTTTCAAGACATTTAGTCAAACATTTAATTTTTTTTAAATGCATCCTCTTCCAAAAAAGGGAAAAAATCGGCGGTGTGTAGAAATACCGCAAAGGACTTCTTAGTGCACTAAGAACAAAGTTTTTGCACTAAGGACACTAAAACGATGTTTTAAGACTACAAAGAACATGGATATAAGAAGAATGGATGTAAGCAATTATAGGCAACAATGCGGCCTTCAACAATGAGAAAAATCCATACCGTATATTCGACTATAAAAGGCCCCGACATGAAAAATATGAAACGATTCAAATGAGAAAACTAACGGCCTAACTTATAACAAAATAATTTACGAAATTTTGTTTATTTAAACTTAGTTTGATAATCACAAAGAATTTTTATTCAATTTATCTATACTTTTTTTCTTTGTCGACCTTCCGACATTTTGTCGCAGAAGCTATATACTATAGACTATACTTGTATGCGTTAAAATAAACTATACTTTTATACTTTAAAAGATATTTGCAAAGGTAAAGAGAAGACTTTTATGTACAATATTTACAATAAAACCGAAAAAACGGACGATTTATCATTCCCTATTGTTAATTTTCTCTTTGAATTGGCAACCATACCACATCTTCTCATTTAATAAGACAAGTACTCTTTCATGATAAAAGGTTCAGTTTCCAGGGTAAACAATAAATAAATAAATAAATAAATAAATAAATAAATAAATAAATAAATAAATAAATAAATAAATAAATACCTTTTCTATTTAGGCAAGACGTGGTGGCACAAGAAAAAACTAACCTTCCACCATTTGTAGTACCTAAGCATAATTACAATTTCCCAAAATCTGTTGATCTTATATCCGAAAACTAATCGCAAAAATATGATATCAAGGACTTGGGCGTTCCATACACAGTTTCAGACAACGGTAGTTGCTTATTCAACTTAACAAAGAAGCAAACGAAATTAAAAGGAACAAACATTTTTTAAAAAAGAGTAGAAAATACACTATTACATAGAAGCAAAAAATATAACAGACAGAAATACAAAATAAATACGGCAGGAACAAACAAACGTAAAAAAAAAAAAAAAAATACAGAACAATTTGAAATACCATATACATGTTTAATCAGTATACAAGTGGATTCTAAACGGGTCAAGGTTGAACGAGCACGAATTTCTATCGATTACACAGGTTTTGACAATCAACTGAGTGTGGCGCGTATCGATAAAACATAAAATAACTTTCTAATTACAAAAGATATGATTATAAAATTTGAAATTATGTATTTTACTAAGTCTACTTCCATATGCCATGCCCTTTGTGACAATTGTGTCATTCCATCAGGTCCTTAGTGCAAATTTTTGTTCTTTGTGCACTAAGGATGTCCTTTGCGGTATTTCTACGGAACCACAAAATTTTGTTAAAATTTACTAGGAACCAGAAGATTTAGATCTTTTTCAACAAATACAAGGAAATTAAATGTACAAGATTTATAACATTTTCTACAGTAATCTTAACTCGAATAATTCAAGCCCTTTCCGTGTCCGATTTTCTCCCACACGAGGGCTTGAACTCCTTATGATTATTGGCCGCGTCGCCTGCTCTCTGTGAGAGAGAGCCAATCGGCGGCGATCAGGATAATGAGTCTGCGCAACTGTCTTGTAATTGTCTTACCAAACACGTGTGTTCAATTAACACAAATCCGATAATAATTAATTAACATCAATTAACGTCAGTTTACATCATTTAACATCAATTAACATCCGGAACTCCTCCTTCTTTGGCTGCCAACTTAAATCAAAATTCCCATATTGCATAGCGGTGTGAATTTTCCGGTTGACGGTCTTTATCGAGGAAGACGTTCAGGCGTTAATGTAGCCTTCGTAGATCAGCGGAATATAACGACTGAATTATTCGGGTTACAGTAATCTAGTAATGAGTAACTGACGCCGTGAACGAGATAACAGACGTCATGTTGACACCTTCATAATAGCGGTAATGATCAGGGTGGAACGGTAGTATTTGCTTTCCGGGAATGTGTACACTACTTATATAGGTCAATATAACACTTTGTTTTGACAAAAACTAAAGCAGCTACTGAACACATTTTACCAAGCTGAGGAATAAGTCCAGTGTAGGAAAATACAAAATAATTTACACATGAAAAAGATATTTTGATAGTTTAAAAAAAAGAAAAAAAGTAGTATTTACTGCCTGTCAAAAGGCCGCAAAGCTCTAGAGGCCTTATATATATGTTTATAAAAATAGCAAAAATAGAAGACAGCCATCATACATATACACATTTATTGTAAAGAAAGTACTTCGGTTAACTGTGGGTCAGTTAGGTTATCGGCAAGCCGCGGAGTTAGAAAGTGGCCAGCGAACATTCTAGAATGGCTATCATTATTCCTATGACCTTGATAATAAAGGGGGTCTCATTGGGGGGGTCTAATCCCGGGTCCCGCTTATTGTTTTGTCAGATTCCCGTATCCCGCTTATCATTTTTTTAGTTTCCCGTTTCCCGCTTATATTTTTTTCTCTATAAGAAGTCGCCTTGCAAGAGCCCTCCTATCGGTATATCACACTTGTATTACCATTGGCAAGATATCAAACAGATAAATGCCTTACTGGTGTCACAAATTTAGGAATGATACAAAAAGTTTGTCAGTGACTCGCCAAAGGTGGGTGGTACTCTGGGCGCCAAGACTGTGAGAAGCGTAACTACATGTCCAATAAACCGTGGGTAAAAATTGCGGCAGGGGATCTGGGGCCGCTGAATGCACCAGCAGGTCTAGAGTAGATTTGAGAGTACCCGAAGTTGCTGAAAGCTAGTTGATTGATTGATTGATTGATTGATTGATTGATTGATTGATTGATTGATTGATTGATTGATTGATTGCTAAAAATGGCAAATAGTTCATGATTGTTCAGGACAAAAACAAATTTACAATAAATACAACAGGTAGCTAGGTCCTGATCGTCGAGGATGAAGGCCTGGAGTTTTATAAATGCAATGCATAGAAAATGTGGTTTTCTTGGATAGGAACATAGATTTTGCCTTTTTAGTAGACCACCTACGAACCTCTCAAAGAATTGTTGCAAGTTGCTTAACGTGTAGAGGGCGTGGCATTCTCTCTACACTAGCGGCATCGGATTTAACGTCCCCATTCTGACCAGACGTGACTGCGTAATTATACATTACGCACAACCAAACGAACGCCTAACTTCGGCAAGGATTTTATTGTAGGTCGGATAAGGACCAAGTGGAAAGCTAGTTGAAAGTCAACAACAATTAATAAAAAATAAATCATGTATATAAAAAAAGGCAGGGTTTTGAGCATGAT
Source organism: Mytilus coruscus (assembly GCA_017311375.1). Classification (NCBI taxonomy): domain Eukaryota; kingdom Metazoa; phylum Mollusca; class Bivalvia; order Mytilida; family Mytilidae; genus Mytilus; species Mytilus coruscus. Next base: position 84,604,276 of record CM029600.1, read on the forward strand.
GAGGCTAATTCAAGTATTTGTTGTTAGAAATGAAATGATCTGAACCAAAGATCTAGTTTTTAGTTTATATAAGGTGGAATATAATGGCATTCTATCCAATACTCAATTCACTAAGAATGATAGACTCTATAGTGTACAAATGACATTTGATAATTAAAGAGTTTTACCGAGTTCACATGTATCTACAGATAATGTTGTTTTTATTTTTTGTATATAAAAAAAATATTTGTGAAAAAAATATGTGTATAGGTAGGTGCCAAAAGTGCCTAACGGCAGCTACGCCCCTGACTGTCATAAGATTATATTAAGAAAAAAACGGAATACATTTGATATGATAAACAAACAAAAATTACTTATATCCCCATCACACTAGAACCACGATCCCACTACGATCTCAGAAATTATAAAATTTTGAAAGTCATAGTAAGATCGTGGTAAGGTCGTAATAAGGACATGCTAAGTCTTCATGATCGTGGAGCTTTGAATATGCTCAAAACATTCGTAGTGTAGTCATGACCAAAACTAGTTGAAGTAGAACCGTATGAACTCAGCCGTAGTAAGGACGCAGTTAGATCGGGATGGGCGAAGAAGCATCGTATTGGAAACGTGGTGCAATCGGGGTAGCCAATGGAAAATATTTCGCTGCAACCTTAGGTAGGCCTATAAGATTTCACAGCGACTATCCCGATTTCACCATACGTCTTAATTACGCTTCCACAATATTGATTCGATTATTCTACGATGAGGAAGACAATAATGCGCAGCTACTTTGCCCTTGTCCTCGTCCACATCACTACGATTCTACCACGTCCTAGCCACGAGAATTGTGTTATATTTCCAAATTTGCAAATTGGAAATTTCAAAATTGCATACCTTATTTGAGAACTCTGCTTTTTATTTACCACCCCGATCTCTAAGTGTTTTTTAATACCTTTAGTGGAAAGGTATCTCCAGGAAACTGGTGTGTACAATGGGAAAGTCAAGATATTTATAGGGACGAAGAGCGTAGTGACAACGAAGTGGAGTCGTTTTTCGGTCGTATGGTAGACACGTATTGAAATCGTAATGCGATCGGGAAGGTTTTGGAAGAAGCGTTCAGAGATCGTGTAAGTCGTGGTAAGGTCTTAATAGACGCAGCACGTAACAAGAGCGTGACAAGATAGCAACTGCAGAACATGTTACTGTCGTAGCGAAATCTTAGCAAGATCTTATCAGGATCATAGCAAGATCGCAGTATCAACGTGAAAACTATGAAATAAATTACTGAATATTCAAGCTAACCATACCACGATCTCACTGCAATCTTATCTATTTTAGTTAGTAAATCACTCAAGTATGAGGTCAACTCCTTATTCATGGTCTTGGTCTAGTGTGATGGTGGCTTTACATCCACTTCATTTGAACTTTGGTGGACATCTGTCTCATTGGCAGTCAATCCACATCCCTTTTTTCATTTTTTGACAACAAATTTTGATTCACGCTTAATAAAATGATGATTTTCCCGGATTCCCGGCTCATTTTTTGGTAATTTCACGTGTCCCGCCAGACTTTATTTCCCGTTTTCACGGACAATAATTTGACTTTCACGTGTCACGCTTACAAAAATCGGCCAATCCCGCGTCACGCTTAGACCCCAATGAGACCCACAATAAACCCGTTCCACCAAGTTGTCAAAATTGGGTACTGTAAAAGGAACATACAATTTCCAACAAATGTGTTTCTCTGTTTACTCGTTGAAATAGTATGATGATAAGTAAAACCGTGCACCAATATGCCTGTGCATATTCATTAAGTAATATATTATTGTGTGTATCTCAGTGCCACTGTATTTTGGTTTTTGTTAAGAAATAAAGATATATGAGTCAGTCCATGCTAACAGGTATGAAAACGAAAAAAAAACTGCGAAATTTTAAAAAGTGTGCATGATTATTGGTAGCAGACTTGTGATCTATAAAACACCGTTACTTTTCTTTCTTCGGACCCTTAAGCTGTAAGCTATACACACCTTTCAGTGCTGATACTTCCCCTTGTTTTCTAAACATTTTGCTCAATAATTTCATATTTTTATTCATTTGCCATGTAAAGTTTAAATGTCCACTTTCCACTTGATTCTGTTCACTGGGTGGCAGTAGGGATAAGGCTCTCGCTTACAATTCAGAAATCAGTGCAATTTAATGGGGATAACGGTTCGAATCCCACCCAAGGACGGTTGATTTATTTAATATTAAATACCTTATCTTAACTTGAATTTCAAAAACACAAAATGACATAATTTTTGCATTTTCCCTTACGTTTAACTGTTGTCTTCCTTTCTATAGGCATATGTAGAGATGATATGAAAATTGTTGACCTTTTCTCTCTTTTTTCGTAAATGGTTTAATTTCTGTTCAGTATAGCATTGTTCCGGGTAACAAATGATTTTACACTTGCTTAAGTACAAAAATTCAGATATTTCTACGACTTTTTCCGTTTTAACTGGCAAATTCTGGACAGAATTGACAATTTTATGAATGTTTACATTAATATCAATTTCTTCGGATAAACTAGTTTTTCAAAAGTATTTTACGAACTTTAACAACGTGTCCTGTAAAGTTGATCAAATAGACTTTCTGTACCTTTTCGCAGTGGACTTGCTCATATAAAAACCGCCGGGAGCTCATCGGGTAGCACCCGCCTTATAATGCTACAGAGGTTTGGATACATGATTTGGATATTGTTTTCTTTATTGCTAAAATATTACTATGGGTTATAGTAATCTCAGTTCATTGTTAGCAATGAATATTGTTTGTTTTTTAATTTTTATTCCACATGCTTACCATTTCACGTTTGGGTGAAATCAACAACTCTGATACAATCCCTTTTATACTACCCATAATGTATCATATGTGTCTGTCCCTACTCAGATATGTATACAATACCTTATAATAAGGCTTATTTTACTTTCCATAGTAAAATAAACCATTATATAAGTAGTCGTGGAAATTGTATCAGAGCTGGGACTTATTCTTACATGGGTGTGATCACGGTTCTCCAACATATGATAATTAGACTAAAACAACATAGGGGATTAGGGGGTCCTCTAAAGGACTGGTATCTTGATATTAAAGGGAAAATTCGCGATTTTTCACTTATCATCTTGTTATGTTCATAATACCATAAAAAACATATTCACCAAGTTTTATTTTGATATGAAAAGTAATAAAGAAGAAATTTGGGAATTATTAATTTTATTTATCCAAACTTCCTGACTTATGTGACGTAGTTTAAGTCTTTTTGCATGCCGGGAGTGAAATTAATTTCATTTAAGTCTTGTTCGTTAACCATCTAATAACGCGATTTAAAGCGCATCGACGACTTTCGGTGTAGCTATTAACCAACTAAAATAGGTGATAGCCATGCAACTTTTAAAATTTGATTGTAGGATTTATGTTTTAACGATTTTGATACGAATTTTAGTAATAAAAGTAAATCATACATTTAAACATTTTATGATTTTTTCCCGACAAATACTTCAAACAAACATAGGAAACTGACATGATCGATAGTGTATTAAAAATACTTGTTTGTATTGACCTTTTGCTTCAGTCCAGCAAATATTACTTGTACTGTGGAAATAGAATGTGTATTGTTATGTGACACTTAGTGAATGTTGAATTCGTGGTTAAACTCAAGGTAATTAAAAGATTAGCATTCTGTAATTGTAATCTTTTGATCTTCATTCAGTGAATTGTAGCCGTCACGGTTTACCGTTCCAGGTGTGAACAACATTTCGTATGAATGATAAACGGGAGTGCTGATTCAGACACAGAAAATATAAAAAAAAGAATTAAAATTAATTCAGTGGAGTAATTAAGTAGCACAATAACTGGATAGCCGTTGTATATTTTTATATTTTGCGTAAGCTCACTTTTAAATGAATTATGACCGCCGATACTTTTGTAACGATGAAATACTGAATTAATTTAATTGAATAAATTTATAAATAATAATAGCCTTCTGAACACGAGTGTATGAACTAAAAATTGTGCTATTTTAAATTAGAATCGGTAACCTTGAATATTTGAAACAGATCATTACCAATTGCCATTATAGAATTTAGTCCTCCCAAAACGATCTTTATTTACATATTCAGGAATTAATGTTCTCATCAAAATATTTTAAATCTCACAACGCATAAATACTTCAGCTATTTGAAAAAAAAATGACAAAAAATGTAAGGATCTTCTTGGAATGGATTTGAAAAATTACGAACAAATATTCTTTTCGGGTGTGAAAAACATCAACAAAATTTATACATAATCGGGAATGTCCCTATTAAAATAGTCTTCGTCTCACAACGTATAATACTTTAGCTATTTGACCAACGATGTTTAAAAAAAAAGACAGAACCAATTTGATGTCATCTTTCCCTATTTTTGTATATAATTATAAGTCTGTTTTAACTGACAAGAATACCCCTAAAGCGGACAAGCAGTTTATTCTTTAAATTTCTGTTATTGAATACCAAGAAAGAAAATAAATCCCGAAATTAATTTGAAACTTTGATACTCAATAGTTTTCCTGGAAAAAAAATCACATCCCTTGGGGATAACCAGTTTACGTCCAGTGACATATATATAACATACATGTCGGAACAGGAAATTTGGCATAAAACACTTTCAGAACCATGTTCACATTATTATCCATTATACCCAACAATTGTGATGATGACGAATTTCTTCCTTTGTTCCGAGAACAATCTTATTGAAATATAAATCTGTGATTTTACTATGTCCATAACTTCGATGAACCAAAGCAAGTTAGATATCGACCTGTATTTTTAAATCAAATTGGTTCTCTTCTTCTTTTGGTATACAATAGTCCATCGACATCCGATGATTACATACTGTTGGCATACGTGGACTAGTCTATTTACAAAACTTTACCCCAATTTAAACAAAATGTATGTTTCTTTCTTATGTTCAATGTATATATGTATATTTTAAATTGCGACTATCTATAGTTCCGTAACTTTCTATCCAGGTGTATAAACGAATGATCGACAAGTGTGCACATTTTTGTTAAATCAATACTTCTTGTATGTTTCAAACTGTCCTTCACTATTGACAACAAGTATATACTTACATTTTCCCAAATTTACCCGTGGAAAAAATATGTAAATAGATTTTTATTTTATCATTTTTTTATTTTGTTTTTTGGAATTAATTAAGATTTTTTTGTAAATAATATTCTTTACACCAGAAATGTTATTTATAAGCAAGCGTGTGAGTTAAGTAATGACTAGTATATCACTATCGGACACGCAAGACAGAGATGTATATTATACACCTGATAGTTCAAAATAGAAAGTTACAAGTTATCGGCCGTGTACACTGATCAATACCTCAGAAGTGAAACGATGCATGAACTTGCAAGCCCAACAGGAAATCGCTTGAATACCTGGACGTGTCACCTCACAATACCTTTGGGAGTAATACCTTTAGCCATGCTGGTGATCAGATAAGGGAAGGTCCAAATTTATTTAAATAAGTTTATTGCATAATAGAATTATGAACAAATTAGATTTTCGAAAATAATTTTCACGGAACACTTATTCATGATCATTAATGAATTTGAACTTTGACTTTTTAACTAATTTCCATATAAACAGTTTAAAAAAGACAGACCATGGTTAATTAAAAAATAATAGCATTTTCCGTATCAAGTTAGTAAGTCGGATAAAACAACCGTACGATTGAAAAGATATCGACACGCAATTACGACTACATTAGGTTACTGTAGTTTTGGTCCTTTGTGGTTTATAGACCTATCGTGGTTTCTAAACGGAGAAGATATCAAAATGGCGGCACGCAGAGAATTGATACTCTAAATTTAAAATCGATGGTGATCTCTTATCTAGCGGAATAAAACTTTAATACTTATGAATTTGAGCTTTTTTACACAGAATGGACATAATATCAATTTTTGATTTTTTTGCGAAGTTTCCTTTAACCAGTAATTCACCTGTTCTTAACTAAAATATTGTTAAAAAGTGTATTATCTAATAGTGATTTATTTAAACATTAACATTTTCGTTTACAATATTGGTTTTTCATATATTTTTAAGTAGTTTCCCAAGATTTTAAAAGTCGATATAATCTAGCACAGTAATGTAAATCTTTATTTTACCTCGTTTTTATATTTTTTCTCTATTTTTTATAATAATGTATTTTTGATTACTAGTACAATTTTGCGATCTTGAATAAAAATAAACATTTCATATTCTGAGAGCTATTGAGAATATATAATAGCTTGAGTCATTAATTATAAATAAGAAGATGTGGTATGAGTGCAAATGAGACAACTCTCCATCCAAGTCACAATGTATAAAAAGTAAACCATTGTAGGTCAAGGTACGGCCTTCAACACGGAGCCTTGGCTCACACCGAACAGTAAACTATAAAGAGCATGACTGTGTTAAACAGTAAAACAGGAAAACCAGCGGTTTAATCTATATAAAAAACGAGAAACGAGACACACTTATAAAACCACACCAACAAACGACTTAAAAGTCTTTTAAGCTTATATAAAAGTATCAAACGCTGCTTGTTATTAAAGATGTAGTTTATTTAAATTTCTTAGTTAACTTGCATTTATTGTCCAAAGCTTAAGTGACAAATCGAGAATACTTGTAGATCACAATTCACCAAGCAAGTTCCCACAGTTAAACACCCTATAGTTCACGATGTGATGTACCCAGCTTATATTCTCCCCTTTTCGTGGAAAAAACGGGGACATATATACGATTGACTCTTCCATCTGCTGAAACAGCATGCCAGGAACTCTGACTTTGGCTCTTATGATATACAGACAGAACGACTAGGTAGATATATATGGTTCTTCGCACTAGAGGACAACATCTTTATGTTACTTTCTACGGAATTAAAACTTAGTTGTTACGCATCGTTTTAGATATGAGAATCTACATGTAACACAAATTCAAAAATATATCGAGTAATAGAATAAATTACTAAAATAGGGTACAGTCAGTGATCATTTCGATTGTTCATTACAAAATCATTAAAAAAAATAATTTTGAGATTATTTCTTGATAACTTTTTATGAAATTTTGAGTTTGATTTGAATTTTCATTGTTTAATCATGGAATTATTAGTTGAATAACTTTTTAATTTTGTATTAAAATTTCTGGTTATATTCAACCAAAAATATATGGAAACCCAATTATTATTTAAAAAAATAGAATTTCAATGTCTTCATATATATCTTTGAACAATATCCCATTTATATTATTTTAGTTAAGAACTGATATAGGTGAATTACAGGTGCTTATCCAGATGCCAGTCCTTATGAGGACCCCTTAATCCCTAATGTTGTTTTAGTCTAATTATCAAGTGTTGGAGAAACGTGATTAAACCCTTACATGTAAGTATAAGGTAAGACCAGTGAACCATGACTGCGTCAAGAACGATGTATAAAAATACAAGTAATAGCTTTTCTAAAAAGCTTGTCGTTTTTAGCTTATTATGTTGTAAAATGATTTTTTAATTTGTAGTATCATCCATTCAAAATATTACTCTGCATATAAATTGTATTGGAGTAAAAATAAGTTGAACATTGGAAAGGCCAATATGTTTTTTTTAAAGAGTTACAATTTTCTTCTTGTGCGTGGCAATTTTTACCCGTGGAGAGGAGCCTAATTTCTAAATCACTTGCGTTTTTGCCTGTACTGATTTCGGTAAACTTTTTTATGACTAATTTTTAAAGACATGTCAATTATTTACTCTCTGTTTATTTGTTTGTGTTTGATAAAGAAAATTGTTATAAATATCGTTCATTAATTGTTCCGTGAGATAAATCAACCAAAAACGGTTTAGAGTCTGGACACTAAATCTGTATTATACCGGAACTAATTTTCCTATATCCTACTTGAGCAGGTTCCATTAGTTTGTAAGGGTACATGGTTCCTGCGAATAATGTTTATAGAGTGAATCGGTTTAAAGTCGGTTATATAGGTTTTCTTCTTATTTGTTTTTTTTTAGCTCTGTATCAATCTGATGAGTCAACCCCCTTTCAACTGATTTTTACAATAAGGATAAGGGATGTCCAACCATGACACAAAGTTAGTTCATGCACAGTCATGAAAAACATAAAAAGCAAAGGAACAGCGCTTTTATTGATGTGTGTTCCGCTTTAACACCAAAGTCCCAGATTGGGCACCCGCAAATACGGCTATGTATCTGCAACATTCTGTATGTGCTTGTCCCAAGTCAGGAGCACGTAATTCAGTTGTTGTTTGTTACTCTGTAACATATTTGTTTTCCGTTCACTATTTTGTACATAAATTAGGCCGTTAGTTTTCTCGTTTGAATTGTTTCACATTTGTCATTTCGGGGTCTTTTATAGCTGACTATGCGAAATTATCTTTGTGCATTGTTGAAGGCCGTACAGTGACCTATAGTACTAAATTTCTGTGCCATTTGGTCTCTTGTGGAGATTTGTCTTATTGGCAATCATACCACATATATTAACCCCGCCATGTAGGAAGTGTGGCTGTGGCAAAATCATAAGCATACATTTCATTAATTGGGTGTCGTTTGTTGTAGTGTATTATATTTGCTTTTTTTCATTGTTTTGTACATAAATCACTGACATGCCGTTGGTTTTGTTGTTTGACATTTTTTACATTTGTCATGTCGGATCCTTGTATAGCTTGCAATGCAGTATGAGTTTTTCTCATTGTTGAATGTCGTAGGTTGACGTATATTTATAACAACTACGTCATTTTATCTCTGGTGGATATCTATCTAATTGGTAATCAAACCATATCATATTTTATGTTATACATATATGACTGTCTAATTTTCTGGACCATGGCAAACACATCGATCAAAGTTTAACTATATAACATTTGTTGTCAAAGCATTATAATACAAAAATGTACATGAAGCTGTGATTATTGTTTTCGACGATGATAGCAAACGGAGTTTGTCCCTGTTCATGGCCTTAAAGTCCCCTAAATTTGTGTATTTTGATTTCGCTATTTAAGGGATTTTGTATTGATTGCATATTTTTGGAAGTCATTGTTAACTTGGTTGCTCTCTTATTTATAATACACCTTTTATTTGCACAAATAACCCTGGCAAAGCTTTACTTTTTTTTATACATGTTTATATATATAATTATTCCTGCTTCGAAACACCTTACGGGATTGAGAAAAATAAGCCACAGGACCTCATGTTACCGACGCATTCGTGTTTAAAATATCCCTCCCTTCTCGAAAAACTTAACAGTATAATTATTAATAGTATCAATTCTTATTATTTTCTTCTTTGGGAGTCGACCTTAGAAGTATAATTCTAAGGTCAACTAGAAGTAGAATTCTAAGGTCAATTTCCAAAGGAGAAAAAAAAGCTTGATACGATTAATGCAGGTATTTTTTTCGGCAAGGGAGGGTTATATGTTTTGTCATCAGAATTTTATTGTACCGTGCTGGACGGTAGCGCGATAAGTAACTCGACACATGTCTATACATTAATCAACCCCTCTTCTATACTATCCTAGCAATAGACCCGGGATAAAAGAACATTATAATTAATAGAAAATAAGTCTTTTGGAATAAACCTGTTTTCAGAATTTTTGTTATGGTTTTGAAAAGATCAGTTAATAGGTACTTGTTCCCGGGAACAGTATATCTATGTTCCTGCCTATCTTGAATTTGTGTTTACTTTAGACAAGCATACACGATTCTTCATATATGTACATGTTTTTTAGAACGTTACATTTGTAATTTGCTTTGCACAATCACGACAGCGACTGTGTGTTATACTTGATATAGCGTGTATTATTTAAATCACGATTTGTGCATTTTATATACCTTAAAACAAAATAGCTATTTCGGCTATTTATAGATAAGTGTGTAATAGGATTATCCTGTATAACGATACGCATGAGTGATTAACTGTATTTGTAATTCAGAAACTGATTTAAAACACAAATTAGTTATGAATACGAAAGTTAAAATAATATTCATATCACAGTGCTGCAAACATTACTAATAAATAAACACAGAACAAAACTCAATAATTTTTTTCTTATGCCCTTGCTTCGTTAAAATATTGATTCAACACTTCACAATTAACTTGAATGAACACTTTACTGTCATTTCATGACGACATACTTTCATGATTCTTTTCCACCTCACTTACGGATACGCTCACATATAATAGATGCAGCACAATAAATGACCAATCAAACAGTAAGAAAGCCTTTACTTCAGCCTATTTTCTTCCGGAATAAGCTAATATTCACCAATGCGAATCCCTTAACAGATTTATCCCATTGTGACATGCCCCTTATGACTAATCAGACCGAGTCTCAATTGACTCGGTATATAATTACGGTGCGCTGTTATTACTGATTGCTGGTTATTAGTCATTGCAAGTCCGGGACTTGTTTTCATTCTTACAATATTCAAGCACTTGTTTGATTTCGACATTTATTTTTATCAAGTTTGTCATCGAGTACAACTATTGCTACGTCAGTATTGTTCAGATTGTTTACTTTACATGTTAAGATTTTTGAAGAAGAAGTTAAAATATTGAAAAGATCACAGGTAAAGGACGTTATTTGTATACTATGCCGTCTCTAAATAAAGCTTATTTATTTATTTATTCACAACATATGGGCAGAAGAATATATATTGTTAGCTTGATAGGGAACTTTACTTTTTCAAGGATTTTTAATACATAGTCAAATAAATTCTACATTCATCACATCTAAATCAGTATTTAATTGTTTCAGGAAGTTTAATGGAAAAAAGTCCAGATTAAGCAAACAAAATATTGAATGAGATCAGAAATAAAATCAGTTCTCTCACAAATTCATTATTGTTAGAGGTAAACAAGTTATATTTCATAGTGATAGCTGTCATGGCGCAAATATTCATATAAATGGCAACATTTTCCCCTTTAAGACCATAGTTCATATGAGATCTGAATACAAAGATAATGGCCTCCAAAAATCCTACTGTTTGAAGGCTGTTAACTTTTATCCTGGTGATATTTCAGTCCTGGTTAACGTTGCTATAGGCAAAATGTAGTCCTTTGCCTGAATGTTTGTGCCATGACAGAAAATATCTGTATATCCAAAGTTTATATTTTTATCGCTGAAATTTGATACCTGTTTTGGGGTATAATACCCATAAATGAGGATAGTACCCATTTATGAGGATCCTCCACCATTGTCCACAACCTGTTTGTATCCATCAATCTTGAGTTGTTTTTTGTGAATGAGTAATGCTGGTTGACCCAAGGTCAATTGGCTTAAACAATGTCATCATGGTCATCAAACAATTGGTTTTTGCTATGTAGTAACCATGGTAACATAAGCATTGTGAGAGGAACTTTAAGGGAAAGTGCAAGAATCCAAAAGTTGTCTATAATGAGACTGAGTCCCTCAGTATACAAATCTTTGGCCTGCTGAAAGTGCAAATGATAAATTGTTTGGGGCACCATGATTTTAATCAGTTCAAATGTCACTTATTATCAATAGAAATTATAGCCTGGAAATAAGAATCAAAAGACAAGTCACTATGAATAAAAAATCTAGCCCTGCATATTTATTTATCAATACCGGACAAAGGGAAGAAGTCCATATATATATATATTGTCGAAATCCGGATATGGTGTACAAATTTTTGCACCTCATGTTTGTGGTATACCAGGCTTAAATTAAAATATTGTTTGTTTGCAGTTTACCGACCGACCCTTGGAAATCCCCCCCGACTGTGAAAATTTTATTGCTGTAAATTTGAAGAAATTATTTTTAATTCTTCTCTTGAGATCCGGAAATTCAGGTCCTTTCCGGAATTGATTTCAGTTTAGGTCGAGTACATGTTTTAAGTTTGGTTTTTCTTGCCTTCCCGTCAAGCGTTCATGTGACTGTTTAATGATATAGCACATGGAAATTGTTTACAGGTATCCATGAAGTTATGGAGGAGTACTTTACGCTTCTGTCAATTTTAAGACAAATAACAAACAAAAAAGTTTAATAGTAAACTGTTTACACAGATTCAGGCACGTGGAATGATGTCTTTGAAGATATCATTGAAGAAGATGCAGCGGATATTCACAACAGATACGGTTACTCATCTTTCTCAACTTTCTCATATTTCTGTCTTAAACAAATTGGGTACCAAATCTTTTGAGCCAGACTTTATGGAACCAATTTCAGTGGTTAAACAATTCGACAACAGCTTGTCAGAAGTATGTCATATTTTCTATAAATTATAAAATCGTTGAGAAGAAGACAAAGATGAAACCACTCCTCCATGAATTTATGGATACCTGTAAACATGGTAAACATGCCTGTATGGAGGAAGAGCTCAACTGAAATGTAAATGGATAGAGACCATGCCAAATCAATGAGTAGCAACCCAAACTACACAAAGATGTAGAGAAAATGAATGATTAGCTTGAAAAATAAATATGATCTCTATATTAAATCTATCTTCAATTGCAATGAGTATGCTCCTCTAGGATAAGGGGGGCTGCCCCACTCATTGCAAATTATTCTCTTTCTTACAATATTAGATATACCCAAACTTTGTAGTGAATGATCAGTCCTTAGGAGCCATTCTGTAAATTGTCTGTATGCAGTGAAAACATTTCAGTACAGACCTTTTACTTTATTGGTGTGCTATGGGTTTCCCCAAGTTTTCTTTGGTTTTCATTTAAGCCTGGCATCAACATATCTTTCAAATATGACCTCATTACATATAATTAAATAGTGTTAGAAATATGAAAAAAAGTCTTTTTTAAGTTGCCTTTTTTTCAATTGACACAGATTCAATGGCTGATTTTTTAATTAAAAATACACTCTTTAATACATTGTCTTATAAATCTTTTAATACATGTAATATCTACATTTTTCTGATGAAAATACTCTACTTATGAAAACATTCTAAACAAGAAGCATATATATGTCAGTGATTATATTCCTTTAAAACAGTTCTAGTAATTCCTTGTTTATAAGTGTTTCAGTATTTGATAATACCATATTTTATTAAATGATATGAGCAATAAGCCCTAATAAGGATAAATCTGCATGTGCAATACTGAAAACGTTCCACTGTCGATATAAATCAAGAGGTAATATTGCTTTTCGAACAGGGCCAATACGGAAAAATCTGTATTGGCCCATGGGCTAATACGGACATTCACTTCCAGTTTCAAATTTCTTACGCCATTAACTTTGGTGTCAGGTATCGTTATGCATAAAAACATTTGTATTATACTTTTTAAAATTAAAATCATAAAATAAACAGGTTAAATGATGTGCAATGTTTTGTAACATCTTAAAGTCTTGAAACGGAAAAAACAGGGCCAATATGGAAAAAAGCCGTATTGGCCCATAGATTCTCGATCAGCTGTATTGGCCCGTGACTCTTCGAGTCTCGGGTCCAATACAGCTAACCTCGAATCTATAACAGGGCCAATTCAGAAACAGCCAGTTAATAACACTATATTATGTCATAAATTGGATAATGACACTATGTTAAAAGTTTCAGTTTTGGTTAAAAAAAAATTATCTGACAATGCCTGTTCATTTTATGTTGGTTTTCAGTGTTTGTTGTTTTAAAATAGTTTTTTTTCTTAACAAGGAACTTGGTTTGTGTAACTGCTTTTTTAAACTTTTTGGCTGATAAAATAAAATATTTTTCCTACCTACCGATCCTTCAGTCTGAAGGTACAGTCGGAAAACTGCAAACAAACATATTTTTAAGGTTGGCCCCATCTTTTCCCCAAGTTTGTTGTTTTCTGTTTGGTATTTAATTAATATTTAAGATAAGTTTTGTTACGTCATCTGGTGATCCATTTATTTGGCAATCGCCATAGCAGTCAGCAGGGTTTAAGAACATCCGTTTTCGACCTGCTTGTCAATTGCCTTTTGTTAAAATATACTTTTTCACTTTTTTGGTCTTTTGGAAAATGTTGTTTGTGCTGTATTTAGACCTCTACCAAGAAATTTGTTTTGCATGCACACATATAAAAATTGCAGTTTTTATTATCCAATGCAATCATAGGTTTGAACGTTGTTTTCAATTTAGACTTGTTTATATTTTTTGGTTTGGGCTTGTATTATATGTGCCTTCGGGTTTATATAATGCGTTCATCCTATTTCAACTCTTCAAAATTCAAGAGTCTATCCTAAAGTGAGGTAAATTATATGGCCTTCCAAATACTGTTTCGATTCCTAAGATCACTGAAGAGACATCAATTGTCAAAATCCGGATGTGGTGTACAAATTTTTGCACCTCATGTTTGCGGTATACCATCTTTTCTGCAAGTTTATTGTTTTCTGTTTAGTATTTAATTAATATTTAAGATCCATTTTGTTACATCTGGTGATCTGTTTATTTGGCAATCGCCATGGCAGTCAGCAAGGTTTAAGAACATCCGTTGTTCGACCTGCTTGTCAATTGCCTTTTGTTAAAATATACTTTTTCACTTTTTTGGTCTTTTGGAAAATGTTGTTTGTGCTGTATTTAGACCTCTACCAAGAAATTTGTTTTGCATGCACACATATAAAAATTGCAGCTTTTATCCAACGCAATCATAGGTTTGAACGTTGTTTTCAAATTAGACTTGTATATACATGTATATATATATATATATCATGTATATATAGATATAAGAAGATGTGGTATGAGTGCCAATGAGACAACTCTCCATCCAAGTCAAAATTTATAAATGTAAACCATTATAGGTCAAAATACGGTCTTCAACACGGAGCCTAGGCTCACACCGAACAGTAAGCTATAAAGGGCCCCAAAAATTACTAGTGTAAAACCATTCAAACGGGAAAACCAAATTCAAACGGGAAAAACCAACGGTCTAATCTATATAAAAACGAGAAACACTTATGAACCACATCAACAAACGACAACTACTGAACATCAGATTCCTGACTTAGGACAGGTGCAAACAAATGCAGCGGGTTTAAACGTTTTAATGGTACCAAACCTTCACCCTTAATAGTGTAACATCACAACATAGAAAAACACACTATAAAATATCAACTGAAATAGCTTAACTCAATCAAAGGACATATTAACACCATTGAACATACACTGAACAAATAAATTTAACCTATGATACAATGTAAATTCAAAATAAATAAACTAAGGGAAGAATAATAAAAGTAACATGTTATATCGGTATGAAATGTTAAACAATTTAAGAAAAACAATATGCTCGAACAAAAATATCAGCCATTTGCAATAACTTTAAACATAGGTAAATAAAATAATTTTGTTGTTAGGTATACGTATACAGTTACAATAGAGAAAGGAAATATTTTAACAAAATAAATAATTTTGATGTTCATAGTAATAAGTGGAAAATTTATTAGTACCAAACACTTATCAAAGCTGGTATATAGACCAGATATAACCCTGAATAACATTAAATAACAAAAAGTATTACAATTAGTATCAACAGGTCAAATAAACAAGAAAGTACGATTTGAGAGTACTGCAGTTACTGACAGCTAGTTAAAAGCCAAAACAATTAATAATAAAAATCATGCATCAGAGACTAAAATCAACTAAAACACATCCCAGGGATTTAGTATTTTAACGTCATGGACAGTCAAAGAAGACATGACTAGTGCAATGCCAAAATAAATGTATCGACAGACAGTAGGATAGTTAGGAGTTTAACCTCTTTATAGATCAAAATGAACGTGGGTGTGTCTTTAAACATCCTGTTTGAAAAGAATACAAATGTAGTTATGTTTTAATTTGCTGATGTCAAAATCGATATTAGTGCCAATGTAAACTATATTCAAAGATCTAATTACAACATTGGTAAGATAACCTGAACTAATAAGTTTATTTAAAGGTTCGATGAGTTTACACGGATCATATAGTGATTTCGCGCTTTAAGTACAATATTACCGTAAAATTTAGGATGTGAAATACGTTTTAATCAGTTTTCTACAGGTACAGCCAAATTTACTAATCAAATCTTTGTATCTATGAAAGAACTTAGTAAAAGTTTTACGTAATTTATGGTAACGAAATCCCTGACTTAATAATTTACTAGTGATGCATTGATTACGCTCGTTAAAATCTATGACATCACTACACACACGGGCATAACGAACGAGTTGGGATATATACACACCGTATGATGGAGCCAAAGGAACATCGCCGTCTAAAAAGGAAAATTAACAATAGGGAATGAAAATTGTCTCTTTTGTCGTAAATTTTCGTATGGAGTTTTCCTTTAGAGATTGAAATATCCAAGTCCAGAAAAGGACAACTACTGCTGTTTATGTTAGATTTAGTTAAAGTAAGTTCTATTGGGTAAATTTCGGTAGTATATTTAGAGAACTCTGGATTATTTAACGAAAAATATCATCTAGATAACGGAAGGTATTGTTGAATGTATCAACCAAATGTAACAATGACGTGTCTTTACTGAGTTTGGTCATAAACTGAGATTCATAGCAATACAGGAATAAATCTGCTATTAAAGGGGCGCAGTTAGTGCCCATAGGAATACCTACTACCTGTCGATACACTTTATCGCGAAACGTACATATATGTTGTCCAGGAGAAAATTTAAAGCTTCAATCATATCTTCACATTTCCAGTAAGTGTATCTAGCATACTTTCCTTTTCGTTACAGAAAAGGCTTTAAACGAAAGTTACAGCAAATAAATTTGTAATGAGATTTTCAAAAGACCATTTAATTAAATATGAAAACTTTTTCTTGATAAGATTGTGTGGAAGTGTAGTATAGAGAGTAGAAAATCATAACTCAACAGAATTAAAAGGACCATCAAAAGCATGTATTTTATCTAAAACCTCTAAAGAATTTTTAACACTCCAAAAATATATCTGTTATTTAATCATTTGACTGATATCACTACCTATTACATTCCACAGTACAATACTGCTTAAAATATTCTATACTGTAATGTTTCATTTCATTATTTATTATATGTGTACACATAGTTCATGTGTAGTTATAGAAGCAAACATATAATGTGGCATACATGTATGGAAAATTATATGTATAGTCTGTTTGACTTCTATCATGTCTATATATTTGCAAAAAATATTACTAAAATCCTTTTTTAAATCAAATTTTTGTATGTTAATATATATATTGCATACAAACTCTGACTATTAATTTCACAATTTTTGGTCTATAATTAAAAAAGTTACCCATTAGCTCTTGATGTTAATTTTATTTTTTGAGGTATTAAATACTTTCAGATGGAGCAAGTACAAACAGTCTAACAGCCTTCCCATCAAAACAAAAACTACAATAACATACATGTGCTTTAAAGTCTGTTTCATTGTACCATTTGACTTTACATATATTTAGATATGAAAGGACACCTATAAAAATACACATCTCTTTCTTTATACATTTATACATTTGATTATTGAAATTCAATCAGTTTATGAGTTAACAGACATATATTCATAGATGATTTTGGAAATTAAAGTTATTACAACATCTTATTTATGTTTTGTTTCCTAAAAAGAATGTTTAAAAATATCTTTTGCCTTTATTTGATTGAATATTTTACAATCTTTAAGACAATGTAAGACTATATGCAATCTGTTCATGCTTTTAGCATGTTGACTTTCACAACAGAACAAAGAGGCCCTGAAAAAGTTTCATCAAGAAATACCTACAGAATAAACTTCTAAAACATTTCTTCTTTGCAAATGCACATCTTCTGACCCGCAAAGTATGAAAACCCGTTTTTTTTAAAAATAAGAAAATAAAAATTTTGTATATACCATATTGAAATTAAAAAAAAAAGAATTCTTCCTGTATGTTATTGAAAAGTTACAATTTGTTTATTTCAGTAGATAAACATGTTTGTTTTAAAAAAAGAAACGATGGTCACCCACAAAGAGTGAATGGTCAGTGCCTTATTGAAGATAGGACCGAATGCCAATTACATTTGTACTAGTCTATGGGAACCTCAACACACCATTGTACAGGGCAGTCAGGCACATAAAGAATGTTCATTGAATTCTTTGAAAAAAACTCATCATATGTACCAAGAATAAAATTTTGTATGCCAGACCTGTCTTTCGTCCGCAAAACATTTTTCAGTGACATTTGAATCAGAAAAGATAAAAAGGCTGAATAAAGTAGAAGTTGAAGAGCATTGAGGACCCAAAATTCTCAACATATATAAAATGCTGTATTCTGTCAATAACTTTTGTCCTTCCAGTTTTTTTGGGGGAGAACACTTTTTGACTTCAAATGTATATGACTTTAAGTATGTTAATGTTTTGTCTAATTTCAGGAGTAGCACATGCTTGAATACATATGGTTAATTTAAGCACCTATTGTAGAACGGTTAATATGTCAAAATGCTTTCATGGATTAAACCATTTATGCAAAGAGAGGAACAGAGGCCAATAAGTCAGAACAGTGACCTTGAAGAAGATGGTTTTTTAGTTGTTGGACAAACAAAAAGTGAAAAGACTACAATTGTTGCTAGTGAATTCAATTTAAACATAGATAGACCACCCAGCTATATGGAGGTAATTTCATATTTGCCATTTGAGAAAAAAATAATCAGTCTAGGAACACAGAATTTGTGAAATGAAATTATGTGGTTTTTAATATGATGATTGAAAGTAATAAACATCAAGATTGACTTTTGGGTGGAATTTCTTGATGAGAACCTAGCATTTTAAAGTGAATGCTGTACATGTATATGCACCTTTAGAGTAAGCTTTTAGCATATTGTTTTTTTTTATTGATTTTTAGATAATTTTATTTTCCCCAAAAAATCAGTCTTATGTATATTTCATAGGAAAGGAAATTTCGACCTTTGATTTTAGAATAATTGCAAATACATGTAGCCTACCACATATTTTGATCATGTCATTTATTTGATTCTCAGAAATTTCGTGCAAAATTCATGAAATTGTAAGCATGTGAAATTGATTATGTGTAGTCTTCAAAATCTGCATTGTCAAATCATAAATAACATGTAGTTATTACTTATGTTGAAAGAAGTAAATAAACTCATTTCATCAAATTCTATGTCATAGACAGAATTTTGTTAGTCTTAGACTAGTTTAATTTTCATATAAAGACTGTTGTTGTTTAGATTTTTGGTTGAATCTTGTTTAATCATGTTAATGTACAAATGGTTGTAGGTTGTGTTGTATTGTTGTTAGGATATGTATTTGGTTCTTAGTCATCTGGTCATATCTTTACTGATACTGAAAATTAGTTGTGCTTGTGCCAGTCAAAAACCATCAATACAGGCTCCAGATTTTACATTTTGCAAAATTATAAAAACTACGAAAATTGAAGAATTGATTTTAAAGACAAACTTAGGAAGTACATATTATAGCATACCACATGCCTTAATGTCATTTTATAGATTCACAGAAATTGCAACTCATATAAACCAGCATCTATAATTAGAAGTTTATATCTTCATGTACATATATACTCATGATGACTCATCAAATCGACCTGAGCACAAAAAACTAACATACATGTAAAGACTTAAGACACAAAGTGCCAATTTTAGAGTGCTCATACTTAATAAATGCGAGTTCAAGGCTAAGATTTAATTGAAACTTAAATACTGAATTTCTTTTCCAACTGAAATCTTTTACTGTCGTTGAAATGCATACATGTACATGAATGTAAAATGTCATGATTTTCACAGATTGATATTATTTTACAGGTTGACAACAAAGCTTTACCAGATTACACCTCTGCTTTATCTAGGGAAGTTACACCCAATAACAGACAATGTACGAGTGACGTTTATCAACAAAGTGGTGGTAACACAAACATGGACTACTCAGTCAATGCTCTCCAGGATGTACCATTCTCTATCAATCCTAAACTTCAACTTATGTGGGGAGTAGGTCACATGGGCATGCCAAATCAAAGACGCTATGATCCATCTAAATATGACTATGACTTTACATTAGAATATTCTATAGTTAATTCCAGATTTGAATCATGAATCTGAGATTTTGGTTTTTTTCAGAGATTAAATTTTATATTACATGTATAATTGGGGAAAAAAATGACAAAAAATCTTTTAAGTGTTGACCATGAACATGATGAATCAGCTTTACAAATTCAGTCAGGCTTGTTGGTGACAGAAATAATTCAGGAATAGATAGCATCCAGCCATAATCATATATATTTACAATGTTTCTCTTGAATTTGTCATTCATCTTATATATATATATGAACTTAAGTTGTAATATGTTAACTCATATCTCATTGTATCAGAAACATGCAAATATATATGATCTTGCATATATATTTGTAACAACCTTACATTATAAGAATAAGATAATATCAAAATTATTTAAAAGCATGAAAAATGAAGTTGAAAAGATGATACTTAGTTTGTACAAGTGTGAATCTGCTCCTCTGATATAACAGAACAAGTTTAACCCAATTCATCATATGAGTATTTAGATGAAAAATTTCTTAGATGATCTTTTCCACCAACTAAATTCAAATATGTAATCAGAAAGTTTATTTAAAATCATGTAGTGTGCATTTAGTTTCAAACTTTAGATTTGGGGAAATCCTTGTAATTCTATAGGTTTTGTAAGGCCGAAGTAAATCTGATGCTATCACAGTAGGCTGGTTGAGTTTCTCAATGCTTCGACTGAAAATAGTTCTGTGATTTTCTGCCTTGTTTCAGTTTTACATTCAATAATTATAATTTCGATACAATACCTAAACAAAGACTTGTAACTGAATGTTGTAATATTAGTTTTGACGGTTTGTTTCTGTATTTGATACGATATTGTGTGAATGAGTGTGAAATTTGGTATTAACATTCTACTTCAACATGTAGTGATGATCATGTACAGAAACCATAATAATAAATAGTTCTTATCATTGATCATGTTAAAAGATTGACTACAATTGATTCAAAATGTAAATGTACAGTGAGTTCTTCCATCTGCCCATGTAGTTCTAGCTGACTACACCAGATGGTGTTTTGATTTGGTATATGGTTTTGCAATAAGTAGTATATAGAGATTATAGATAAATTTTTCCAGCTGACATAATTATTGCATTTGATCTTGGATAAAATTCAAAAAAAATTATTTTCTGTTACATCGTCAGACCTCTGTGGAACTATTAACATCTTTATACAAAGATTGTTTGCTGGTGACAAATATGTTTTATTTTATATATACTTGTTTTTGATTATTAAACCCTCAGTATTATAAGATGGGTCCCTTAAACTTGAAATGTAAGCTAAAATTATTCAAATAGCTCTTTGATGTATATTAGTGTATTGATTGAGTTGATGCATATCATTTTATTTTTGTGATATTTACTTTTAATTTTAATGCATCATTTCTGGATATAAACATTTGTTTTGTATTACTTTTACCTTTTTAATTTATTTGCCATTTTAAGCTCACCTTGGTTAGTAAGAGCTCTTCTCATCACTTGGTGTCCGTTGTCTGTTACCTTTGACAGAATTCTTACTACCTCACTAATTGGAACTATACTAGGCCACAATCATCCTTCAGGTATCTAGTTTAAAAGATACTGTCCTGGTGACCAGCATGTCCAAAAATAGAACATATGGGTAAAATAAAAGTAATTGTTTAATATCTTTAAACCATTATAGATTGAGAAAATATGACGAGACAAAAATGTTCAGAATATTAAAATCTACCTATTATAGAATAATAAGGAAATGTGGTATGATTGCCAGTGAGACAACTATCCATCAAAGATCAAATGAAGTAGATGTAAGAAATTATGGGCAACCTCACGGCCTTCAACAATGAGAAAAAGCTTTATCATATAGTCGGCTATAAAAGGCCTCAACATGAAAAATATTACAACCTAATATATAACAAAAACAATTTATAAAAACCAACGAGAACAACCAAACTACAGGCTCCTGACTTGGGACAGGCACATCTAGAAGTGGCAGGATTAAACATGTTTGAAGGAGCCACATCACCTAACCTGGGAAAGTGGTGCAACAGTACAACATAAGAACAAACTATAAAAATCAGTTGAAAACTGCTTAACTCATCAGATCCATACAAAGCTAAAAAACATCTAATGAAAACACAGACCAGATGTGATAGTATTTAATCATCCCTAAAAACAGAAGAGTCACAAAGTACAGATCTGAGAGTACAACTAGTTCAAAGCCAATATCAACTAATGATAAAAATCACGTTTCTAAGACTAAATTTTCAATCAGTACACATCCAACATCCAATGGATTAAGTGTAAAGACGTCATTAACAGTCGGAGAAAAACATGGACCTTGTGCAATGTCAAAATATAGGTATCGACAGATTGTAGTACCGTGGTTGTGCATATGTGTATAACAATAATATTTTGTATGGTGTTAATTTACTGATAACAAAATCAATATATATACAAAAAAAAAAAAACAATATTCAAAGATCTAATTACAGTGTTTGTAACCTTTTAGAATAAGTTTATTTAAAGGATTGATAAGTGTACCATGATTGTGTCTTAATTTCTGGGCTCCGTAAACAACATCACCATAAAAAATAGGATGTGCTATTCCGTTTGAGATAATTTTTCAAAAGGTACAGCTTAACTTGCAAACCAAATCTTTGTATCTATGGAAGAATTTAGTAAAGTTTTAAAGTACTTTTTGGTAACGAAATCTCTGATTTAATGATTTACCAGTTGTACATAGATTACGTTCATTGTAATCCAAAACGTCACTAAAGACACGTGTTTAGTGATCGAGTTGAACACCACTGTCTAAAAAAGGAAAATTAACTATAGGAAAAGAAAAATGGTCCTTTATGTTGTAATTTTTTTGTGTAGAGTTTCTCGTGTAAACCTGAAATACCAAAATCTTAGGAAAGGACAGTTTATGCTGTTAATATTTGATTTATTTCAAGTAAGTTCCTTCGGGTATATTTCGGTAGTATATGTTTCTTGAATTCAAGAATTCTTGATTATTTAACGAAAATATTGATCAAGATAACGGTAAGTGTGGATCTTTATTGAGTATGGCCATACACTTTGATTCATAACAGTTCAGAAACAAGTCTGCTATAAAAGGGGCACAATTTGTGCCTATAAGAATACCTACAACCTGTCGAAAAACTTTATTGCCGAAATGTACATAAATGATATCAAGGAGAAAATTCACAGCTTTAATCCTCTCATCACACCTCACGTAAGTATATCTAGCATGTTTACTTTTCTCATTAGAGAAAAAAAGGCTTTATATGAATTACAGCAAAAACATTTGCAATTAGATTTTTCAAACGAACATTTAATTAAATAGAAAAACTTTTGTTTGATAAGATTATGTGGAAGTGTAGTATAAAGATTGGAAAAGTCAAAAATGTCAACCTAATCAAAAACAGTAACGTAATTAATCTAAAACTTTCAAAGAATTTTTTACACTCCAAAAATTCGTAAGGGTTCCGCGGAACCCAGTGTCTCGCCTACTTTTGCTGTTAATCGCAGGCTCAACAAAAATGAGGAAAAAAATTAATAAAAATATTCCTCTCTATACTATCTTTTGATTGTAAGTAGATTCTGTCCAAGTTTGGTAAATATCCAGGATAGTTTATGAATCTAATAAATGTTTTAAAAACTTAAACTGCAGACTGTATGTAATGTTAACTGGAAGAAAAACTAAGTCCATTTATAAGTAAAATACGGAAAAAATGGAACAAAATTTTAACAAAATTTCCTTCTAGATAATAGCTTTTAATCATAAACAAGCTTCTGTCCAAGTTTGGTACAAATCCAAGATAGTTTAAGAAAGTTATTAAAATTTTAAAAACTTTAACCACAGAGTGAATGTAATGTTAACTGGCAGAAAAAAACAGTCCATTTATAAGTAAAATACTGAAAAAATGATTTTTTTTTTACAAAATTTACTTCTGGATACTATCTTATGATCATAAACAAGCTTCTTTCCAAGTTTGGTAGAAATCCAGGATAGTTTAAGAAAGTTATTAAAATTTCAAAACTTTAACCACAGAGTGAATGTAATGTTTCCTGGCAGAAAAACTAAGTCCATTTATAAGTAAAATACGGAAAAATGGAATTTTTTTAAAAATTTACTTTTGGATATTATCTTATGATCATAAACAAGCTTCTGTCCAAGTTTGGTAGAAATCCAGGATAGTTTAAGAAAGTTATTAAAATTTCAAAAACTTTAACCACAGAGTGAATGTAATGTTTCCTGGCAGAAAAACTAAGTCCAATTATAAGTAAAATACGGAAAAAATGGAATTTTTTTTTTACAAAATTTACTTTTGGATATTATCTTATGATCATAAACAAGCTTCTGTCCAAGTTTGGTAGAAATCCAGGATAGTTTAAGAAAGTTATTAAAATTTCAAAAACTTTAACCACAGAGTGAATATTTGTGGACGCCGCCGACGACGACGACAACGACGACGACGACGCCGACGACGGAATGTAGGATCGCTATGTCTCGCTTTTTCGACAAAAGTCGAAGGCTCGACAAAAATACTATTTTCATATGTGTTTTTTTTTTTTAAGTTGCATTGATGATAACTGAGTTTTTTGATAGTAGGTAAGGAACTAGTTAAAAGCACTGAGTTTTACAAGAGGCCGAGAGAAGAAACGATATTTTACGGGTTTTGTGTAGTTTGGGTAACCAATACATAGTGGGACCTTCAAATGTTCAGAGGAGGTCTTAAGCTGAGCTGTGGCAATGACATGATTACTTACTATTTGACCTTCTTTAGAGCGTACGGCTTTGACTGTAGTTGAATGCATAATTTCATTCTTAAGGACTTCCATGTAGTGTTTACGTCATACTGTGTGGAGCGTACGGCCTTGGGTGTAGTTCATTTCGAGCAAAACTGTCGGACCACTCCTTTCAAGATTCTATGTCCTTAAATGACTATGATTACCAATTGTTTGCGCTTTTTAGCTATTATTTTGAAGACTTTACTCATAGATATGGAGAAACCTTAAAATTCACAAATGATCAACAAGAAAAAAGATCTATAAACATTGAATAGGTCAAAAAAAGAGGTGAAAGTTTGACGGAACGTTATAGACTAAGTTCTAAGTTCGGTTTACACTTTTACCGTTCAAGAGTTATGGTGCTGATTAAAAGACAATGGACAACCCCTTTTTATACGACCGCAAACAAATTTTTGCGTTCGTATAATGGTATCATGTCGTCATCGTCAGCGTCAGCGTCGGCGTCGTCGTCCGAAGACACATTTAGTTTCCGGACAATAACTTTAGTTAAAGTAAATGGATCTCTATGAAATTTTACCAGCAGGTTCAATACCAAAAAAGGAAGGTTGGGATTGATTTTGGGGGTTATGGTACCAACAGTTTAGGAATTAGGGGCCTAAAAGGGGCCAAAAACAAGCATTTTTGTAGTTTCAGGACAATAACTTGTGTGTAAGTGTATGGATCTCTCTGAAACTGTACCACAAGGTTCCATATCACAAAGGGAAGGCTTGGATTGAGTTTGGGTGTAATTGCACAAACTTTCAGGAATGAGGGGCAAAAAAAGGTCCAAAAACAAGCATTTTTCTAGTTTCCAGACAATAACTTGTGTTTAAGTGTATGGATCTCTCTGAATTTGTAATACAAGGTTCCATACCACAAAGGGAAGGCTGTGTTTGAGTTTGGGGGTAATTACTCCAAAGGGGGGTTAAAAAGTTTGGAGGGATTTTTTTTTCAAAGTTTCGGGGTTCATATTTTTTTTTTTGTTCGAGACTTTACAAATTTTTTTTTGGTGGGGGGATTTTTTTTCATTATTTTTTTTCTAAAAATTTTCCATTTTTACACTGATTATTTCTGATTTGTATATAAAAGCAACAAATACTGATATGGCAGGAGATACACACCAAACAGGGTGTGTAAATTATTATATATAACAGATGCGCAATAACAAGAAATCTTTAATTGCACAGTATTGCGCAATAGCAAGAAATCTTCAATTGCACAGTATTGCGCAATAGCAGGAAATCTTCAATTGCTCGTATTGCGCAATAGCAAAAAATCTTCAATTGCGCAGTATTGCGCAATAGCAAGAAATCTTCAATTGCACAGTATTGCGCAATAGCCGGAAATCTTCAATTGCACGTATTACGCAATAGCAAGAAATCTTCAATTGCGCAGTATTGCGCAATAGCAAGAAATCTTCAATTGCCCAGAATTGCGCAATAGGAGGAAACCTTCAATTGCACGTATTGCGCAATAGCAAGAAATCTTCAGTTGCACAGTATTGCGCAATAGCATAGTATTGCACAATAGCACATTATTGGGCAATAGCATAATATTGCGCAATATCAAAGAATTGCGCAATAGCAAGAGATCTTCAATTCCGCAGTATTGTGCAATAGGAAGAAATCTTCAATTGCACATTATTGCGCAATATCACAGTATTGCGCAATAGCAAGAATTCTTTCATTGAAAATAAATACAAATCTTTTAACCAATTTAAATGGGATTAATTTAAAGTCTTTAAGTTTTTTTTTTTTTTTTTTTTTTTTTTTTTGAGGGGGTCCCATTTTGAATTGGTCTACATTGAGGTCCAAAGGGTCCAAAATAAAACCTTGAATGATTTCATCAAAAACTGATTTATTGCGGCGATATGATATGCTGAATCTTATCGTGCATTTAGATTTTTTATTTTGGGCCCTGTTTTCACATTAGTCCATATTAAGGTTTGAAGGGTCCAAAATTAAACTGTGTTTGATTTCAACTAAAATTAAATTTTTGGTGTTTTTTTATGTGCTGAATATAACCATGTTGTTAGATTTTGGATATCGGACCATACTAGGTAAATTAAATGTCCCATTTCAAATTTTTAAGATCTTTGACCACATTTATTTTATATCAGAAACCTATATTATGTCAAAAACTTGATGACAATCCAAATTCAGACAGTAACAAGCTTGAATATTGTGTCCAAACTTGCCCGAACTGTTCAGGGTTCGATCTCTGCGGTCGTATCAGGTGCGCTCGGCGAAGCATTTTATTGTAAATGGAATGTTTTGTTTTAGGCCTTTAAACAAAATCACAAGCTCTTAGTTGCTAAGGTTCATAAGTATTGCTGCTGAATATTTATTATTATCCAGATTTTAAAAAAATGACAAAAAACAAAGTGTGTCTTTATAACCATTTGATACAAATTAATGTGTACTTCTAGATTCTCCTTGCAATTTCTTCGTTATATTTAATGACTGTAGTTGAATGCATAATTTCATTCTTAAGGACTTCCGTGTAGTGTTTACGTCATACTGTGTGGAGCGTACGGCCTTGGATGTAGTTCATTTCGAGCAAAACTGTCGGACCACTCCTTTCAAGATTCTATGTCCTTAAATGACTATGATTACCAATTGTTTGCGCTTTTTAGCTATTATTTTGAAGACTTTACTCATAGATATGGAGAAACCTTAAAATTCACAAATGATCAACAAGAAAAAAGATCTATAAACATTGAATAGGTCAAAAAGAGGTGAAAGTTTGACGGAACGTTATAGACTAAGTTCTAAGTTCGGTTTTCGTAGTTTACACTTTTACCGTTCAAAAGTTATGGTGCTGATTAAAAGACAATGGACAACCCTTTTATACGACCACAAACAAATTTTTGCGTTCGTATAATGGTATCATGTCGTCATCGTCAGCGTCAGCGTCGGCGTCGTCGTCCGAAGACACATTTAGTTTCCGGACAATAACTTTAGTTAAAGTAAATGGATCTCTATGAAAATTTACCAGCAGGTTCAATACCAAAAAGGAAGGTTGGGATTGATTTTGGGGTTATGGTACCAACAGTTTAGGAATTAGGGGCCTAAAAGGGACCAAAACAAGCATTTTGTAGTTTCAGGACAATAACTTGTGTGTAAGTGTATGCATGGATCTCTGAAACTGTACCACAAGGTTCCATATCACAAAGGAAGACTTGGATTGAGTTTGGGTGTAATTGCACAAACGTTCAGGAATGAGGGGCAAAAAAGGTTCAAAAACAAGCATTTTCTAGTTTCCAGACAATAACTTGTGTTTAAGTGTATGGATCTCTCTGAATTTGTAATACAAGGTTCCATACCACAAAGGAAGGCTGGGTTTGAGTTTGGGGTAATTACTCCAAAGGGGTTAAAAGTTTGGAGGATTTTTTTTCAAATTTGTTTCAGGGTTCATTTTTTTTTTTGTTCGAGACTTTACAAATTTTTTTGGTGGGGGATTTTTTTCATTATTTTTTCTAAAATTTTCCATTTTACACTGATTATTTCTGATTTGTATATAAAAGCAACAAATACTGATATGGCAGGAGATACACACCAAACAGGTGTGTAAATTATTATATATAACAGATGCGCAATAACAAGAAATCTTTAATTGCACAGTATTGCGCAATAGCAAGAAATCTTCAATTGCACAGTATTGCGCAATAGCAGGAAATCTTCAATTGTTCGTATTGCGCAATAGCAAAAATCTTCAATTGCGCAGTATTGCGCAATAGCAAAAATCTTCAATTGCACAGTATTGCGCAATAGCCGGAAATCTTCAATTGCACGTATTACGCAATAGCGAAATCTTCAATTGCGCAGTATTGCGCAATAGCAAGAAATCTTCAATTGCCCAGTATTGCGCAATAGGAGGAAATCTTCAATTGCACGTATTGCGCAATAGCAAAAATCTTCAGTTGCACAGTATTGCGCAATATCATAGTATTGCACAATAGCACATTATTGGTCAATAGCATAATATTGCGCAATATCAAAGAATTGCGCAATAGCAAGAGATCTTCAATTCCGCAGTATTGTGCAATAGGAAGAAATCTTCAATTGCACATTATTGCGCAATATCACAGTATTGCGCAATAGCAAGAATTCTTCAATTGAAAATAAATACAAATCTTTTAACCAATTTCAATGGGATTAATTTAAAGTCTTTAAGTTTTTTTTTGTTTGTTTGTTTTTTTTTTTTTGGGGCAGGTCCCATTTTGAATTGGTCTACATTGAGGTCCAAAGGGTCCAAAATAAAACTTTGTTTGATTTCATCAAAACTGATTTATTGCGGCGATATGATATGCTGAATCTTATTGTGCATTTAGATTATTATTTTGGGCCCTGTTTTCACATTAGTCCATATTAAGGTTTGAAGGGTCCAAAATTAAACTGTGTTTGATTTCAACTAAAATTAAATTTTTGGTGTTTTGTACTGAATATAACCATGTTGTTAGATTTTGGATATCGGACCATACTAGGTAAATTAAATGTCCCATTTCAAATTTTTAAGATCTTTGACCACATTTATTTTATATCAGAAACCTATATTATGTCAAAACTTGATCACAATCCAAATTCAGACAGTAACAAGATTGAATATTGTGTCCAAACTTGCCCGAACTGTTCAGGGTTCGATCTCTGCGGTCGTATCAGGTGCGCTCGGCGAAGCATTTTATTGTAAATGGAATGTTTTGTTTTAGGCCTTTAAACAAAATCACAAGCTCTTAGTTGCTAAGGTTCATAAGTATTGCTGCTGAATATTTATTATTATCCAGATTTAAAAAAAAATGACAAAAAACAAAGTGTGTCTTTATAACCATTTGATACAAATTAATGTGTACTTCTAGATTCTCCTTGCAATTTCTTCGTTATATTTAACTGATATATACATTTATTAATTCTAATGGTTATAAGATAACCTTACGCATGTGGGTTACAGCTTTTCGGATGCACTGAGATATGCGCACTACAGTAGCTGTTTATAGTTTTAAGAAGTTCTCAATTGGTTATTAGTTTTAAGAAGTTTTCAATTGGTTATTAGTTTTAAGAAGTTTTCAATTGGTTATTAGCTGTTTTATACTCAAACGTTCGTGTGATTATGTTAAGATGAAATGAACGACAACTCTTTTTCAATAAAAATATACAAGAACAAGATTTTTTTAAAACCCAATGTCGATTTTATCACTCGTTCGTAACAGGTTTGGGACAATCACCCAAATGGGTTGTATTATCCCGGTTGGGATATAATACCCAAATGAGATAAAATTAAACTGCAAAAATTTTAGATTCATGAGAAAATACTACGTGCAAATGATTACATAAAAAGGCAGCAACTTTTCTGAATACCTGGTGGTGAAGGGGACGACCAATTGATCTTTAGGGGGGGCCAAGAGGATTTTTTTTTGCGGAGTGACTTTCCTTTTCATCTGTTGCTGCGCATTGTCTTATTTTTACGGCGGCTTTTCCGAATTTATTTTGCACTTTTATACACAATTATATCCCGAGTTTTGTGTTGCAGAATATTCATTTTCATACTGTCTTGTGCAAATTTATTTACTTTCAGGTCTTTCAACATGTTCAAGGCCAGAATATTCATGTTCAAAACTCTTCCCAGAAAATCAAATGGTCCGCGTCCCCTTATGAGTTTGATCCCTTCAAGATACTGTTTTTCAGACGGACCAATCTAGCAACTTATTTATTTTCTGGAAAAGTTGCTACTACTTATTTAAATGCACATTTCATTATTTTTGATAAATAAAACAAATATGATTTTTTCACTGAACAATATTAAAAATCTATATCCCATTTGGGCTATCATAATTTTGGATATAATAGTGATCGCCCCAAACCGTCCTAAAAAAAATTTCAAAGGAAATTCTACATTATCATCACTTTCCTTTTGAAACAATAATTTTTTTCAAAGAAATCAAAAATAAAATTTATATTTTAAAAAGAACCATGCCCCGTCCCCCTTTCCCCCCTCACACACAAGATGAATTGTCAGTGCATAAATAATCACTGCCTTTGTTTCACAGTTGACAGTTTTAAAGAGTAGGTTTCAACTGATATCTTTTCATTAATATAATGTATTCTGAACAGCATAACATGTACGTACATAAATGATCTAAGAAAGGTATACAGGAACAATTCCACCAAAAAATCAACTAGATTTTTTTTAATGCTTGCAGTGATAACATCAAAGTGTATGAAATTTGTCAAGTCTCGCATGCAGTGATGTACTAGTAAATGTAATGAGTTTATTCAACACTAGATGGTGGTCAACAACCTTTTTCATCACAAAAAGTACATATAAAATTCCGCTTTATTTTCAAAATCAGTCTTTTCTTATTGTCCACTACAGTTGCACTAAAACCATTGCAAATCCATGTAAAATATTAAACTATTAAAATCAGCATTGCGACGAAGAATACTTGAAAAACCCTCAAACATGTGACTGTTCCCACTCTATATATTTACAACCCCTCTGTCCATGTAATTACTGGTGACACACGCATAATCCAAGACGAAGTTCTACGTAAGATGATATCAAATGGTCCTAAATTTAGAGAACCACAACACATCAAATAACAAGTAACAGCTTTTCTAAAAAGCTTGCCGTCTTAAAACTGATTATGTTGAAACTTGTATTTTGCATTATAGTTTCATCCATTCAAAATAGTCCTCTGCACACAAATTGTAGTTGGGTAAGAAACGTAGACTAGAGAACACGGCCAATGCAGTTTTAAGGGTTCCATTTTATTTTTGTGCGGAGTGATTTTTAAACACTGGAAAGAAGTTAATTTCTAAATCACTTGCGTTTTTGCCTTTCTATTTGTCGGTAAATATTAGTACGTATAGTTTTTCTGCTTGAATCCATTTTTTAGCTAACATGTGTTTTATTTTCTCTTTTTTTTTTCCTTTAGAAAAAGTGTGATATTTTTTTCTATATCTGTCTCATTCTTTGAGTAAAAATCCAAATGGCAGTGTATAGCAAAATGCTAGGTACTTTATTCATGAGATTAGTATCACGTAAATTGCCCTTCCAATTCAATTTCTCATACTGTTTTTTTAAGTCTTAACACATTGAATTATTGATACACTTAATTAGCCATGAAGTAGTTTTGTCACGTTGTCAGCTAGCCAAATAACAGTGATATTTGTTTTTCTACATTTTAAGTAATTTTCCTGAATGTAGACCTTTCATGGAAAAAATGTGCACATTTATCATACATGTAAAATACATAAACATCGAAAAAGTTACTTTTCTATAAACAAAAAAAGGTGTTTATTATCAGAAGCAACGAAGAGGAACCACTCAATCATCTTCATCTGATTCTTTTCTGTCAGTCAAGAGAGAAATGTTTGCAACCAACCCATTTAAAAAGTAGCACATCAGTGATGCACAACATTCTGTAGACGAAAACAAAAACTTTCCCTAAATACAAACATTGCTATGTTGAAAACTTCATTTCAAGATTTCTAAACACAATTAAATCTAACCACAACAATTGGTAAAGCTATTACATAGGGATAAATATATTACATCATTTTGGAATTTAGTCTTACTGATGTTATACAACAATTAAATGCATTGTCAAGAAATATCACCAGAAAATAGAAGAAACTGCAAATATAGATGTCAAATGAACCTTAACTATAGTAAATATCTGGTCAGTGGGGTGAATTAAGTCTTCCTTTATAAGTATACACTGTATTACAGACATTTTTTTTCACAGACAATACGCAAGATGTATTGAAAAAATTAACTTTAACAGATGTTAGCTGGCAGTGTATATCTAAGATGTTAACCGACTTTTAAATAAAAAGGAATAGACAAATCTTTTTAATATACTGTCATAGATTCTTGTACTGAGATGACCGGTTATGTCAAATTCGAGGTATAAGTCTAAAAATGAGGCGGAGGAAGCCGTTTCTGTTGTTTCTTTAATTTTCTAGTTCTGGAGGATATATTAATGTAACCCAAACTGAAAAGTTTTGATTGTTAATGGAAAGAACACCATCAATATATCTGAATGTGAAATTAAATGATCTGGCTTCTTTGATCTTCTTGTTTTTGATAAGTTTCTGACGGAACTCCGACTCATGAGAAGATAAGAAGAGGCTGGCAAGGAGAGGCGCACAGTTCGTTCCCATAGGAATGCTGACAATTTGTTGAAAAAGTCTACCTCCAAATTCAACAAATATGTTGTCAATAAATTTATAGCGAATGTTACCATTTTGATATTGAAAAACATTGTGGATTATTTCTTTTAGACGATTTTTCAATTTCGTATGGGGAATGGTGGTATACAGGGTTGAAAAATCAGAAGTTTTGATAGAATTAATTTCAGAGAAAGATCGAGATTTAAAATTATCTTAAAGTTCTTTAGAGTTTTTTAGAATCCACATAAGGTTAATACCACTACGCGCGTAAACAGTTTCACAGTATTTCTGAAGACCCTCTTTCACTGCGACAGATTTTTTGTCAATCTAATGAACAATTCCTTTGTAGAACATGAAGATGAGCCGACAATGTACAGTTGTTTGTACGGAATTTTATGAAGCTTAGGTATCCAATACAAACAAGGTAAGTCCACAGATTTGCTGTTGTTTGTACGGAATTTTATGAAGCTTAGGTATCCAATACAAACAAGGTAAGTCCACAGATTTACTGTGCAATGTAATGTTCAGTGAAACCATGAAGGACTTATGATTTATTATTTCAAAACTTTCCGATGTAATAGTATGGATACAGTATGTTGAACTTCATAAACATGGGAACAGTTTAACTATTTTTTTTGGATTTCAATAAAAAAATAAAATAAAGTTGTTTATGTGTAAGGAATGTGAAAACTTTTATGGAATGATTCAATTCTTGTCTAAAAAGTATGGATGCTTCAAATGGATTATAACAATCTTAATTAATGAAACATGAAAATGAGTTCTATAATGATTTTAGCGCTGAATAATACAAACATTGTGGTAATATTGATAAGAGAATTAGTCTTATACTTCTGTTTAATCGATATCTATACGAACAAAGGGTAATAAAAACAGAGGGTATTCAGATATTTGACTGGACTTTTTTTCTTGAATAGTGACGATAATCAAGAATCTAACTGTCCAAGAACTGATTTAAAATTTGTTTTGCCTTCAACGAAAGGGAGACTTATGCATGCTTTTCCGTTAGAGGTCTCTGTGGCGTCAACAATTGCTTTAATGTGTAATTGGGTCACACAGGCAAGACTATAATGTGTCAATGCTTATAGTTATTCAGTGATTAGGCATTATTCTCATCACACTAACTCACCCGTGGAGTAGGATATGCATTATTCTCATCACACTAACTCCCACGTGGAGCAGGATATGCATTAT
Source organism: Mytilus coruscus (assembly GCA_017311375.1). Lineage (NCBI taxonomy): Eukaryota > Metazoa > Mollusca > Bivalvia > Mytilida > Mytilidae > Mytilus > Mytilus coruscus. Next base: position 84,638,456 of record CM029600.1, read on the forward strand.
TCTCATCACACTAACTCACACGTGGAGCAGGATATGCATTATTCTCATCACACTAACTCACACGTGGAGTAGGATATGCATTATTCTCATCACACTAACTCACACGTGGAGCAGGATATGCATTATTCTCATCACACTAACTCACACGTGTAGCAGGATATGCATTATTCTCATCACACTAACTCACCCGTGGAGTAGGATATGCATTATTCTCATCACACTAACTCACGTGGAGCAGGATATGCATTATTCTCATCACACTAACTCACACGTGGAGTAGGATATGATAACCTCTTTAGAACACCTAAGATCACCCTTGGTTTTTGTTTGTGTTTCTCAGACTTTATTTTAATGTAGCGTTTTGTAGACTGTGGTTTGTCTTTTGTAAGTCTTCCTTCAATTAAGTAGTATTGAATTTCCTTTGATATCTTCACCCCTTTTTTCATTGTTTACACCATGTGTGGTCATGCTTTTATTTTACGTTTAAGGGCATACGATTAAGTTTTGATCCCACGGTGATTTTTTTACGAAAATTTGCATACAAGCTATTTTCACCTAGTCAATTCAAATATGTAATAAAAAATATACCTTCATGTGCTACTTTAAGAGATAAATCGGGTCGAAATTTTAGACATTTACTCAAAATTTCGTTTTGTGGGACATTTCTATCCTTTGGATAGACATACCTAACTTTTTGTTTCAAAAGATAAACAAAAGCGGACTTTTGTAAAACATTTGTAAAATCTTCTTTATATAAGTATGCTCTAAATTTGTATAACAATTCTTTGAAACAACTAATATTTATCAAAGTTTCATGATTTAAAAAAAACGGCATTTTTGCTGTATATTTATCTAATTTAAAATAATTCATCGGTGTCTTTTCATAAAAATTGGTACAAATAATCTTCATACGTAATCAAACCTAATGTCAGTTTCAAAAGAAGGGCCCATGAACTCATTTTCAAGTTAAATCAGTCTGAATGATAAAATCTTTCGAAAATGCATCTTTACCGATATCTCACAGTTTGACGTCGCGAAAATAACATTTAACGTTACCAACGTCATTACCTCCCCTGTAACAGTATCGTATACCCTTAAAAGAGGTTGTCTTTAATAGGTCTATAGGCTTTTTTCAGAGAGTACATGCCTGTCAAAGATCACTTGGCCTTGGCCTGTTGCCTTCGTTCATTTCTTCGTTTTCGTGATATGACAGATTTACTCAAAACAGAATTTTTAGATCAACTTGTCTTAATTCATAGTAACTTTAAAAGTGGACCTAATATTCTCTTTGGTCTTCATGTACCAGTTTGTTTCTTAGGTACACATAGTGACAAAGGATATAATTCTGGTTGGTATATTTCTATCTATATTTCTGGCATTGTATGTTAGCCCTAATGTGATGTATGTCAGATGTTACATGAGTTCGACTTTGACCTAATTGTCTTGGTTCATTGATTCATGTTAAGTTTTACGGTGCTCTTTAGTTTCTTGGTCACTTTAGGTAATAGGTCATAAGATATAGACTATAAGTTATTATAGCTAAATTTATTTGGACAATGAAATCATTAAATTAGATCAGTGTCTTCATTTTTAGGTGAACATGCCAATATGACAGGGGTCAATGATAGGCATTCATTGTTGGAGTATTCAGTTATCATACATATAATTGAACAACATGTTGATTATGTTTATTTGTATATGCATATATGATCGTCAATGTCTTGTATGGATCGTTTGAAATTGACATTTATTTTCATTGTTCAGTTATTCAGGGCATGTTATGCCAGTCTATAAAAATGTTATATGTTAGATCTTATACAGATTGTCTACTAAATAAATGTAAGGCCCCGTTGAAAATATATGGACAACAGAAATCACAAAAACTACAACGATTAAAACCTGACACCTCAAAAAAACAGACATACAAACAATGACAAAGAACAATTCTCATCACACTAACTCACACGTGGAGCAGGATATGCATTATTCTCATCACACTAACTCACACGTGGAGCAGGATATGCATTATTCTCATCACACTAACTCACACGTGTAGCAGGATATGCATTATTCTCATCACACTAACTCACACGTGGAGCAGGATATGCATTATTCTCATCACACTAACTCACACGTGGAGCAGGATATGCATTATTCTCATCACACTAACTCACACGTGGAGCAGGATATGCATTATTCTCATCACACTAACTCACACGTGGAGTAGGATATGCATTATTCTCATCACACTAACTCACACGTGGAGCAGGATATGCATTATTCTCATCACACTAACGCACACTTGGAGCAGGATATGCATTATTCTCATCACACTAGCTCACACGTGGAGCAGGATATGCATTATTCTCATCACACTAACTCACACGTGGAGTAGGATATGCATTATTCTCATCACACTAACTCACACGTGGAGCAGGATATGACAACCTCTTTAGAACACCTAAGATCACCCTTGGTTTTTGTTTGTGTTTCTCAGACTTTATTCTTCAATGTAGCGTTTTGTAGACTGTGGTTTGTCTTTTGTAAGTCTTCCTTCAATTTAGTGGTATTGAATTTCCCTTTGATATCTTCCACCCCTTTTTTTTCATTGTTTACACCATGTGTGGTCATGCTTTTTATTTTACGTTTAAGGGCATACGATACAGTTTTGATCCCACGGTGATTTTTTTACGAAAATTTGCATACAAGCTATTTTTCACCAAGTCAATTCAAATATGTAGTAAAAAATATACCTTCATGTGCTACTTTAAGAGATAAATGGGGTCGAAATTTTAGACATTTACTCAAAATTTCGGATTTTTGAACATTTCTATCCTTTGGATAGACATACCTAACTTTTTTGTTTCAAAAGATAAACACAAGCGGAATTTTGTAAAAACATTTGGAAATCTTCTTTATATAAGTATGCTTTAAATTTGTATAACAATTCTTTGGAAACAACTAATATTTATCAAAGTTTCATGATTTAAAAAAAAAACGGCATTTTTTGCTGTATATTTATCTAATTTAAAAATAATTCATCGGTGTCTTTTTCATAAAAATTGGTACAAATAATCTTCATACGTAATCAAACCTAATGTCAGTTTAAAAAAGAAGGGCCCATGAACTCATTTTCAAGTTAAATCAGTCTGTTTGATAAAAATCTTTCGAAAAATGCATCTTTTACCGATATCTCACAGTTTGACGTCGCGAAAATAACATTACGTTAGCAACGTGATTACCTCCCCTGTAACAGTATCGTTTACCCTTAAAAGAGGTTGTCTTTAATAGGTCTATAGGCTTTTTTTCAGAGAGTACATGTCTGTCAAAGATCACTTGACCTTGGCCTGTTGCCTTCGTTCATTTCTTCGTTTTCGTGATATGACAGATTTACTCAAAACAGAATTTTTAGGTCAACTTGTCTTAATTCATAGAAACGTTAAAAGTGGACCTAATATTCTCTTTGGTCTTCATGTACCAGTTTGTTTCTTAGGTACACATAGTGACAAAGGATATAATTCTGGTTGGTATATTTCTATCTATATTTCTGGCATTGTGTGTTAGCCCTAATGTGCTGTATGTCAGATGTTACATGAGTTCGACTTTGACCTAATTGTCTTGGTTCATTGATTCATGTTAAGTTTTTACGGTGCTCTTTAGTTTCTTGGTCACTTTAGGTAATAGGTCATAAGATATAGACTATAAGTTATTACAGCTCAAATTTATTTGGACAATGAAATCATTAAATTAGATCAGTTTCTTCATTTTTTTAGGTGAACATGCCAATATGACAGGGGTCAATGATAGGCATTCATTGTTGGAGAGTATTCACTTATCATACATATAATTAAACAACATGTTGATTATGTTTATTTGTATATGGATATATGAACGTCAAGGTCTTGTATGGATCGTTTGAATTTGACATTTATTTTCATTGTTCAGTTATTCCGGGTATGTTATGCCAGTCTATAAATAATGCTATATGTTAGATCTTATACATATGGTCTACTAAATAAATGTAAGGCCCCCTTGAAAAATATTTGGACAACAGAAATCACAAAAAATACAACGATTTAAACCTGGCACCTCCAAAAAAACAGACATACAAACAATGACAAAGAACAACAAATTATTTATGGTCCAGATATCATGCATTGGTTAAGACACAACATCATTTATTTAATGTGGTTGGGTTTAACAAATTTTTGTTAGGTCAAACGCCAGGCTTTTAACAAATCACTATATAGTCGTATATATTAATCAGTCAGCTGGCAATACTTTTGTTGTCGAAAGATACCAACATACGATTTATGATGAATATAATCTCAATAAATTGTGATATATGCATACTTGATGGTGAGATTACTATCCATATAGGTAATAAGGTATCTCGGTAACAGTTCTGAAAACCAACTTATTTTCGTAAAGACTGAATTTTTTTACTGGATTTTCCTAATTTCTTGTTGTGTTTAATATGGAAAGATCCAAGTTTAACATAATCCCAACAATTTATTTTTGCGGTATTTTTTTTTACCCCGCTCCCATGCACGGGATATATTGTTTAACCCTAGCTGTCTTCTCATAAAATTTTCGTCGCATTTTTCTCAGGAACTAAAACCAAACAAAACAACTAGTACTTATACACATGATACACGCATTCTTCATTTGTTTGCTCTCATAACTGCGAATATTGAAATATATTAGTTCTCATTTAGCCAGTGTGTTCTCAGAAGATTTCGACCTTTGGTCTATCGGAGACAAGTGCCAAAACTAATTGTGAGGTATTGATATACAATGTGTAAAGTAGAACACGTAGCAAGTATGTTTTATCATATATTTATGTAGACCTAGAAAATAGACTCAAAGAATAGTAGTTAATCATAACAACCAAGGTATAAATTACACATATGATCAATTCCATTTGTTTATGTGATTTATGCTTTTTAATTTTTCAACTGGATTAATTAGGACTATCTACTTATTAGACAAAAACATACGCCGTAAAATTATCATAATTATAGATAATTAGGCAAATATATTGTCTGAAATGTTGGATTTCCCATATGCTCCTGTATATTAATAAATCGTTTATACATAATGCATAGCTTCGAATGTTTTTTTTAGTATTTTCTTAGATCAAATTATCCAATGATTTCCTTAACACATACATACAAGCGATAACAGGAATCACCAAATGTATTAGACCGTACAACGACCACACCAACAACCAACATCTCCAACACTCGATTCCTTCGAGAAATAGAAATACAAACAAAACCAAACAACAACGAAGGGTACATGGTTCAGATAGCTTGACTTGGTACAGGCACAACATGGTTCAGATAGCTTGACTTGGCACAAACACAACATGGTTCAGATAGCCTGACTTGGTACAGGCACAACATGGTTCAGATAGCTTGACTTGGTACAGGTACAACATGGTTCAGATAGCTTAACTTGATACAGGTACAACATGGTTCAGATAGCCTGACTTGGTACAGGCACAACATGGTTCAGATAGCTTAACTTGGTACAGGCACAACATGGTTCAGATAGCTTGACTTGGCACAAACACAACATGGTTCAGATAGCCTGAGTTGGTACAGGCACAACATGGTTCAGATAGCTTAACTTGGCACAAACACAACATGGTTCAGATAGCCTGACTTGGTACAGGCACAACATGGTTCAGATAGCTTAACTTCGTACAGGTACAACATGGTTCAGATAGCCTGACTTGGTACAGGCACAACATGGTTCAGATAGCTTGACTTGGCACAGACACAACATGGTACAGATAGGCTGACTTGGTACAGGCACAACATGGTTCAGATAGCTTAACTTGGTACAGGTACAACATGGTTCAGTTAGCCTGACTTGGTACAGGCACAACATGGTTCAGATAGCTTAACTTGGTTCAGGTACAACATGGTTCAGATAGCTTGACTTGGTACAGGTACAACATGGTTCAGATAGCCTGACTTGGTACAGGCACAACATAGTTCAGATAGCTTAACTTGGTACAGGTACAACATGGTTCAGATAGCCTGACTTGGTACAGGCACAACATGGTTCAGATAGCTTAACTTGGTTCAGGTACAACATGGTTCAGATAGCTTGACTTGGTACAGGTACAACATGGTTCAGATAGCCTGACTTGGTACAGGTACAACATGGTTCAGATAGCTTGACTTGGTACAGGCACAACGTGGTTCAGATAGCTTGACTTTGTACAGGTACAACATGGTTCAGATAGCCTGACTTGGTACAGGTACAACATGGTTCAGATAGCTTGACTTGTACAACATGGTTCAGGTAGCTTGACTTGGTACAGGTACAACATGGTTCAGATAGCTTGACTCGGTACAGGCACAACGTGGTTCAGATAGCTTGACTTGGTACTGGTGCAGATTGCTTGACTTGGTATATGTAAAGGCACACGATGTGGTTTGGTCAAGCAATTTTACGTGTCCCATTTTTTTGCCAATTTCCACCGTATGTCGTAAAAGTAAAACACACAATAGAACATGTACCCTACAGCTACGAACATAATGAATACTAGTCCATCAACAATATAGGAAAACATTTAAATAAGAGAAACTATTTCGAAGGAGAAAGCCAGTCTCTAGAACCTTTCATTGTCTTCCCATGAGTAGTTTTTGTGAAGTATAAGACTGGAAAGTGCTGGAGTTAGGAATGGGAAAGTTATAGCAAAAAGGGTCTTTGATCAATTAATCACTGGCTGATAAGCGACATCGAGGAACAATTTTGTGAATTAAAGTATTTTTTTGGAAGGGGACGGAGTTGAGCAGTGGCGACAATCTTAAAAATCTGTTTCTGATTGTAAATGTTGTTGTTCATATTTTGATATTCCTACGACCATCATTGCTCATTATGTATTGTAGAAAACAGCAGACCACCGGAATAGTTCCACTGATCTATCTATAGATGGTAAAACCGGTGCAGTATAAGTACGCCAAAGAGTGCACCTTAAACTGATATTAAAAAGCAGGTGGTATATTTCGAATTTGAATTCATTCAGTTCCCGAAATGTGCTTGCAATCTAAAACAAACTGTATATCATTATTCAAAGCTAGGTGTATTTCTTAAAATTGAACAATCCTAAATTATTATATGCGCTCTTTGAAATCTTGTTGCCAAATATCTGAAAACCAGTGCTATTCGTAAAATTTCCCATGTAAATAATATATATAAAATCTATAAAATTAATTTGATTAATGATTAATATAGAAACATATCGATATTTTTAGAAATATTTTCATCTATCTCAGTGGGGAGCTCTATCTACAAGACAAGTTTGTATATCTCAACATGTTTTATCACAAAAATAATCGTAAATGTATCCATTTTTTAAAAGATATATGCTAGCAAAAAATCATGTAACTTTTGCTCTTGAAAATTCCATGTTTTGAAATTGACGTAAATCATAGGTTTTAAACATGTTTTAAAGGTATTTAAATCTAGTTGTGGGTTATACACCAACAATTATATTTGGATTGTATACTCATTAACTTCAGTTTTGCAAACATGAAATGTAAAGTAAATTACCCTTGATTGTATGGTATCTGATTATGAATCGAGTAAATGGGTAAAAACAAATTTGCTGACTTGAGAACTAACGGACTCCATATCGGTGTTCGACGTGAATATGTTAAGTTTATAATAAGTCTCGAATTTGAAGGCCGAATTTTCCATTCTTCGAGGATTTGATTTTTGATAATTGAACAAAATTTAAGATTATATAATTCACGTGGCTACGTTTGGTAGTCTGGTGTTGGTTTATTGCTGTCACATTAACGTGAACTGTCCATATTTTCCTCCATCCTTTTCAATCATGTATGTTTCAAAATCAAGGAAAAACTTATATCTTGAAATACTATATACCTTTACAGATACTAATATTATCTTCTAGCCTTCATACATGTATCATTCTAATTGCAAATAAACACTTTTTTTTTCTTAAGAAATGCGAATTATGCAAGAAGGTCCATTTGTAATCACAGTAAACCGATATTTTCTGACCCAGTGTTCATTTTTCGAATATGAATGAAAAAATACACAAACAATACACAATGCCTTTAAAATGCCATCGCAAGTACTGTCATTATCCGCGAAAAGAGGACAGACAGTTAATTAATATATAAGCGATGGTGATACCCATATTTGTCTCCGTCAACATATCAAATAGATCATTCATTAAAATTGATAAAAGGGTAGGGGATAAAATGAATCCTTGTTTAAGACAGAAAATGTAATCGAACAATCGGACTCGTAATTACCAAAGACGTAATTGCTTACATTTTTAAGGAGTTAACTGACGATTTCGACCATGCTGACTGATTTAAAGTTCGTATCTTGCTGATCATTTTAGCTTTTTAAATTTTCTATCCTATAGTATAGTTTTCAAGATATGAGGAAAAACGCACAAAATTGGAAACATCGTCAACTCAAGTAAGGAGTCGCAGACGATTTCGGCCAGGGTGAATTATTTTTAGATCTTGTTTTGCAAATAATTTGTTCTTGTTAAAGTTTCTTTCTATCTATTATAGTTTTATAGTTTCAAGATAATAGGTAAAACTGAAAAAAAGGTAAAATTCGTCATTCTAGGGCGATAACTCCATAAGAAGTCGTCTGACAGTTGTTATGTAAATGGACAGTACGTAAATCGATCTCAACATTCTGAACATTACTGCCCCTGTCATATTTTCTCTGGCCATAGTTGTTTATTCATATGTTCTTTTTTTAGTCATGTCAGCCATGTTGGTTGGCAGGTTGTGTCAACGGACAAATTTAAAAAAAAAACTAGATAACTCATGATCATTTGTGCCAAATTTGATTAGAAATGGCCGAGTTGTTTCAGAGGAAAATATTATTGTAAAAGCTAAAGGACGACGGACGACGACGACGACGGGGACAGACGCCAATTGACGAGAATAGCTTGCTTGGCCATTTGGACCCTTTAAGCTAAAAAAAGGGGGAAGGGTTCTATTCCCCAAGCACATACGGTAAAATTTACTAAATAACATCTGCATAGTACATCCGCACGTATGTTCGATTGCATACTTGTAACCTTGAAACTAGGTGGTGCTCGATGAAAATTGAATATGAAATGCAGATATTGATAAATTAGAAAAAAATCAGGTTTGAAAATAATACTGACACGATAATAGAAATTCATTTCTCGACTATTGCAAAATAAGTATTTCTTTCTATATTTTACTACCACGATCAATATTGAATGAGAAAAATAAAGTTGATATTTCAGAAGTTTGTGTTTGATTAAAAATGATTCAGAGCAAAAATACAGCAGTTATACTAAACTTATATTATTGTTCAAAATGAACGCCCTCTGTCCCGTACGGTATTGAATTAACTTAATAGAATCTGATTCAGATCTAAAATAGAAACAGATTTCTTTAAATGAAAAATGTCAGCTTCTTATTATAAGAACTTAAACCCCTAATATATTTCAGAAATGATGTTCTATTGAAAACAGACAGAGATATTCGGCAACAACAAACATCTGACTTAACCCCCGTCACCAGTAAAAATAGGACACGTTGACCATGATGTTTAGTAATTGTTTGCCATGGATACTCAATACTTTTCCTTGGTGGCTTAACACATAAGATGACAATAAATAGACAAAAGCTAAATATAATTATGTTTACAATGACAGTTGTGATAATAATTCAAAATTAGCATGTGAGGCAAGTAATTGTATATGCGATATGTGCTCTCTGAAGCGTCAGGTTTGCTTGAGTTGGGTATGCTCTGAGCACCTTGCATGATAAATATGTTGTCGTTCAAGCTGATAAAACCTATAAAATGCAAACACAATTGTATGTTATAGAGTTTTGAATCTATACTTCATCTGCTTACTTCACTTACATGCCATGCACCTACATCATGTACCAATGCAAGGACGACATTTGTAGAAAATCATCCTTTCCTATAAGTATCGAAGAAATGGAGGTCGACCGTATGTCTTATTATGGGATACCTTCTTTACAAAACTATCCATATGAAAAGGTTACATTAAAGGATTTTTCACTATACCACTAGCGCCCTAAAATTACATCCTTCTCTAAGTTAAAAAGAACCCATTACTCATTTCAGCAAAATTGAGACACGACAACACCTGCTAAGGATATTTACTTCGGACAAGTACATGCTAATTTAGGAGAAACCCAGGTAAAATAGTTTTGTAAGAGTCAATCCCTCCTATTATTTTCTTCAACATTAGAACAAATGAAAACCTTAAATTCTAGAAGAAGCATCTACTAGGAAAAGCGTGACACCAGAAAGGAACAATAACATAGCGACTTGAAAAAGACGATTGCATCAATCGATTCCTGTATTAATCGAAGTCAAACCTAGTACTTGGACTGCAGGGGATGACAATAATATAAATATACCATGGACTATTTCAGAACAGATTTTATACTGCAGCATTATGCATAAAGGCAAAAGATTATGATGTTGAGTAATGACCATCAAAAACGTCTTTTTGACATTTATGAATAATTCCCTGAGAAAAGTGTTACAAAGGTTAAGAATACTATTGTAACAATATTAAATTAAATCTGAATTAAGTTATTCAGGTTGAATATTTAATGAGTGTACGTAGATAAATCTAAATTGTTCAGTTAGGGAATATAAAATTTACTATAGTTGTTTTACATTTTGTTATTTCGGGGCCTTTTACGACTTACTATATAGTATGGCTTTGTTGAAGGCAATATAGTTCCCTATAGTTAATTACATCCTCCTCCTTTGGTCTCTGGTGGATAAATGTCCCATTGGCAATCATACCACATCTCATTTTTACATCGCGATGACCGTGAGGGCATTCCGATGTATTGTTGCCACAGAGATTTCTACTTACGTAACTTTCGTTTTTGACTGGTAACCGATCTATGAATACGCAGACATTATCGAGTGTAAAATAACATTTCTTATCGCTTGTTTTAAATTCATTTGTTCAATGAATTCTCATAAAAATATTTTTGTTTAGAACATAAATCAATAATATGAAAATGTTTTGTCGTTAGAAATATATATATATATAAGTAAAAAAACATTAATAATATCTATGCACACGTACAGAAAATTTGTGTTAACGCATGCGGAAGAATATCTTAAGAACGTTTTGCGGGAAAATATGAATGCCTGCTCAAATCCAACCTATTAGAAAAATCGAATTATTACAGAAGAGTGTCCACCATGCACTTGCACTGCACTATTATTAGAATAGTAGAATAGAATGATATACAAATGAATGTAATTCATATATACATGTAACTGTTATATACAAATATTAATATAATATATAACAACAAACCAGAGTATACTGATTTGTATCACTACAATATAATAGTTATTACGGTGAGGTTGAATTCCCTGTCATTTATTCATCATCCACGCACGAACTTGTCTCAGAAAAAAATACATCTCTGTACATTAACCTCACTTTCAGGTATAGAGATGTGATTTTTTTTTCTGAGACAAGTGCTTGTGACCATCCACAAGAACTTGCGGTCATCAGATGTTCAGTACTTCAGTACTTTGATTATATATTTAACTCTAATGTTTTACTAACCATTGACAGTTAACAGGAAAAGTATAAGGATACTTTTTCGCCAATTAAAACTGTGAGTCTCGTTGAAGAAGAGCGAACAAAAGAGGATGAATGTATCACTATTTAAGTGTCATTGTCTAACCAGGAGTGCAGCTGACTAAAGCCAGACAAATCCGTATTCTCAATTAACAGTTGTTTAAAATAAATACATGGCATAGGTTTATATGAATTTGCACTGTAGTTTGGCAGTGTCAGACACAAAGTATATGTACAATACTTTCTGTTTCAATTGGAAAATCAATCCTTTTTGTACACAATTTATCTTACTTGATATAAACAGACACTTGAGGATTTTTTACTTTATAATAGACAGGTGGTAAATCTCTTACCGATCTGTTGACAGACATATAGCCACCTTGGCAGAACTAACCGTTTATACGACCTTTTCGATCATTTTTTGCATTTGTTTGGTTTGTTATTGTTTATCTTTCCCTTCCAATTGTAGATTCAATACAGCTCTTTTTCTGTCCGAATTACAGCACAAAATAATTACAACACGAAAAAAAAAAAGATTTAATAAAATGGTGATACATACGCGAAAAAAGCCATCTTTAGAATAGTTTGGTTTATCATTACAACTATATAGCAATTATATCACTTTTGTGTATTTAGAATTTGCAATGAAGTACGACGTCTTGGTTCCTCCCATTAAAACGGGTAAAATAATGATGTGTTTAAAACTGTCAAGCCAAAGCACTTGATTCTTAATAGCTGATAACTCTTGATCACTTCTAGACGCACATTCCAGCAGCGGTTCCGACCAAATGTTCGTGAAATTGACGTATGGTACTAATTCTGTTGAATACGACCCGGCGTCGGCAGCTCTGCGACTGCTCAAACTATTTGTATGATTTAAAAGATTTTTATTTTAAGGATGTACTTACGTCAGGTTTAGGAATTTGTGTCAGATGTTCGGACTCCTTGGTTTGTTTCCTTCGATACTAGGTAAAATATTTTGCCTCATAACAACCATTTTTTTTTTCATATAAGACTTCAATAGCTCATAAAAAGTCATTTACCAAAATTTAAGCAGATTCTAGATTTCTTTTCTTTCGATTGAGACCCAAAGAATATCAATGCAAATATAAGGTAAAAGTCCGAGTCAGCCTTTTCCCGCCATTTTAAAAAAAATTAAATATCTCGAAAGGAGCTCCATAACCTATCAGTTTTTTTTAACTTATTTTGTTTTTTAACTAATGCTCTTCCGACTTATAGTATCAATTTTAAATTCTAGATTTTTTTAATTTCGCCTAATTACATCCTTATGGAGTAGAAGATTCGGAAGCTTCATACCTTATGTATGGCATGGTATTGGTTGCAAAAATTTGATATTTTTCATTTAAATGCAATATTTCTTATTTAATTGGTATATTTCTTCATTTAAATGCAATATTTTTTATTTGAATGGTATATTTCTTCATTTAAATGCAATATTTTTTATTTGAATGGTATATTTTTCATTTAAATGCAATATTTTTATTCAGATGGTATAATTTTTCATTCAAATGGTATAATTTTTCATTCAAATTGTATAATTTTTATTCAAATGGTATAATTTTCGTTCAAATGCAATATTTTTTATTCAATTGGTATAAAATGTCATTTGAATGCAATATTTTTTATTCAATTGGTATAGTAGTTTTTTATTTATATGCAATAATTGCATAATGGGAAATTCTTTGACGTCATAAGGTCAAATTTGCAACGACGTTTGTGATTGGTCGGTAATTGTTTGTGGGTTTCTTTCTAAACTTGAGTGACCAAGAATTAAAAAACGCGTCAGAATATCGCCCCTCTAACTAAATTTGGCGTTCGTGAGAGTTCGTGCACTGGCTGTTAATGCCAATAATGGCCAGGACGAGCAAAAAATGCGAGTGACAAGTAATAATAATTAATTTGACACACAACTTGTTCATGGATAGAAACAGATGCCTGCGTGCATGGCAAAAACACCTCCAATGAAAACCCTTTCTGAAGAAACTCTCCTACAGTTTACACATTGAAATAAAAAAGAAATACATAGCTAGCCCCCTCCCCCTTCTAAGTCCAGATACATGTAATCATGACGTTCTTTAGTGCTATATCATTTTTACTTTTCTTGATCCTCAGAGACGTTGCAGGAAGGCACACATGAAAAAAGAATAAAAAGCATCCAACGTTACAATTATTTGGACTAAGCCCCCTCTTTTTTACTACATGTAGAAAAAAAAATCACCTAATTACGACAGCAGAACCAGAAACCCACAAGTAGAGACATAAGCTGTTATACTCACTTGTATGACAGTTGTATATAGTTCCGTTATTAACAAAATTGTGCGAGTAAATCAAACGGACATAATTGGTAAACGTGACAATAAAAACGTGTACTCCTTTCATCTCGACGGAAATTTGTAATCTGACAAACAAGGTCCTTTAATGCCAATGCTGGCATATATCAAAAGGTTTATGTAGGCAACCCAATTCAATTGCCAAAAAAAAAAGCACAAAAGCAATATATAACGTTAATAAGCATTTAAAAGACATATACAGACCCCCACCAAAAAAAAAAAAAAAAAAAGTAAAAAAAGAAAAAAAGGCCCAATTCATATATTCCTGAGGGTGTTTCAATCGTAGTTTTGGCGCATTTTCATAGTTTATTAACTGAACATTTTTAAGAAAACAGTATAATTTTCACATGTTAGGCCTTAATCACGAGACATATTTAAATTTGATGGTAGCCGCGGGGACTTAATGCACTTTAAGAGAGGCGCCTACCCAATGATATATGGATTACTATTAATTAGAATAAAAGATATTGATCCGTTCACTTTATGTTTTCTTTTTAAAATCGCAATATTTTCAGAATTTTCACTGCCTCATTGTCCGAAATGTGTTCAAAATCGTTGCTTTATAATATTGATACTAGATGAAACTAAAGACTGCACAATGTTACTGTCAGACCTGACGTAATTTATTAAACAGTCAAAGGTGAACGTTCATTCCCATGCACACCTTTCTCTGCATGCCAAAATACTATGCACTTAATGTTGAACGTTATAGCCTTGCCCCTAAAATACATGATTTCTAAATAACTATAAAAGATATCGACTCTCGTGGGAGAACTGATTGAAGTTTTATTGTTTGGCTGTATGTTTCCTCTTTTCTGTATTACCTATATGTCTACGAAACATAATTGAAACATAATTTATCCATTTGATAATAACACCTCAAAGTAAAGGCGGAAGGAATATGTTTACTGATCTCTAATTATGTTTAAAATAATAATTTTATCAATGATGTTGAAATCACATCTGCATGGAAAAACATTCATTGTTGTTTTCATAATTTTTATTATAACTGACAGTAAGTCATAGAATTATAATGCCGTAGACTTTTCCAGATTTTTATTCTTTTTACTTTTTGTGAAACAAGATTTCTTTATGAATGACGGAACAAACAGAGGTCGCTTGTCAAATAGAAGACGATGCAAGAAATTATACAGAAGAAACAATATCTGATGAACAATTAGATAAGGATATACCTCAGGGAGACGTAAGACATCAAAATACAGAACTTGAAACCATTTTAAGTACACATGTGTTGGAGAATATTTCTGAAAATGTAGTGGAAGTTCCACAGAGTCACGATACAGCAAAGGAAATATTTCAAAACGAACTAGGAGAAACCCAGCGTTCACATGCACTGGACAAAACGACTCAAAAGAGAGAACAAGAAGCCCCACCGGATCAGCTTGCGTTCGAAAATGACATCGGAACTCCCGGAAGTCCAGCTGGATCTGAAGAAAAATCTCCAAATGCCCCACGCAGTCCACCCGTTTTTAAGTTTACTTCCGAATGGTACTATGAAAATCCGGAAACAGATAGTGATTCCAGTAGTTGTGCAATTAAAGGAGACACCCTGGATCGCCGTTTATCCAGGGACTCATTCAGTGCAGAATCCGATGTTGATTTGGAACCACCGCCAATGTTATCCGAAAGACGTAGTTCAAAATGGAGCGCAACAATTTTATTTGTAGCATCGGAAATTCAGATGATTATAGATCTTGCCGAGTTTTGTCCTGACGAAGCTTATTTGGACGCCCCAAAGAAGGTTTGTTTTTTGTTTTATTTTAACATTTTTGTTTTCAATGGTGTTTTTTGTTTTTGTTTTTATTATTCATAAAATTGTCAGTTTATATTCTTTTTGATAAAGGCAAAAACTCCGTACATTATAAAAATTGAAGATGCACACGAACATTTAAAGTAGTCGGTCTGAGAAATAATATATTTGCTTGAACATTCAATAAATTGATTTAAAAAGTCTTACTTTAAACGAAAGGCAATGTAAAAATTCTTTATGTCCTAAATTCGCTCTGATCAAACGAACATAAATTATTTATATGCTAAAACCTTCTATACTTTGTATAACATATATATCTGAGTACATCCAGATATTTATACTTTTATTCGATCAGACATTATAGAAAACTAAATACATATTTAGGTACTGTAAGGCGCAATGACCATCTCATTCTAATAACAATAAAATCCTCACATCACATACAACATTTCCTCAATTCCAAAAACACTTCATTAGAAAACGAGATAATCTCTGATATGCGAAAATGTCTCTATTGTAAAAAAAAAAAAAAAAAAAACAACAAAAAAACAAAAAAACAAAAAACAATTGCATCTTCAATCTGATCTAAGAGACTGCTATCTACAAAATATATATAAAATGTGTAACATCTTTGTATAACCAACACATTCTATCGTATCTACAACTTTGCGAAAATTACTTCAAAACATTCTAATATAAATATGTCTATACGAAATTAAACTTCAGTACATAATATCGAAAAGATGTGCGACAATGGTCACTGCCTTAACCTCGATAATAAATAGCCTTAACTGTTTTCAAAATCATACGCTTAACGCACATAAATTTAATTATTCTCTGTACCCCAATGACTTAAAATATTCTAGAATAGATTTGTGAAGAGACGTTATGTACTAACGATAATCTCAAAAGAAGTAACTTCTTCTGCAGAATAAGTCCATAAAATATCAATTGAATAAATCAAGAAAATTCATTTTTTGAACAAGTCACAAAACAGAGGCGGAAGATACCAAAGTGATATTCAAAGTCATAAGTCGAGGAGAAACTTGCAAACGCGATGGCAAAAAAACAAAAACACGACGAAATGACAAAAAAAGAGTCGAAAAAAAACACAGCATAAAAAACAAAAGACTGCAGCACGAACATCATAAAAGGCTGATTGTTTTGGGATTCAGAGTAAGGACTGATGTGCACTGGAAGGAACGTTACCTTTGGTCGTAACGCTTGTTTGATACATTACGTCAAGTTTGAAAGTACCATTGCGCAGGCTTAGTATCAATATTATAAGCGACAATTTGGAACACATTTCGGATAATGAGGCATGGTGAATTATGATACTATTACGATTTTAAAAGCAAACAAAAAGTGAACAAATCACAAATGACAAAATTTAATGTTTACAATATAGAGTTTAAGCAGAATAAAAAATAGAAAAGAATTTTAAAGAAATAATAAGTAAAAAATGTTTTGTGCATGGGGGCAAGAATATTTTAGAATAAGTTATTTGATTCTAAATTTCTTGCAAACTATAAAACTGAGAATGGAAATGGGGAATATGTCAAAGAGACAACAACCCGACCAAAGAGCAGACGACAGCCGAAGGCCACCAATGGGTCTCCAACGCAGCGAGAAAATCCCGCACCCGGAGGTGGTCCTCAGCTGGCCCCTTAATAAAATTGTGTACTAGTTCAGTGAAAATAGACGTTACACTAAACTCCAAAACATATAAATGAACTAAAATTAAAAACATACAAGACTAACAAAGGCCAGAGGCTCCTGACTTGGGACAGGCGCAAAATGCGGCGGGTTAAACATGTTTTGTGAGATCTCAACCCTCCCCCTATACCTCTAGCCAATGTATAATAAAGAAACACATAGCGATTCGCACAGTAAAACTCAGTTTAAAAGAAGTCCGAGTCTGATGTCAGAATAGGTAACAAAAGAAACTAAGCAAAATGACAATGATACATACATTAACAAAGGACTACTAGCAGTTACTGACATGCCAGCTCCAGACCACAATTAAACTAATTGAAAGATTATGTCTTCATCATATGAAAATCAAGTACAATCCCTCCCGTTAGGGGTTTAGTATCATACAATCATAAAATATATGAGATGAACATAACCCGTATCATGCCAACAACTGGTTTTAGAATAACAGTGTTTATTTCCGATGCAAAAACCCTATGAGTGAATCAATATTAATACCAAAATATGCAATCCTTAATGACCTGACAACAGTATCGTAACTATATCCTTTCCGAATAAGTCTGTCTAAAGGTTTGGTTAGCTTTTGAGGTGAATGCCGACATTTTTGTGCTTTGTAAAGAATATTACCATAAAATATTGGATGTGAAATACCTGAACGTATAAGATGTCTACATGTTGATTTATATTTACGAATGATGTCCTTGTACCGATGATAAAATTTAGTAAATGTTTTGACTAGTTTGTGATATCGAAAACCCTGGTGTAATAATTTTTCAGTAATACAGAGATTTCTTTCGTTGAAATCAAGTACGTTGTTACAAACACGAGCGAATCGAACAAGTTGAGATATATAAACACCATAAGATGGTGACAAGGGAACGTCACCATCTAAAAATGGATAATTAACAATAGGGAATGAAAAATCATCTCTTTTATCATAAATTTAATTTGTTTCAGAAGGGAGGTGAAAAAAAAAAACACCAAAAGCATGTGCAATGAATTAATGATCGGTGCACAAGCTATATATAATGGATTAAGAATTAACATAGAGGATAAGTAATAAACACAATCTTCCAGTTTGTATTTTAATCACAAAGGGTATTTAGCATTAAACAGTTACAACAATACCGAAAATTTAATAATTCAATATTTAGCGGATGATCCAGAGAGCATTATTTGCACTGACGTAGGAGTCAGATGTTGAAGGGGCAGTTGCAAAACTAGCCCCCCCCTTTTCAAACCTTTTTGTTAATTCTTTTTTATTGAAAACAAAAACAAAAATAAAATAATAAACTGACAGGAGCTAGACTATTAAACAGAAAAGGGTTTATTACCTTGTAACTTTCAGAAGTGTGCCCCCACTTCTTAGTTCACTCCTACGCCACTGGTTTGTTTAAGAAAATGGAGTAAGATGTGGAAAACTTCATTATTCAAATCGGTCAATTGAAATCTTAATTTTCAAATAAGGCACAAAATACGAAAGGACATAGATATATTTATATACTATAGCGAAATCTATATTCAATACGTTTAAAAGTCAGGATCGACAACCCCGAGAAAAGAATACTGCAACTTTCTCAACTCAACAGTCATAGTCTGTCATAGGTGCTTGGAGCCTGGACCCGTTTTAATATTTTTGATGTTGGATATAATTTTAGAAAAGTTCCTTCATTATTATAACCCCGCTTTTTAAAGTGAGCTGTATATAGTGATCGGGGAGTCCGTTCGTTCTTTCGATCGTTAGTCCAACAAATATGTGACATAATTTTCTCAGGGACTACACAGAACAGAATGACCTTATATTTGTTCAACAGTTTGACAGTGATGATCAGTACTGTGTACGCGATTTTCGGAATGGACAAGATACCTACTCTCTGATAATTATTTTATTACGAGTGGTGGTATGCTTAGCACGACAACACATGTAATCTTGTTGGGGTTTAATTTAGGATGACACGGACAAGGACTTCGTCAATCAAAGTACACATCTGTATCCGCTTCTCCTCCTTTACGCTAATCATAAGTTCTCAGAATCTTAACCAATGGCATTACATGCCATTGTGCACCACCTATCTTGTTTTGGTCCAAATTATATATTAGGCTTATTCTTAGGAAATAGTAAAGTTTGCAAGGGGCTAGGGGTATCATTGTGACCTCTGCCTGGGGTCATATCTTACGTCAGCTAATACTTCTTTATTTAACGTGTTGCTGCGTATTGTAAAACAAAAATGGTAGGTAACAAAAAACTGTTTCCATTTTCAGATTGTGTTGGTGTGAGAAAAGTCGCGTTAATTAACATGATTAAAGAAACTTTTAAACTTTTTGTTAAACATTAATTATAATAAAACTATTCATACCATGGGTTTAGGAAGTCTTCAGGTGTTTTGAAAACATTGGCTGTAATGTAATACCGATGAACTATACTGAACATATAAAAACAATTAATACGAACCCCTTTCTCTATTAAAATTGATATTAACGACGAAAGCATATGTAGCATTTATATTTGTATACATCTTTAAAAAGTTTAATCTTTCAAATGTCATTTTGTGTTTATCATTCCTATTAAAAAAATGTTGGTATAAAGTACGAATTATATATCTTGTTTTCAGATTTTAGATTTTCTAAGAACATGTCCTCTTGTGCATTGACATGCCTATACTTCTGTATCTTTTTACTTTGCATTCCATGAAGAGTTACCTACACAATACTAATTGTGACATAACCATTTTGTGCGGTAGGTCGAGGGTTCTATCAGTGTTCAGGTCAGATCAAAAACTTCAAAATTGTACCTTTACTTGTACTTGCACTTCGTATTTGTACTTTCTTCGCAAAACAATTCAAGCGGTATTTACAGGCCTAGGTATTATGGTCAGAACAACAACTTATCTGCTTGGTGTAAGAATAATGCGTTTCAGGAAGTTCACATCCTACTGCGTGTTGGAAATTTGTGAGATAGCCTTCGTTAGAGTGTCGGTCTAACCCAAAGCAGAATTCACATCCATATCACATTAACATGTTTTCGTCCTGAATATGGTTGAAAAAGTGTCACTCATCCATACAATTCTAATTTCAGAATGCAGGTGTATATTTGACAAAATTGAATTTATCATGTGATGTGTGATACAAATGATCATTTAATTATTTATTAATTCTTTTTTATAAACCATCAAATTTATCATTATATCACGATATCTAGAGATCAAGCTACGCCAATAAAAATTCCAGGTGTTGTAACTGCATAAGCGACCTTGCACCTGCCAGAATAAACTAGTTAATAAGGCGTCAATGATATAAAATACAATACTTATCAAAATGATAATATATGCCATGTGTATCATTTACAGCTACCTGGTAAGCAGGAATGTCTGAACTTTACCTCATAACATTGCTCAAAGTTCAAATGCATAACTGTTTTTCATCGAGGCGTCGTGTTCACCTTCAAGTTTGTTCTAGATAAAAAGGTGCCTCACTGAACCTGATGAAATACTTAACACAGGGTTAATTTCCGTACCGATTCTATCATGTTAATTTGACGATAAAGCTTGAATATTTTTATTCTCTCTTGCTATCGAACCTCATGTAATTACAACTTTATCTCACATAGACTGAATTCCAATGTAGGCTGAGATATCAGTCGGTTCTGAAGATATTTTACATATGAATGAAAAGAGATGTTAGGTAAACATCAATGAAACAACATTACAATCAGAAAAGAATAGATAAGTAAGGGTATGGGGTATCCAACCACAACACAA
Source organism: Mytilus coruscus (assembly GCA_017311375.1). Taxonomy (NCBI): domain Eukaryota; kingdom Metazoa; phylum Mollusca; class Bivalvia; order Mytilida; family Mytilidae; genus Mytilus; species Mytilus coruscus. The sequence goes on from CM029600.1 coordinate 84,659,690, forward strand.
AATCAGTACATGCGCACCAAAATAAACGACCCACAAATAAGAAATTAACAGCGTAATTATTCACATCAATGTAAAGCCTACATGTAAAACGACTGGATGTTACTGTAGACAAGTAAGCCGAACTTACTAAAGTATAATAGCTTGAGTTCATAAAAATAGTCTAGAGACATTAGAATCTTAAATTAAAATATTCTGGATGTTGTTTTTATTCAACAAAGGTTCCAAGTTCTCGAGTTCAATAGAATTTGATTTAAAAATGTAAGACGATGTCAAAGGGGAAACCAAAAACAACAAATCTAAGAAAGACAGACAATACCACGAACAAAAAGGGGAAAAAGACGAAAAGAAAAACAACAGTTAACAAAACACTACACAGAGAACCAAACAACAATTCACAAAACACTACACAGAGAACCAAACAACAGTTCACAAAACACTACACAGAGAACCAAACAACAATTCACAAAACACTACACAGAGAACCAAACAACAGTTCGCAAAACATTACACAGAGACCCGAACAAACAACAGTTCACAAAACACTACACAGAGACCCAAACAACAGTTCACAAAACTCTACACAGAGACCCAAACAACAGTCCACAAAACTCTACACAGAGAACCGAACAACAGTTCACAAAACACTACACAGAGAACCGAACAATAGTCCACAAAACATTACACAGAGAACCAAACAACAGGTCACAAAACTCTACACAGAGAACCAAACAACAGTTCACAAAACATTACACAGAGAACTAAACATCAGGTCACAAAACATTACACAGAGAACCGAACAACAGTCCACAAAACATTACACAGAGAACCGAACAACAGTCCACAAAACACAACACAGAGAACCGAACAACAGTCCACAAAACACTACATAGAGAACCTAACAATAGTCCATAAAACACTTCACAAAGAACCAAACAACAGTCCACAAAACACTACACAGAGAACCGAACAACAGTCCACAAAACACTACACAGAGAACCGAACAACAGTTCGCAAAACACAACACAGAGAACCGAACAACAGTCCACAAAACACTACACAGAGAACCGAACAACAGTCCACAAAACATTACACAGAGAACCAAACAACAGTTCACAAAACACAACACAGAGAACCGAACAACAGTTCACAAAACACGACACAGAGAACCGAACAAACAACAGGTCACAAAACACTACACAGGGAACCAAACAACAGTTCACAAAACTCTACACAGAGAACCTAACAACAGTTCACAAAACACTACACAGAGAAACAAACAACAGTGCACAAAACTCTACACAGAGAACCAAACAATAGTCCACAAAACACTACACAGAGAACCAAACAACAGTGCACAAAACTCTACACAGAGAACCTAACAACAGTCCACAAAACACAACACAGAGAACCGAACAAACAACAGTTCACAAAACACTACACAGAGAACCAAACAACAGGTCACAAAACACTACACAGGAACCAAACAACAGGTCACAAAACACTACACAGAGACCCGAACAACAGGTCACAAAACACTACACAGAGGCCCGAACAACAGGTCACAAAACACTACACAGAGAACCTAACAACAGTCCACAAAACACTACACAGAGAACCAAACAACAGTGCACACAACTCTACACAGAGAACCTAACAATAGTCCACAAAACATTACACAGAGAACCAAACAACAGTCCACAAAACATTACACAGAGAACCGAACAACAGTCCACAAAACACAACACAGAGAACCGAACAACAGTCCACAAAACACTACACAGAGAACCGAACAACAGTCCACAAAACACAACACAGAGAACCGAACAACAGTTCGCAAAACACAACACAGAGAACCGAACAACAGTTCGCAAAACACAACACAGAGAACCGAACAACAGTCCACAAAACACTACACAGAGAACCAAATAACAGTTCACAAAACATTACACAGAGAACCAAACAACAGTCCCGAAAACATTACACAGAGAACCAAACAACAGTTCACAAAACATTACTCAGAGAACCAAACAACAGTTCACAAAACATTACACAGAGAACCTAACAACAGTTCACAAAACATTACACAGAGAACCAAACAACAGTCCCGAAAACATTACACAGAGAACCAAACAACAGTCCACAAAACACTACACAGAGAACCAAACAACAGTCCACAAAACATTACACAGAGAACCAAACAACAGTCCACAAAACATTACACAGAGAACCAAACAACGGTCCACAAAACACTACACAGAGAACCGAACAACAGTCCACAAAACACTACACAGAGAACCTAACAACAGTCCACAAAACACTACACAGAGAACCTAACAACAGTCCACAAAACACTACACAGAGAACCTAACAACAGTCCGCAAAACATTACACAGAGAACCAAACAACAGTTCACAAAACATTACACAGAGAACCAAACAACAGTTCACAAAACAATACACAGAGAACCAAACAACAGTGCACAAAACAAAACACAGAGAACCAAACAACAGTTCAAAAAACAATATACAGAGAATCAAACAACAGTTCACAAAACACTACACGGAGAACCAAATCTTGAGCAACAAGATCTTCCGGTGCTCAAAAAAGTAAAACTAATATCGTCTTATATTTATATAAAAAGAATATTAAAGAAAGAAAGAAAATAATGTTGAAGGTGCCATGGTTTATAATCTTTAATGACGCAAAAAGGTTAACAGTAACAACTTTTTGTTTGTGTGGCATTTCTTTAGTTTCTGTGTTTATTTTCTTTTGTTTGTGTGGCATTTCTTTAGTTTCTGTGTTTATTTTCTTTTCGTCAGGCATTTTTTTTTTGGTCAATGACTCATGTTATTGTCTGTTTTGGTCGACTTGTAGTTTTTCATTGTAACCTTACTACCTATTACCTCTTTTTACTAGATTTAATTTGTAGGAATCAATGCAAAATTTTCTGTGTCTCCAAGAAAAAATCAAATCTTTGCATAGATAACCATCAAAACTCAGTGTTCAGAGGGAGATTCAATGTTACAACTTGGTTACTTTACCTAGTTTATAAGAACAAATAGGTGCTTCTAGAATAAATGTTATATTTCATCCTTGTCAGTCAAACGAGATCTTATGACATATATTTGATCCTAAGAGTACTTTTTCGAGTCAAGTAAACAAATCCAGATGTATCAGAAAACACCCATTGTAATATAGGATACCATTCGACTAGTTTGCAAATACCCTAGGGTAAGAATTAATATCAATAACAATATAGTATTCATAACAAATTTCAAAAATATTTTGTGAATTTCGTTTTCTTTATTTATTATTTTTGTCTTTTCACGATTCAAGTTCTTTCCCGATATTCCCAATATATAAATCCTTTGTCTTTAATCATGTTTATTGAAAAACAAATAAATTTTACCACTTATGATACATTGACCTATTGTTTAGCTGATAAAATGTAATAATAAAAAAAGCTTTAAACTGTACGGCTTTTCAGTTCCTGCACGGATCATTTTCTCTGGCATTCGTTATATTTTATTATAATTATGAAACATGAAAAGTTTTCTTGTATACACGTTGGTTTGCTATTTCTATCAACAATGTCAAATCGCGCATAACGTTATCCTCTTGCATTCTCATTATTTCGGCTCACACGGCATGCATAAGGCGCGTTCTTTAAACACTTAGAGTATATTAACTATTCGTTACCTATCATAATTGTCTGAAATGTGCGAAATAAAACAACTATAGTTTGCCTGTTTTAACGATTACACAGATTTCATTTATTGTTTATGATCGGTGTGTCAAAATAAGTGTAATCGAATAAAAAGCTTATACGTTGCAGTTTATAAAGAAAGAGATGAATCTAATGTCAAGCTTTTAAAAAGTTGAAAAATAAACGTCAATAATTGTTTAGCGCAAAAAAAAAAAAAAAATAAAAATAAAATGCCGCTGTCCTTTTTTTGCTTTGGTTGCTGCCTTATAGACGATATATATTTTGTTCAGTATTTAAACCATAAAATTGTATTGTTAGGTGTAACCTAGATAAGTAATTGTCAATACTTAGAGCTGATGTTGATGATATAATCCATGATATCATGATAGAATTAAAGAAAATTAATGGAAGACATAATTTATTTTGCATTTTTTTTCGTTATTTTGTATCTATACATGCTTTAATTCATTTTGCATTTATTTCATTATTTTTTATCTATACATGCTTTAATTTAATTTGCAATTTTTTCATTATTTTGTATATATTTATGCTTTTCAAATTAAAATCTCAACTGTTTTGTTGAAAATGTATCGCGATAGGCTATCACAGAAAAAACAGCCAGCCTGCACATTGGTCGGAGTCCACCAAACAGAAAATGCTAGATAACAAAATCCCACTATAGCTACGATGATCAACATAAAAAGGAACATTAATCTTTGGTTGTTCCATTTCCATGTGATATTTTGTTTCTGAAAGCGAGGTTGACTGAAGGCATTGCATGGGTCTCCCCCAATGACGCATGGATCTCCTCCTCCAATGACGCAAGGGTCTCCTCCTCCAATGACACAAAGGTCTCCTCCTCCAATGACATCTACTTTATCGGAATCTGTAGATAAGTTTGAATCCCTCATTGCCTCTAGAATTTGTAACTTGATTTGATTTGAATCAACGTCTTTCCAGAATGATAACATATTTTTGAATTTCGATTGATCGGCGGCAGATGTCAGAACGGAAATCGCGGACGAATTTGAATCGTCTGTTGTTTTCTCATCTTCGGTAAGTCCAATATCTTGTAACAAGGATCTAATTTTTGCCTCAAGTTCCTTTTGCAACTCTGCCTCCTCCTTGGCTTCTTCTTCTTCCTTTCGCTTTCTTTGTTCCTCTTCTTTTTTGTGGTTGTCTGCTTCTTTGATTAGTCTTATTTCCATTTTGTAAAATCGATTTAAGCGTTCACCGAGGTGGTTAATTTTCTCTTTCCGGTTTAGATTTTGAAATGAAAGATATTCATTGCCCATTATAACTTCAAGTTCAGGTGAATATAACTTCTTTGTGGCGCGCATCAACTTATTAACAATAACTCTTGTATCGCAGGTTTCAAACAAGGATTTGAGAGCTTTTAGAATTCGCAAGTCTTCTTTATTCATTTCGTTTGATAATTTGGTTTTCTCCTTGATGGCCTTAATGCTAATAGTATTTTTAGAATAATTTGTCAGAGGAATTACATAGTCAAGTTCTCCCGCGTCCGAAATCCGGAATTTGCTTTTTTGATCATCTTTCCATTTTGAATCCTGTCCTGTATGTTTTTGAGTTTCAGTTTCGGTATTTTGTTTTTGTTTGCTGCTGTAAAACAAAAAGAAAGAAAAGAAAGGTCTTGTAGTGAAAATAACAACAACTATTAATAATCGTAAAGTGAAACATAAAACGAAATTGTTAGATTTGAAGCTTAAAACCTTATCTATAAACACTTATTTTAAGTCGCTTTTAGGTATACCCACGTGTTCGTATGTTCATATTACCCTAACGCTTGTGCTAGCCTAACTTACATCCAACGTTTAACCTAAACTGATAACGTAGTCTTATATGAAGTAAAACTATAGGGTAAAGTTTTGTTTTGCATTCTTGTACGTTCGGGGTCCAACCCTTATATAGAGCTATACTAAAGTAACCCCAAGCCTAGCCCATACCTAATCCTAACACTAGCCCTAACCCTAAAACTTGTCTTTACCTAGAATTTACCCTAACTTAACCCTTCCCTTACCCTAACCCTTACCTTAGTATTCTAACACTAGCCCTGACCCTAGCCTTAACCCTAACCTAACCTTTACCGAAAATGAACATTAATCATAAAGTACCCCTATAGTAAAGGATGGCCCAATTGTTTACCCGAAAAGCAAGTACACAAAAACACACCGGTTATGACTTACTTTTCCACATTTACGGCTATGTAGACCGTCGGGCTACTGTTGTCGGCCATATTGGACGTTGTAATGTTGAATCGCGGATGGCAACGTGTTTACAACGTCACTATGACTCTACTGTGTCGCAAACGTTTATACTGTACCATGTGACTGCAAATTTACCTTCTGCTATGTGCATTACCATGAGCTAATAAATGAGATGATTACTAATATATATATGAGTACTCGACGATGTACAAATACAACTCATAAATATCATTGTCAGGAATTGACAGAAATGTAATTGTACTATAAAGATTGGTCCCTACACACTCCACACTACGAGTTTTGATTTTTCACAATGCAATAGCTTGAACAAATAACCATGTGTGCTAGTATTTATTTAAGGAATGACTGTAATATTTTTTCTGTCTATGAAGAAATAACATCAAAAATGTGGTACACACTGAATAACCCGCGTATCGGGTTATTTAAAAGTGTGCACCACATTTTTGAGGTTATTTCTTCATAGACTGAAAAAAATATTACAGTCAGGTGTGTACCACATTTTTGAGGTTATTTCGAATAGACAGAAAAAAGATATTAGTGATTCCTTATAATTTAATTATAAATTAATTTTTCAAGGAGTAAATCGTGAAAAACTTTGATTACGTCACGGTCTCATGACAAAATTATGTCTATGAGCTGATAGACAAAAAACGTTCAGCCAATCAGAAGACGTGTTACATCCGAAATTAAATTATTGTAAGATAGATAACCGTGTGTGCTAGTATTTATTTAAGGAATGACTGTGATATTTTTTCTGTCTATGAAGAAATAACATCAAAAATATGGTGCACAATATGACCAAAAAAATTAACCAAAATGACAGTTTGTTCAAACCAGTGACGACCGTAAATCTTGATCTTTTATGTATCAATGAAATTTATTGCCTTAAATGGTGTTTTCCGTAAAAAGCGAAAAAAAAAATTTCGTCATTCTAGATCATTAAAGATTGATACGAATACTTTGTAGACAAATTTGTCTTTAATAACGTACTGTTATGAAATGTGGTACATGTATGTTTATTTGAAATGTTTTGAATACTCTCAGAAATATTAGCTATCATGGCTAATTAGTTTATCCTGGCAAAATTAAGATTACTTATTTTCGTTCGTTCTCTAATGTCCGCACATATACTTCGAGAGCGAATAATGAAATAACTTTTATATGGACGCATGTTAGCAAACTGAATATATCAAAAGAATATCTAGAACTAATTTTGAAAAGCAACAATTCCGAACATCAATCTTACAAGAACCCTTTCATAATTCGACCTGCACGTGAGTTAACTTAAAATATCGGGATGTGTAGCACCGATGGACATAGACCTTGTGATAAAATCATGTTCATTTTGTTTTATACTAACGATACAGAACAAAAGAACAGTGGACTACTTTAAAACCACAAACAGAAGTGTTTGATGTAGCCATCTTTTACGACAGACTTCAGGAAGCTTTTTAAAGGGTTAACAAAATCTTAATTGTGTTATGCATTGTCTTCAATTTCAAGAGTAAATATTTATTTCTGTGTTACAAAATATTTCATAGGATCAATTTATTTTCTTACATTCTACTTAACACTATAGATCCTTGTCTCTCTATGGTACCTGTTTTATACCAGTGTTATCTGTGGAATGATTTAACGGTAAACTTTTAATGAAAACACTTTGATCTTCATGAAATATTAAAACTTAAGATAGCAATCTGCACTCCCATTCAGAACCGTTTTAAGATTAATTTATAAGCCTATAGCAGAAGCAATGTTCAATGGGTAAGGACTTGTGCTTTATTTACCTACTGCTTCGATTGTAAACGCATTTAAGTATTTTGAAAGTATAACAAGTGTACGGTCATTGTATACTCTTAAAAGGCAAACGGGTTATAAACATTTATAGTATTATAGCCACGTGTTTAATGTTGATATCTAGATGTCCTTACTTGTGTTGTAGGGTTTCTTTCTTCAATGCCAAAAATTTCATTAACTGTCAGCGATCATTGTATATATTCAATTGGGCAGCAAAATTATCATTAATTTTGTACAAAAACGTGTTTGAAGTGATTGAAGATCAATATCTAAGAAGGTTAATTTCGAAAAAAACGTGAAAGAAGAAAAAAGATAGAAAAACACTCACTCAACTATTCGATAGATACTTTTATGAAAGCCAATTTCCAAGTATTTGTGAATTAAATTGAAACATTGAAACAAATCGTTTTCGAAATGGTAAAGCAATTCAAAATTTCTAAAAAAAAAATAGGAAATAAAAAAGAAAAGAAAATGAAAAAGAATCGTTAGAATTAAAATATTTGTCTTTGACCTGTTTTAACGTGTCAACACTGCAAGGTCTTAAAAAACCACATCTTCAATATCAAAATAAAACAATTTAAAATTAACGTAACATCTGAAAATATCTCCGACGCCAGCTTGGTTCGATATTTTAATTAAGTAAAACATACAAATACATAAATCCAGACTCGTTTCGAAAAGTGCCAAATTAATACTTTTAAGAGCTGATTCTTAGGTTAAGATGCTCCGATTAATTTTCTCGAAATAAACAAGATGTCACCGATTAGTAGGCACCACTGCACAAATAACGTCACAACAAACGCGTTGCCAGAGTTTGATCAACGCTGCGAAAGCTAAACGCCTTATAACACCGGAATTAATAAATCCATAACATTTATTCTGACAAATTATAACTCTGTTATTGATAAATCTTCCCCGAATTAATGGCAGAATCATCTACATATGAAATTTATTGTCTGTCCCAATTTTATAGTTGGTTTTGAAAGTTTTAGGTCAAAAATCGACGCTTCAAAGTTTGTACCGCCGTGTATGAACTGTGCTATCTCGCAAAGAGACATTGTAAGTCAGACAAGCATGAACGTTTTACTTACGGATTCAGATACAAGAACATTCTTTTAATGAATTTGTCGAAATCTAACGATATGAAATGACAAATTTGAAAGGGAACTTAATTATTTACACATATATGTGTCCATGTAGAATATTTCAAGACAATTTAATAATGTTATTAATCAGAAATACATGTATTACGAGTAAAATGGTTGAACTATGCCTTTGAATTGATGGTATATATATATATTTCTATATGGTGGTAATTATTCATTTTAATACCGAAGACTATTATGATTTTAGGGTGATCCTATAGGTGATGAAAATTCCAATATAATGGCAGAGGAAGATAGATTGATAGAACTGCAACCTATAAAAGACAAATTTACAAATGGAATTTCATATGAAACTTATCAAATACCACCGCATGACACGGTCATTATGAACGAAGTGTACACGGGTAGTAACGGTGATATTCCGAACGACAATGATCCGAACGAAGATCCAACTAAAGATCCAAAAGACGAAGAAACACAGGACTGTAACAGTGAAAAAGATAAACAAGAGAGCCCAAATGTAAAAGATGACGGCGAAATAAAATTCCCAGTTGAGAACTGGTCGAAGAAAAGTGACTATTTATTAGCAGCAATAGGATATTCAGTTGACTTGGCCAATGTTTGGAGATTTCCATATCTAGCTTATAAAAACGGTGGCGGTAGGTCTAACTTTATATGTATGTATACATCCTCACTGGAAAAAAAACTACTCTAAAATAGTCTTTGAGTAAAGCCAATCTAAGACCTTACTTGTTTTTTAAAATATTCATTTAAATTTCATTGTTGTTTTCGGGCAGCAGGTAACGATAATATAAGTCTTATCTTCTAGGCAAGTGTTAAATCAGAAAAATTGCAAGAACATTTTTTCAGCATTGAATTTTTTGACGAGAAAACTTTTGTGATTTTTGAGACTGCTCATTGGGTAGTCACATCTTACATTTTTTCTCTAGTATTCACATAATTAAAAATGCCATTCTCCTTTTGCATCACTTATCTCATATTTTAGAGTTATACTGTACTGTTAATTAATTTAAAGATGTAACCAAATAATATCCTTGTATACCATTCCTAATATTAAAGTAAAACGGAGCAGTTATAATGTGCAGAAGTTATATAAAAATCAACTTACCAAAATTAGAAAAAAAGGAAAATTCCGAATATCATTTTATTAAACAAAATATTTCAAGCATTCGAATTAGACTTTTTTATTAAATTTTAATAGCATTATTATTTCGCAATTGCATATTTGCATTTCTGCAAATATAGACGGATATCTGCAGTTTGCATACACTTAGTACCATACGGTACTTTGTGTTTCCTGTTTTTTTTGTTTTTTTTTGCTAAATATTTTCATGCTAAGTACCGATCTGATCGATAAGTCAAACTCTTTCCAACTGATTTTTATAGTTTTTTCTAAACAATGTTGATTACCCTTTTCACTTAATCAATAGCTGATTTAATGTTTTAGATCTTTTTTCAGTTTTGTATATAAAAATAAGGAGATGTGGTATGATTGCCAATGAGACAACTATCCACCAAAGTTCGTACGGCCTTCAACAATGGAAAAATCCATACCGTGTAGTCGGCTATAAAAGGCTCCGACATGAAAAAATATGAAACAATTCAATAGAGAAAACTAACGGCATAATTTATAACAATTTACGAAAAACAAATATGACAGACAATAACCCACGACAACCACCGAACTACAAGCTCCTGAACTAAGACAGGCACATACAGAATCTGGCGGGGTTAAACATGTTTGTGAGCGCTCAACCCTCCCCTAACCTGGGACAGTGGTGTTACTGCACAACATAAAAACAAACTATAAAAATCAGTTGAAAAGGCTTTACTCATCAGATCGATCGATACAAAGCAGAAAAACATCTAATAAATACACAAACCGGACGTGACAGGGTACTTATACATCCCCAACAACAACAACAACAACAAAAGACACAAAGTACAGATCTGAGAGTACTCGCAGTTACTGACAGCTAGTTAAAAGCCAATAACAACTAATAAAAACATCATGTATCTAAGACTAAAATATGTTTATATCACATCGAATATCTTTTTTGTCAAAGAGAGCAGCATATTAATAGTTATTTCTCGCAAGATCTTGTACTTTCAGAAATTTTTTGCGAAAACATTCATCGAGATAAATGCCTTAAAGTAATTATATCAATCAGAGATGACATATATGAGAAAACCATCTGTTTCAAAGAATTATCGGGCATAACATCACATATTCCATGTCATTTACATAGCAATTAATACCAGGGCTTACGTGAAGTGTTCCGCAATGAAATGTATAATATAAGTACCATAAGAATGTCAAACCTCTCGATAAGGAAAGCTTCCAATGACTTTAACAACTCTAATCCAATGCCCCAATTGTGCCAATGAAAATCCTCCATATCTATACATTTGTATCTGGCATTTTAACATTATCTTTAGCAGGCATTAACATAATCTATCAGGCATTTTAACATTACCTTTAGCAGGCATTAACATTATCTATCAGGCATTTTGATATTATCTTTAGCAGGCATTAACATTATCTATCAGGTATTTTAACATTATCTTTAGCAGGCATTAACATTATCTATCAGGTATTTTAACATTATCTTTAGCAGGCATTAACATTATCTATCAGGCATTTTGCAATTTCAAGCACTGTTGATTTATTTTACATTAGATGTAGATAAAAATCATACATGACCCTCATTTTCATAACACTTTGGTTGAGCATAAAGAGATGAGTTTTGCTCATGAATTGAGTTGGATTTATCCCCCTGGCTCTAACTAGTAGAATAATTAAAAATAAGTAAATTTTTGATTTATATGAATCCCTGCAAATCCAGACTACAAATAGAATAGACTAGAAAATTTTATTTTATGTCGGGTTTACATGAAACATGACAGACAAGCTCTGTAGAGCTTTTTGCAAAAAAGTATGTATGTTGGATGGAGAGTTGTCTCATTGGCACTCATACCACATCTTCTTATATCTATGTAGTTTGCCTGATGATTCATAGATATAATAGAGAAAACAATCATGTGTACTTGTCTTGCCTTTTCGGATGTTACTATATAGACTAATTACTAGTACCGTAATCTTAGTAGGTGATATTGATACATGTATTTTTGCCAATAAACATCCACAAAAGAGTTTGGATTTAAGCCTATTTGGAATTTGAGGATATTTAGAACATTTCATTTCGTTTTATGTTGATATAATTTATACGATAATTCTTCGTTAATGTCCATAAAGCAACTTAAATGATCGACAAAGCTGGCTTTGCTATCAGAGTCAGGATTCGATTTTGGATTTGATGTTCATGCATAAGCTTCATATCAACTTCATTCAAAAGTTAATAATATTCGTTTTACTTTTGTACGAGTTATGAACTTGTACTCACCATGTACACGTGGATCGGATCATCTGCCTACCCTTCCAGAGCACATGAGATCACCTCCTGTTTTTGGTGGGATTCGTGTTGCTGAAGTATTTGTTTTTTCTGTTTCTGTTAAGTGTTATATTGACTTGTTTGTATTTTCTTCATATATTGTTTTTTTTGCCATTCCGTTGTTAGTTACTCTTCTACTAATGAGTTTTAAATGTCTTTTGGTATTTTCCGCCTCATTTGTATGAACTTTATAATCGATTTTCTTTATAATATTTAGTTTTATGAAACTCTTCAATTTTCTTCCAAGCATTGTTGACACGGACTTTCAGATTTTTATAAAAGTACTCATTTTTAAAAAATACTTTTTATTCTGGATTTAGATCTAGTTTCAGAAACTCTATTGATCTTGATTATTTCAAAACTAATTACTTTGTATTTAAACTCCTTGGATTTTTAACCTTGGTGCATTATTTACAAGGGACGGTCTTTACCGTCCAGGTGCAGATATGACAATCTTGTTTAAAAAACCGGGTACGGGGGTTTATGGAGTAACTTCTAAAATTTCCGTGCTCAATTAATGTTAAAGAAACATTGTGTACGGTTGTCTTTCAGATAAAAGAAAACAATATATTCTCAATATAGATACATTTTCAAGTATAACATGAAGAACATTTCTGTCGTTTATTTTCTTAAAAGTGATACGTACGCTTGCTCCAACCTTGTTCATCTCAAACTTCGACTGGCAATGCAAATACTGTTAATTGAACAATTATGCATAAACTTAAAAACGACTATAAGTAAGTATCTATTTTAATCTTTCGTTCCAGGAGCCTTTATCATTCCGTACTTTACTGTACTTATATTTGGAGCCATTCCAGTGTTCTTCATGGAGCTAAGTATGGGACAGTTTACACAAGAAGGACCAATACATGTCTGGAAGATGGTACCGTTGTTCAAAGGTAAAATTAATGAGTCGTTGTAGGCATACATATGTCTATTGCCAATTGCTTCTTCAATAACACTGTTTATACCTTGCTACTGTAAGACAAGTTTTAATTTATTGTATTGATTTTGAAGAACACAGTTTTTTGGTAGTGGATTTCTTTTTAGATAAAAATACGCAAATTAAAAAAATCGCACCTGCCCTATCTCAATAATATTTTGTACATTGTATTGTACTACTTTTTGGACAAATTATATCAAAATTGTAAAATCAAAATAAGAACAAGTTTCTGTTAAGGTGATCATCTATAATTCAGTTGATAGCTTCAACCATACTTATTTTAACTTTTTCCAACTGGACTACTTTACCTTATACTTCACGACACAATTTTTTTACATGTATTAAAATTCTATTTATGCATAAAATATGAATAAAATAAATTTGAAATGCGTTTGAAATTTTTTTCTCGAGTTATTCATTCACGGTCAATACTGGGGACTATAAAATCAAAGGACAAGAACTATGTCCCCGGACCTCATTAGAAGAATTTTAATATTCATAATTATGTTTGATTTATTTACAAAATTTATTATTCCAAGCTACATGTATGATATGTTTTTTTTCTGAAGGAGAAGTTGGAATAAATTCTAAAATTTGAATATGTGATAGCAATAATTGTTTTATATTTTGATCACGTAGTTTCAATATTGGATTTTGTTGGTCTATTAATAGTTTTATTTAGAATATAAGATTTATTAAGATGAAGTAATTTTTGTGTGATTTGAAAAAAAAAAACAGAGTTTTGGTCACTATATATAAAAAGCTCGATGTTTTTCGGGAATTACACACAGTTAATGCTCCTACTTGTTTCATGTATCAAACCAACGAACGATACCACATGCAGCGTGCATGGTGCGTGTTTCTGAAATGAACTTCACCAGGCGCGTTAGAGTTAAAACATTTAGGAGGAGACTTCCGATACGTTGCTGAGGAAGCTGCACGCAAAATTTGCTCCTGTACAAAATGGATTATAAACAACTGAACAACTAAAATATACGATTTAAAACGGTAAGAAGATTCCGCTTATCTTAGTGTGATTCATTTGACTCTATATTCTTTAAAACAGTTTTCTACATAATACTTAGGCAAAACGTGAAAGAATGTATCTATTGCCATAACGTATACGTAAGAACAATTGGATAACCAAAGAAACGTCAAAAATGGCCGTAAATACTCAACAAGCCGACAATGAAATATCGGGAAACCTCTTAAATGACAAAGATACTAAAGCTATTCTTATGGATATTCTGAGGTCGTTACGAGTCCTAACGGATAGGGTTGAGAAAATAGAGAAAGAAGTACAAAAAATCGATTATATAAAGGAAAGCTTGTCGAACTTGTCAACAAGAGTAAAGACAAATGAAGGAACAATCATCGAAATTCAAGAACGCAAAAGGCAAGTTGAAGAGTGTTTAGAAAAAATGGGACATATCGTAGATACCGTGGTTGATAAATATCTAACAAATGTAGGAGAGATATCTGAGATAAAAGACAAGATGGAGGCGATGGAGAAGGAAAGTGGAACACGCTCAAACATCGACATAAAAGAAATACAAGCCGAAGTGCTGGATCTCAAATGCAGAAGCAGGAGTAACAATCTAATATTCTCCGGGTTAGCGTTTCAACGAGACGAGATATGTCAATCGAAAATACAGAACTTTATTACAAACGAACTTGAAATACCGTATAGAGTTAATCTTGGTAAAGTTCATCGTTTTGGGAAATCCGGACTAAATGGAGCCCGTCCTATTGTACTTAACAATACATTCAAGTTGAAAGAGAAACGATTTGGGATAAGCGAACAGTTCCCGATTGAAATTGAAAGAAAACGAAAAGACTCTACCCAGTCATGAAGAAGTCCAAGAGTGAGGGTTAGAAAGTAAAACTGGTGAGAGATAAATTATGTATCAATGGAAAACCACACGTATCAGTCGACACAAAACCAAACGGCACTGAATATAGGGATGTTCTACTACGTGAAGCTCAACAAAATTCTGCTAGAAACAAAACTGTAAATGGGCGCCCTTTCAAAAGGTCCCGTCAGGAATCTGGAAACAATGAAGCCATTAATGAAGAAACCACAACCCCCCCTCCCCCCAGATGTAGGACGGGTCGAGAGAATCCTCGAAAAAACAGATTGATCAGTTAAAACATTTAAAACCTACTTGTTGTGGAATTAAATCAAAACTCAGATATCCTGAATTTTCTGAACTGCTTTATAAAACGGATATTGTTGGATTTGTGGAAACAAAACTAGACGATTTCGATGATATAAAATTACAGGGACATGAATTAATTTTCAAAAGCAGAAATAAAATCCGCAAAAGAAGATCAGGTGGTTTAGCTGTAGCGTACACAAATCATCTCAAAGATAATATTGAATATATAAAAACTGAAAGTAAATTTGTCTTGTGGTGTAAAATATCGAAAGTAATAAACCGGTCAGATGACATACTTTTGGGAATTATTTACACATCCCCCTGAATATACCTCATATTCATCCATCGATGCAATAAACGAAATTGAGATGGAATACTTGGAACTATCAAATAGATTTTCTAAAATTTTACTTGTTGGCGACTTTAACGCAAGAACCGGGTCCGAAGATGATTTTATATTTGTTCCTGATAGTGAATCTAATGTCATAGATATTGACAATATACCAATAAATGCTGTTTGTACTTTAGACCAGTATGAATTCCCCTGCAAAAGAAACAGTAAGGATAAAAACAAGAATAGGTTTGGAAATCAACTACTAGAATTTTGCAAGGGAAATAACTTCATCATGAATGGGAGAACTCTAGGCGACATAGATGGAAAGTTCACATGCCGTAATTCAAGCGTTGTTGAATATTGCCTATGCAGCACAGAAATTATCCAAAATTTTACCGATTTTAAAGTACTTGATTTTTCAAGTCTCTACTCAGATGTTCATTCCTTATTCGACATTTTGCTGAAATAAACCTATCAAGAAATTAGCATCAAATGTAGCGATGATACTAGAATAAACGAACAAAAAATAAATAAATGGACCAATGAAAAATCACACAAGTTCCTAGAATGCTTGAACCTTACAGAAATAGAAAATATTAATTCTGAAATTGATGGCACTGCAGTAGTGACGCAAGAAATAGTACTGTGAGTTTTAAATGTCCTTTGGTATTTTCCGCCTCATTTGTATGAACTTTATAATCGATTTTAGTTTTATGAAACTCTTCAATTTTCTTCCAAGCATTGTTGACACGGACTTTCAGATTTTATAAAAGCACTCATTTTTAAAAATACTTTTATTCTGGATTTAGATCTAGTTTCAGAAACTCTATTGATCTTGATTATTTCAAAACTAATTACTTTTTATTTAAACTCCTTGGATTTTTAACCTTGGTGCATTGTTTACAAGGGACGGTCTTTACCGTCCAGGTGCAGATATGACAATCTATTTTAAAAACCGGTACGGGGTTTATGGAGTAACTTCTAAAATTTCCGTGCTCAATTAATGTTAAAGAAACATTGTGTACGGTTGTCTTTCAGATAAAAGAAAACAATATATTCTCAATATAGATACATTTTCAAGTATAACATGAAGAACATTTCTGTGGTTTATTTTCTTAAAAGTGATACGTACGCTTGCTCCAACCTTGTTCATCTCAAACTTCGACTGGCAATGCAAATACTGTTAATTGAACAATTATGCATAAACTTAAAAACGACTATAAGTAAGTATCTATTTTAATCTTTCGTTCCAGGAGCCTTTATCATTCCGTACTTTACTGTACTTATATTTGGAGCCATTCCAGTGTTCTTCATGGAGCTAAGTATGGGACAGTTTACACAAGAAGGACCAATACATGTCTGGAAGATGGTACCGTTGTTCAAAGGTAAAATTAATGAGTCGTTGTAGACATACATATGTCTATTGCCAATTGCTTCTTCAATAACACAGTTTATACCTTGCTACTGTAAGACAAGTTTTAATTTATTGTATTGATTTTGAAGAACACAGTTTTTGGTAGTGGATTTCTTTTAGATAAAACGCAAATTAAAAAATCGCACCTGCCCTATCTCAACAATATTTTGTACATTGTATTGTACTACTTTTTGGACAAATTATATCAAAATTGTAAAATCAAAATAAGAACAAGTTTCTGTTAAGGTGATCATCTATAATTCAGTTGATAGCTTCAACCATACCAATTTTTAACTTTTTCCAACTGGACTACTTTACCTTATACTTCACGACACAATTTTTTTTACATGTATTAAAATTCTATTTATGCATAAAATATGAATAAAATAAATTTGAAATGCGTTTGAAATTTTTTTCTCGAGTTATTCATTCACGGTCAACACTGGGGACTATAAAATCAAAGGACAAAAACTATGTCCCCGGACCTCATTAGAATAATTTTAATATTCATAATTATGTTTGATTTATTTACAAAATTTATTATTCCAAGCTACATGTATGATATGTTTTTTTCTGAAGGAGAAGTTGGAATAAATTCTAAAATTTGAATATGTGATAGCAATAATTGTTTTATATTTTGATCTCGTAGTTTCAATATTGAATTTGGTTGGTCTATTAATAGTTTTATTTAGAATATAAGATTTATTAAGATGAAGTAATTTTGTGTGATTTAAAAAAAAAAAAACAAACAGAGTTTTGGTCACTATATAAAAAGCTCGATGTTTTCGGGAATTACACACAGTTAATGCTCCTACTTGTTTCATGTATCAAACCAACGAACGATACACATGCAGCGCGCATGGTGCGTGTTTCTGGAATGAACTTCACCAGGCGCGTTAGAGTCAAAACATTTAGGAGGAGACTTCCGATACGTTGCTGAGGAAGCTGCACGCAAAATTTGCTTCTGTACAAAATCGATTATAAACAACCGAACAACTAAAATATACGATTTAAAACGGTAAGAAGATTCCGTTTGTTATTAACTCTTATCTTAGTGTGATTCATTTGACTCTATATTCTTTAAAACAGTTTTCTACATAATACTTAGGCAAAACGTGAAAGAATGTATCTATTGCCATAACGTATACGTAAGAACAATTGGATAACCAAAGAAACGTCAAAAATGGCCGTAAATACTCAACAAGCCGACAATGAAATATCGGGAAACCTCTTAAATGACAAAGATACTAAAGCTATTCTTATGGATATTCTGAGGTCGTTACGAGTCCTAACGGATAGGGTTGAGAAAATAGAGAAAGAAGTACAGAAAATCGATTATATAAAGGAAAGCTTGTCGAACTTGTCAACAAGAGTAAAACAAATGAAGGAACAATCATAGATATTCAAGAACGCAATAGGCAAGTTGAAGAGTGTTTAGAAAAATGGGACATATCGTAGATACCGTGGTTGATAAATATTTAACAAATGTAGGAGAGATATCTGAGATAAAAGACAAGATGGAGGCGATGGAGAAGGAAGGTGGAACACGCCCAAACATCGACATAAAAGAAATACAAGCCGAAGTGCTGGATCTCAAATGCAGAAGCAGGAGTGACAATCTAATATTCTCCGGGTTAGCGTTTCAACGAGACGAGATATGTCAATCGAAAATACAGAACTTTATTACAAACGAACTTGAAATACCGTATAGAGTTAATCTTGGTAAAGTTCATCGTTTTGGGAAACCCGGACTAAATGGAGCCCGTCCTATTGTACTTAACAATACATTCAAGTTGAAAGAGATAAGCGAACACTTTCCAATTTTCCAATACAACAATCATCCTATTGAAACCGTAAATAACTTTAACTACTTAGGAATTATTTTCAGCAAAACAGGCAGCTTTAAACAGTGCAAACAACATCTAAAGGACAAAGCAATATTTGCAATGTACAAAGTTTTAAGGAAGGGACGAATTCATAACTTATCAGTTAAGTGCCACGTAGATTTATTTGACCTACTAGTAAAACCTATCCTGCTATATGGATGCGATGAAAATATCGAAATACTGGAAAGAGTTCAAACTAAATTTTTTAAGCTACTTTTACATCTAAAACCATCTACTCAAAACGACTTCATTTATGGAGAAGTGGGTCGTTACCCCTTAGAAATAGATATACAAACTAGAATTGTATCTTATTGGACAAAGATTATTACCGGTAAAGAAAGCAAGCTTGCTGCTGTAATGTTTAGATACCTTTACAAGTTGGCATAAGAAACAACATTTCGATCACGATCGTTAGATACGATGAAAATTATTCTAGACAATTGTGGATTCTCTTACCTTTGGTCATTCCAAAATACAACGCCTAACATTTAATCAGTAATTAAACAAAGACTGGAAGATCAATTTACACAGTCATGGTTAGGAAACGTAAGCAATTCACCAAAAACTCTGAATTATCGCCTATACAAGACATCACACAATTTCGAACATTACCTTAACATACTTGATGATAAAGATATAATAACAATGTCAAGATTCAGGTCAATGAACCATAAGCTACCAATCGAAAATGGTAGATGGCAAAACATACCACGATAACAGAGAAAGTGTCCAGTGTGCAGAGTTGCTATCAGTGACGAAGACCACTATTTAATGGAATGCAACAGTCTACTGACATATAGGAAACTACTAATTGACAGGAAATACTTACCGAACAGTAATGTTTTAAAATTTAAAGCTATCATGAATCAAAAACAGCAATCTAAACTTCGAGAATTGTGCCAATTTATTAGAATTATAAATGACAAACTGGAGACTTTCTGCTGTTAACCTGTCGGCTGTGCTGCTCCTGATACCGTTATAATGTAGCTCATATTTATGTTTCCTCAACAAATGTACAACACAATGTAATGTAAAATAATATGTTTTTCTGTATACCTTTGTTCAACTTAGGGGATACCAGAATAAAATAATATATATAGTAAGCAAAAATGAAAAAAAAAAAAAAAAAACATTATAGAGCAAAACAGATAAAATGAACGAGGGCCTGAAAAGAGCAAATAGAACACCTGCAAGGTCAACTTGAGGGAGTTGCAACCTTAGTTTTAGTACACTAACATAATTCATAAACTGATTTTATCGCCATGCTATATTTCTAATCGCAGTATTCACATCTTTATGTTCATATCTTTTAAATAAAAATATAATCTTTTAATATAAACTAATGTTATAGCCAACGACTTTAACATCAGAGTAGTTCTTTAATATAACGATTTAAGTATTTAGCACATCAATGGTCTACTAATACATACATGTATCAACATCCTTACCAATTTGATTTAGTATTTATAAAAAAATAATGTCAAATCCTCACATAGACACGTCACGAACAAATAACAATGCTTAACATAAATTTCAGTTTTACTAGTATTTGAAATTCAACATGTTATGTTTTGCTTAAATAACATTGTTGACTGTACATCATTCAAAAATATCAAACAGAATTAGGAGTTTACATGGTTCAAATGCATGCTCATTATAATGGCATCTTACTTTTGAAAATATTTGGGGTTTTACTGGGTTGCGCTATTAACAATTACACTGAGCTTGTTTTGTATGTTTGTTATGAGAATTTTGGTTTTTATTTAGATAAGTAAGGAGAACGATTTTGCTTACGTTTACAAAATAACAGACAGGCAGTATAGTAACATTTAAAAAGGGTTGAATACACAGAGTGGCAATCATAAACCGTTGGTTGAAGAAAAATCAAGCAAATCCATGTCAATAATAAATACGAAAAAAACACAAGAGGACCTCCACAATCACTACACGCTAAAAACATGAAATCCACAAAAAACCGGGTTTAATCAGGGAGGATTCCTGCTCCACAAGTGGCATTAGTCGTATATGTAATAAATGTGAATACAATAAGAGATCATCAGCACAATACACCAAAAAAAATTGAGACACACCAAAATTACCATTACGAACATCAAACATGAAAAGTTTGCTCTCAAATCATAAGTAAGCAAAGAGTGTTCACATGATCTATATTTTAATCAAATTGAGAGCAAATTACATTTTGAGAATTTCACAACAATCCTTTCGGCATAAATTACTTCGATGAAAAAATTAAACAGAAATTTATATTAAAATAACTTATCACCTATTGGAAAAATGTCAATGCAAAACGAGATAATGTCATTAGTAAACAACTATTATTAAACTCCCATATAATACCTCACGATACCAAGTAGCAGGGGGTATATATAGTTTTAACCCGTCTGTAAATCAATCCGTCACTTTGTTTCCGGATACTAACTCAACTACTTTATATCGGATTGCAACCATACTTGGATATATGGTCACAAATTATGAAAGGAAGATATCTGGTGATTTTGAAGACACCATGACAATGGTCAAGGTCGTATTTACTAAACATAAATTTAAATTTGTACAGCAAAGTGGTTTCTGGATGCTAAATCAAGTACTTTCCAAAGGATTTTAATCTTACTTGGATTAATGTCTACTTGCGATGAGAAGAAGATCATTTGATTTTGAAGTCTCTATATCTATATCTAAGGTCAAGGTCATAAGAATAGACCGCAATTAGTGCAAATCTTTTGCACCCAGATCCTAAATCACATACTAACAAATGACAGTAACTATCACATGCTATCAGAAACTAATTAAAGTATAAAGCATGGTATCAGTTGTGTATCGGACACAGTTTATAATTATTTTTGCTGTACAGAAATTGGACAATATACACAAATGCGATCGTTAAAGACTTATTATGATACAGTGAAGGGATCTTATGAATGAAATCACTGTTTTCACTGAGCAAGCACTAATTTATTATCACAATATTAATTTTTTGCACACGACTCTCTCAGTTGCAAATGAATTATTTGAAAGAAAAAACAATCTGGGCTTGTTTTTTTTTATGAAAACAATATGTATTTGACTGATACTGTCAGTCATGATTTCAGACATTTAAAAACAAAATTTGACAAATATTATATTTTGTACATTTATAAAGGCCTGAGGGTAAACGAAAGCATTGAAATTGGCAAATATATATACAGACTATTCTTATAGCAAAATCTGTATTTTCAATAGCATAGGTCAATATTTCAAAACGAAGTAATACAATACAGAGAAAATGTTTGCAATCCGCCAACTTAGAACACGCAGAAGTGCAATAGTTTTGCCAGTGCCCGGTGAAATGTAGTGAAATAATTTCATATAGTTCTGGTTCATTATTTT
The DNA here is from genome assembly GCA_017311375.1 of Mytilus coruscus. Classification (NCBI taxonomy): domain Eukaryota; kingdom Metazoa; phylum Mollusca; class Bivalvia; order Mytilida; family Mytilidae; genus Mytilus; species Mytilus coruscus. The sequence continues at coordinate 84,682,141 of CM029600.1, forward strand.
CTTTCGTTGAGTATATTTTAAAAATAAAGTGAAAACCGTAACAGCTTAGATAAACGTACATGCAACTCGTTTAATTTTAATATTAACGAACCATTAACCTTATACTTGTTTGTCATTGGTTACCGATAACGATGATTAAAGCAAACACAGTCTGTAAGGGGGATTTAGATAATCACCTTTACACATTTCTATCAAAAGAATAAAACTTTCCTTCCACGGAACTTAAAAGGAACTTGTTTTTTTATATATAATTTAGTAATTAACAAGAATGTGTCCATAGTACACGGATGCCCCACTCGCACTATCATTTTCTATGTTCAGTGGACCGTGAAAATGGGGGAAAATCTCTAATTTGGCATTAAAATTAGAAAGATCATATCATAGGGAACATGTATTCTAAGTTTCAAGTTGATTGGACTTCAACTTCATCAAAAACTACCTCGACCAAAAACTTTAACCTGAAGCGGGACGAACGGACGAACGGACGGACGAACAGATGAACGAACGAACGGACGGACGGACGCACAGACCAGAAAACATAATGCTCCTCTACTATCGTAGGTTGGGCATAAAAATACAGTTTGATTTTCATTTTAAAACGATAAGTTTATGGTTATTTCACAAAAACTATTTGCACGTTTGGACAGACATTTTAGAGTAACTTTTAATATAATTCACGATATTCTTTTTGTGAAAAGAGCTCCGGGCAATGATAAAAAATCTTTTTCTTCCTCTCGACTGGATATTCTTTTCTCGCATGGAACAACATTTGAATCATGCTGTCATATAGATGCAAGACCCTATTAGTCGCTTTGACCAAAGAAAATCATAGTCATAAACTAAACTACACTACTCGTTGAAGTATCATTCTAGTGTCGTTTACGTAAGGGCATACGATACAGTTTTGATCCCACCGTGAATTGTTGAAGAAATTTTGCATACAAGCTATTTTTTTACCTACATAATTTAAATATAATAACATTAACGGTTCCAATTTTTCTTCATCAGATGCGCGTTTCGATAATAAATTTCTCATCAGTGATGCTCGAGGCCAAAACATTTGACAATCAAAAACGTAATAAAAATGAAGATCTTATAAGCCAGATCGGGCAAAAAGTATAGCCAATGCCGGGCAACGAATCAGAGCTTTGCATGAGGGAGATATATCCCTTATTCAAAATAATTTCCAAAATTTTGTAACAGCAAATTTTAAAAACACAATACCGGCTAGCTACTATTTCTTATGTAATAAAAATTGTACCTTCATTTGCTATACTTTTGGAGAGAAATGGGGTCGAAAATTTAGATATTCACTCAAAGTTTCGATTTCTTTGAAATTTCTATCCTTTGGACAGACATAACTAACTTTTTGTTTCATCAGATAAAGATATTTGGAATATTTTCTTTACATTTATCTAATTTAAAAAGATTCATCGGGAACTTGTTCATACAAATTGTTCCTAATAATCTTTATACATAATCAAGCCAATTGTCATAGATAAACAGAGGGTTTATGTACTCGTTTTCAAGCTAATGGTTAAAATCAGTCGAAAAATTGTTCATCTTTTCCCGATATGTCACAGTTTCACGTCGCAAAAAATTTAACGTTGGCAACGTCATTACCTCGAGACCACCGAATTGGTTTAAAAATTAAGAGGCTATATTTGATGAAAAGTAATTTGTATTGTTAGAAACTTGCAATAAAGTTAACGCCTATAAACTAATTGCATGCTATAAAGTATGACATGAATGATTTTTACATGTTAACACATATGCAAAATAATAAAAAAGATATTAAAAAAAAACGAAAATAGATGCACATTCTACAATTTAACTTTTCATGTCTTTTTGATTTCTTTTATCATTAAAATGTACTAAATGCTAAAATGTGACGTTCAATATTGAAGAGGAGATGTTTCGAATTACTCTTAATTTTCATTTGATGTCTATTAGGGTGGTTTTATTATTTTCCAATTAAACATGCACATTTTCATTATCGTTTTGAACAAGTTAATCCTCTTTATCAAAATACTTTCCTTTATTGTGAAACCGAAGTCTGCACTTACTGACGCACAAACTAGATATAGATTTCACTATATCATTTCAAATATAATAATAATAAATTAGTAAATATTGTTTCGCTTTTCGTAAGGGTTGTTAGATGCTTTCGATTATTGATTTTATACATGTATTATCTATGTCTTGATCTTTTCATTTCTGACACCGATTAGGTTATAGAACATGCTATTTCTTTTAAGTGTTTATAAAAGTTTTTAATAGGAGGGACAAAACTTCTTTTTGATCTCGTCACCTTTATGTATATAAATGCCTATTCCGTCAACAGAGGTAAAAAGTGACCATAACCGTTTTTTGTTTTAATTTAGTTTTTACTGAATGCTTGCAGTTAAATTGAAAAACTGAAAGCTTGCAGTAAAACTGAAAAACTGAATGCTTGCAGTAAATTTTGGATGTATCAACAATTAGATATCATGCAAATTATTTGAAATATTTTGACTTTTCAAATCGTCTTATCTGTCTTATAGTCAACAAAGTTAACCTTAAATATGATTGATACGTTTATAAATGTTATAATATTCACCAGCACATTAAAATTAATATCAAAATTTACGAACCACATTTCATGATACGACGTTTTGGTATAAATAGATTTTCAAAACAGTTCAGTTGCTATTTATTGATCAAGTGTAATGTTAATATCATTTAAACACCTGTTCCTAAAACTAAATTTGCAGCTAATGAAACAAAATAAAGGCAAATATCATATCTTTGATCAAAAGAATACCAGTATATTAAGATACTAAACTACTAAAAATGCATCATGTATAGCGTGTTCCCCAAATGTTTGGAAATTAGACAATTAATCAATATTCAATTTATCAGTTTATACTTTACTTCTAGAACATCCAATTTAAAATCAATTAAGATTCTTGTCTCGTCTAAAACCAGAATTTAGTGCTATATATAATTGAGAATTAAAAGATTAAAAGGCATATGTTGAATTATACAATCATGATCTTCTAATAATACATGTTAATCATTGAACGACCAGTTAAATGTTTATTACGCAATGCAAAGCTTTTTTTTATTTATACGAAATGGTAGCAAGTGACATTCACATTTTGCCTGACGCGCTTAAATAACTTTAAACTGTTAAACAAATTCATAAACGTTTTATCAATACTAAATATTGATATCATAGGATAAATATTTATTGTTACATATTTCTACCAATTGTTTATATTTACAATATATATAAGTATATAATATACTGCCAATTACGTTTTTCAAATTGATAAAATTTGCCTTTTTTCTTCAAAACATAACGTTTTGCACAAAGTACACGAATACTGTGTAAAATAGTGTTTTTTATTACATGTAGGCGGAGTTTATAATTCTATAATATTGAGTTGTTTTCTTACAAATATGTTGTTGTTAAACAAATTGGAATCATATGACGGAATCAATTGATTTGTATTTCAGCCAATGAAAGATAAGCATTTGTATGAATTGAACAGCTACTGTAAATATAAATATCCATATAATTGGCGACACACACAATGGAAAGTGATGATAACTTTACTTTGGTACTATCTTTCTTCTCTTGTAGGTATTGGTTATGCCTCCTGTTTCATGGCCTATATTGTAGCCTTTTACTACAATATGGTCATCGCATGGTCATTTTATTATATGTTTTCATCATTCACTACTGGGTTACCATGGACGACATGTGATCACGAATACAACTCTGAAAACTGCTGGCAAATTGAGTGGGATTCTAACGAGACATACTACAACAAAACGTACAATAGTAATACATCTGTTTCGTCAACGTTCGAATTCTTTGAGTAAGTATTAGTAAAGGAAATGAAGCTAAACAAAAGATCGTCGTGGGTTTCGGCATAATAACTCATCTATGCGAAACAGAACTTCGTGACCTTTTACCGCGTCAAAATATCTGTATTGTTTTATTAAAGGGTCCTACGATATACTTGTATGCAAAGTTATATCCTGTCATTAAGTTGATAACAAAATCTAAACGTATAATTCAGAAGTAATATTGTTTGTAATGTACTGTTTATTATAGAAAAAAAAAAAAACAGTGTAGATTATTCAACTCTTAAGAAATCAATTATATGACCAAATTATCTATCAATATATCTTTTATAATATCATGAAGGACATATTAATATAAACTAATGATTGTCAATGAGATAGCTATCCAACAAATTCCAAAATAACGCGGAGTTAAGCAATCATATGTCACCGTACAGCCTGTAACAATGAGTAAAATCCATGCCGTATATTCAGTATTAAAGGCCCCGACATGACAAAATGAGAAACAATTCTTACGAAATGCAACGGCCTGATTTACGACAAAAACCATACACGATAAATAGAAACAACAGACAGCAACTAACGACAACCACTAAATTACCGGCTCCTGACATGCAACAGACACACGCAGAATGTGGCGGTTTTAAACAATTTTGTGAGCGCTCAACCCTCCCTTTAGCATCTTTAGACTTTTCGCAATACATGTAAGGCTAAACAATAACTTTTTATATGTTTTTTCTTAATTTGCACAGACGTGGTATGTTAGGACTACACAAAAGTACAGGAATATCTGATCTTGGGAATGTTAAATGGCAATTAGCGTTGTGTACAATGTTCACGTTTATCATTCTCTACTTTTGTTTATGGAAAAGTGTTAAAAGTGCTGGAAAGGTATGGTTATCTTATTAAATAAACTTGTACATTGTCGTTTGTGATCGTTTTTATAGTGTTTTGTATTTTTTGTTTGTCTATTTGATCGATAGCTGTGATACCTACATGTACATCTACATCTATCGATTGACACAAGAGTACATTTGAACACAAATCAATTTTGATAAACGTAAGGATTTCAGTTTCAAATCACAAATTTCTTTTAACTCAATGCTCCTGTATCTCTATCTGTTTTATAGGATAAGGGACTGTGTTGGATCGTTTTTTTTTTCATTAATTTAGATAAAAGCTTTGTTTAGCAAAATATTATGACGTCAAAATCAGTTTTAACGGGAATGATACGGGAATCCAGACGCTGAAAGTATGCCCAAATGTTTAAGACTTCACCGTTTCTGAATTTGGTGCATTTTAGGTAATATTTTCAGATGCACACACTGAAACGTTGTAGAAGGTGTAAATAATGGTTTATATGGCAAGTAGCGTTAGGTTTTATCATTTTAGAGTACGAACAATACAATTACGTACAATACCTTAGTTTTTAAAACAGCCAATTTTAACAATAAATATTACTACTGAAAACATTGACATCATGGATAAATTAATTAATCCTCCGGATGCATTACATATAATTTCTAACTGTATAAATTTTTTAATTTGTACGAGATAGATACGTAAAACGCGTTTATAATCTGTTGATGCAAAACAAAATATTAATAATTGTCTGCTGTTTATTTTGATACAGAATCAAAGCATCTATTCATCATTTTACATATTTACCACCTTTTATATGATAATAAACCGTAAAAAATAATGATAAAGGCACTTGTGAAATGATATAAAATGTTGGGTGTTGCCTTTTAATTAGTTAAGAAGGTAGAAGATCTAAAAGTCGATACCTTATTTATTGATGAAATGTTAGTTGGTTTTGTCAGTGCACAAATGATGAACAGATGTTTGGGTTCCATGAAGAAAAAAGTACCATGATACTGTCAATTCAAAAATCAAGACGCAAATGTGACTGTTTTGAGATTGCATTTTGATATACTTACTTTTAATATACCTAACTTGAAATGAAAAGAAATCATGGTGGAATCATGCGTTAATTGAGGTGGCGCGTCATTTTTGAAAAGTTAATTTTTCACACAACAATGTCGCATTAAACCATAAAAAAAATCATGCTTCATGAAATGATATCGTGTAAATAAATTTCTGCTCTTCGATTAAAATCCTATTTAAACTGTTAAAAAGCCGATGATATGATAGAATCGAGAATGGAAACGGGGATTGTGTCAAAGAGACAACAACCCGACTAAAGAACAGAAAACAGCCCAATGCCACCAATGGGTCTTCAACGTAGCGAGAAAATCCCGCACCCGGAGGCGGGGTTCAGCTGGCACTGTATTAACTGTAATCTTAAACCGATCATACTAATCCCACTGCATAATGGATTCAACCGAAATAGTAAAATTTTTTTTAAAACTCTATAGCTTAAGTTTTACCCAAAGTTAACCAGGCATATCCTTAAATTATCTATATTTTTCATTTGATATTTTGCAAAAAATTTTATCGTATTATGTTTAATTAACTTTAACTGTATTTACTTGTATGTACCTGAACCGGATTTGTAAACACAATAATGAATGAGACCAACATAAAAACACTACAAACTTCTAATATGTTCCAATTGTCGTTACCACAACCCCGTCCTCTTTTCCTCGAATGTTAACTACCTAGTTATACTTATCACCGGGTTTTACTTACATGAGCAACACGACGGGTGCCACATGTGGAGCAGGATCTGCTTACCCTTCTGGAGCACCTGTGATCACCTCCGGTTTTCGGTGGAGTTCGTGTTGCTCACTCCTTAGTTTACTATGTTGTGTTTTGTATACTTTTATTTGTCTTTTGGTCTCTTTTTTATGCCATGACGTTGTCATTTTATTTTCGGATTATGAGTTTGAATGTCCTTTGGTATCTCTCGCCTCTCTTATAAACCTCTCTAATTGCATTTTGTTTAACCACAATCCAAAAGAAAGAATGTTTATACCTTTAAAATATAACCAATTTATTCTCCAGAATTTAAGACTAATCTGGTTCCCTTTATGACTTCTCCACTTTGTCTGACTGAATTTATTGCATTTACAGTGTTTTACAATTTTGGATCTTTTTGATATCTGCAATGGTGGTCAAACACCTGTTTTGAGTGTCTGATCATAACAAACACGGGTAAAACCGCCTTTTGAATCTGAATTAAGTGAAATTTAAGTATATCGGGATCAGTCTTAACCTCTCTTTGAACTGTCATATCATTATGCTCTAAACAGTTCTTGAACCTTTCTTCCAAAAGTATCTAATTCGGTGAGTCTAAGTAAAACGAAGACCAATAGGCAAATAATTGATTGAATACGGACTGAGCTGTAGACACTCAATAGAAAATCGTCGAAATTCCATATACGTTTATTATAAAACAATATAACATTTAGATATATTGCAATTGCAGCAAAACAGTCTAAATGATGTCTCAAAGGCTAGTGTTTCTTCCTTTTTCTTCGTTCGTACATAAATATATTTTATGTTTGCCGACAATTTTTGCAGAATGTCTAAGATTATCTGGTCCGTCCTACAATGCTACTGCATGACACATTCGAAAGCTGGTAACTACTTGTTTAAATATAAGTAGTGAATAGAGGCATTGTGCACAGTAGGTAAAGATATGAACATACACAATTATCCCTATCGCTTTCTTGCTAACGATAATGAAAACATGTATCAAACACCAGTAATAGATAAACTCATCTTAATTAAACGGAGACTATGGGTTGTCCTTTAAACAGCAATATCTGTTGGGTTTACATCTTCTTTCGAAGATATATGATGAAGATGCAAGGCAACGGTTCCTTTACTATATGGCTATTGCACAATTCATATAAGATTGTTGTCTCGTATGTATCCAATCTGTATTCTTTTAACCTCTGAATAAAGCGTTATTCATTTTATAAATGCTGCATCATTTGCTTTAATATAAATGTTTATTATTGTTTTGGCTTTTAACTAGCTGTCAGTAACTGCGAGTACTCTCAAATCGTACTTTCTTGTTTATTTGACCTGTTGATACTAATTGTAATGCTTGTTTTGTTATTTAATGTTATTCAGGGTTATATCTGGTCTATATACCAGCTTTGATAAGTGTTTGGTACTAATATAAATTTCCACTTCGTACTATGAACATCAAAATTATTTATTTTGTTAAAATATTTCCTTTCTCTATTGTAACTGTATACGTATACCTAACAACAAAATTATTTTATTTACCTGTGTTTAAAGTTATTGCAAATGGCTGATATTTTTGTTCGAGCATATTGTTTTCTTAAATTGTTTAACATTTCATACCGATATAACATGTTACTTTTATTATTCTTCCTTAGTTTATTTATTTTGAATTTACATTGTATCATAGGTCAAATTTATTTGTTCAGTGTATGTTCAATGGTGTTAATATGTCCTTTGATTGAGTTAAGCTATTTCAGTTGATATTTTATAGTGTGTCTTTCTATGTTGTGATGTTACACCATTGTTTCAGAAAAAGGGTGAAGGTTTGGTACCATTAAAACGTTTAAACCCGCTGCATTTGTTTGCACCTGTCCTAAGTCAGGAATCTGATGTTCAGTAGTTGTCGTTTGTTAATGTGGTTCATAAGTGTTTCTCGTTTCTCGTTTTATATAGATTAGACCGTTGGTTTTCCCGTTTGAATGGTTTTACACTAGTAATTTTGGGGCCCTTTATAGCTTACTGTTCGGTGTGAGCCTAGGCTCCGTGTTGAAGACCGTACTTTGACCTATAATGGTTTACATTTATAAATTTTGACTTGGATGGAGAGTTGTCTCATTGGCACTCATACCAGATCTTCTTATATCTATTTATAGTTTTATATCTACTTGGCTTGTGAAGGTATCAGAACTCAATATTTTTAATACATCAACCATTTATTACAGATTAATTATCTTTATATAACTTTAAAATGGTTAATTGATGTTTACATAAGAGATGACTCAGTTTGCACCAGTCTTAACACATTTGAGATTGGATACTTGTTCCTGTCTAGATTATTACAAGATTGATGAATATAATTATACGGACGTTTATCTGTATCACAAGTCAAAACTGGAGCACTTGATTTTGATATACAATCGATAATGGAGGACGACATGATTTTTTTTAACACGGGTTATGAACTTTGAGTTTGTTTTTAGGAACAGCGAGAATCTTTACTGCGCTATAAAAAGTAAAATCACAAAATACTGAACTCCGAGGAAAATTCAAAAGGAAAGTCCTCAATCAAATGGCAAAATCAAAAGTTCAAACACATCAAACGAATGGATAACAACTGTCATATTCCTGACTTGGTACAGGCATTTTCTTATGTAGAAAATGGTGGATTGAACCTGGTTTTATGGCTAGCCAAACCTCTCACTTGTATGACAGTCGTATCAAATTCCATTATATTGACAACGATGCGTGAACAAAACAAACAGACACAATTGGTAAAATGTCAAAATAGGATTACAGCAGTCAACATTGTGTTATCATCTTAATCACTATAAAACAAACAAATGTTACGAAGAAGCACAAAAGGGGCATACATCAAATTTAACATCCTCATTATGCTTATATCATACGATTTTATTTATCTATGTAAATCCACCTATAAGGATGGAAGGTTTTAAGTACTGGCGTAAAATCGCGCGTTTGAAATTCGTACAGGTAGACATAAAATAATTTTGTCGTTCAAGGTATATAATTTCATATTGTTTTACAAGTTCTTGTTTTTTTTAATTTCGATGATAAATTACGGTTATTTTATTATTTTAGAACTGAATATGGTTGTATCGTCTGATATGTACCTATTGTTTACCCACTAATTGAGATGAAAAGGAAAAAGGTTGAGATCGGAAAAAACACTAGTTTAGCTCAGACACATCATTTAGGGGATGCCCCAAGTCATTTACCTGACTAATTGTATTAGTTACATCTTGGTGCTTGTTTGATCTTTCGAAGAATTTAGTGTTAACAGAAGATATTTTATATGGACGCTGTTAAAATTTGGTTACAAAATGTCTATAATCGTGATGATTAGGTGCTTTGAATATTGTTTAAACACTTAATAAATTGATGACCCTTGATGACCATCTTTTTTGTGTCAATTGTTGCTGTTTCGTTGATGCATGCACCATATAAAAATAAGAAGATGTGGTATGGTTAGCAATGAGACAACCTAACACCAGAGACCATATGAAGTAAAAGTTAACAACCACAAGTCACTTCACGGGATCTAACAATGAGCAAAACCCATACCCCATAATAAGCTATAAAAGGCCTTGAAATGACAAATGTAAAACAATCAAACGAGAAACCCAACGGCCTGATTTATGCACAAAACTAAAACGAAATGCAAATATGATATACAGCAACAAACGACAACCACTTAATTACAGGCTCCTCTCTTGGGACAGTCACATACATCATGTGGCGGGATTAAACATGCTTGCCAACCCCCACCCTTACCTTGAACTAACAAAAGCACAAAAGACACAAAGAACAGATCTGCGAGGACTCGCAATTGTTGAAAGATAGTTCAAAGCCAATAGCAACTAATAATAAAAAATCATGTATCTAAGACCAGGATTATTTTTTAGTCCTAATGATTTGTACAAAAAATAAATACATCTATATAATTATGCATTTGGCGAGTTCATTAAAGATATTGCGTACCCTGAAAGACTTCACCATATGATTTCTTTTCACTACTTTGTTTAGCAAAATAAGGCTGAAAACTATAAAACTTTGATCAACATTCGCATTCAGTAATCACAGAAGTGACCCCATTTTTTACTCACAGCTACTTTTATTGTTTTCTTTGTTAAATGTATGGTAAAAATGACTTTGATTCAATGAAATATACTTGAGTTAAAAAAATCCTTCAATTCGTTAAAATAATTAGTAGTTGAAAAATTCGTTTTATCTGTAATTATTTTGAAGTCATACTGACTACAAAATAAATAAAGATAAAACGAATAAATTTTCGTAGATGAATACGGGAGTACTTATTAAAGGTATAAGAGTTTACAGTTTATATCTATTTTTTTTAAAGTAAAACTATCTTAAGTTGTATTGATGTTTACCTTTTTCAATGACTGATTGATAATAGTTCTTTTGCAGAAATAACTGTAATAGATCAATTGATACGTTTACTTTAATTCTTTTTTTTTTGTATTTGAAGGTTGTATGGTTTACAGCTACAATTCCCTACCTCATTTTAACTATTCTGTTGATCAGAGGTGCCATGTTGCCTGGTGCAGCAGAAGGCGTTAGCTATTTTATCACACCAAACATGAGTCGCTTAGGTGATCCACAGGTACAGTCATTTTGTATAAAACATGTAATTCTGTTTTAGAAGAATAAACGACATTTTCAATACACTATGATGATATGATTTCTACAATAACTTTTCTTTTTATCAATTTTTCTTTTTATCAAAGTCGCATGATTTTGTTCTCCGTCTGATTTCCGGATTTGATATCATAAGGTACGCTCAGGACCGAAATTGTCCAGCTGAATATGTGTATGAAGACGAGGAGCTGCCTTATTGGACTGTGTGTATAAACCATTTCAAAACCTCATTTCATTACACGTTATGGAAGAGAAGTGATAATTAGAGAGCTCGGAAATTTCCAGATATTCGTGATGTAATTTCAAGAATTACTTGATCAACCTATACCCACATTTTCATTTCTATGTGAAAAAACCTTATTTAAAAGCGAACACAAAAAAAAAAATGGATAATGATGTGAAAACAATAAGGATTACAATTAAACAAAAAGACAATACCCTTTGTTAGGGATTAAAACGTTTAATCATTCAAGAAATGATAGAAGCCAACTTTCATCCGTATAGGTAGCAAGATGAAAACCATGTAACAGTACATTTTTGCAGTGTTAAGGTCAAGATACAGTAAATGAGCTTTCCACAGATTTTAGTTAAAATCTCCTCACAACTTTGGCTCTTTGAACTATTACCGAAAATCAAATATGATAATGCATTTTATTCTTCTTTTTTCTTAAATATTTCTGAATAAATTCTTTCAAAATGAGTGAAAGAGTTTAAAGAAAGCACATAAAATCGGCGAAAAAGTTCTTAAATTTGTCTTATAAATCAAATATCCAATTTCAAATCCTTAGATTTTTAAAAAATAATAAGTTTTTGATGCATACATTTTTCATGTTATAAAATAATAATTGGGTTACCGACTTCGTTTTTACGGTCATCAGCGATTTTTGTCTTTATATTACCACCTAGGTAACAGTATGTCTGACACATAAAGAAAACTGAATTTGAAATTAGACATTTGACGATTTTCATACAAATTTAAAACGTTTTTTGCCGATTTTATGTGCTATCTATCTAAATAATCATCAACTTTTAAAGAATTACTTCTAAAAATATAAAAAGATAAACATGCATTATTTTTGCAATTTTTAGTTCAGCTAGTCAGTTTTCCCAAAATCTGTGGACATAGTCAAATTACGGTACCTAAATCTTACACTGCCTAAAGTCCCCGGGCAAAAAATATTTCGTCTCAATAGTATCTAATATTCGATACGGCGACGGACAACCGACAAAGAAAAAGAAGGATTTCTGTTGATCTATTTGTTATTTTTATGAAATAGAAGAATATATTTACACAATTACCTATTTTCGCTATTGAGATGTAACATGTTCTACAACAGTTCAAGATTGATCGGGAAATAAGTAACCATGCATGTCAAAATGGTGAAGTTAGTGAACCTTCCTCGAATTTGTTTGATATCTCATTAAATTGTACATATTGTACGGAAAGCAATGTACGGAAATAAAGATATAAACATGAAAATTGCAAGACTCCAAACCGGGTCCTTCCATTTTAACATGACCCATTTCTTTAGTTCGATGCACAGGAATACAAATATTGAGGTGCTCAAAATTACTAGTCTTGCAATCTCCATGTTTATATCTTTATTTCCGAACATTTCTTTCCGTACAATGTGCACAATTTAATGAAATAATAAACAAATTAAGGGTTATGTTAACTAAATTTACCATTTTGACGTGCATTACATCTCACAAACGAAAATAGGTATATATTTTATTTATTTAATGAATGACTATTATTTATTTTGAATTTATTGAACCATAAAATAATGACTCTTCATTGAATAATCCGCGAAGCATGTAAAAAACAAATAGATAAACAGAAATCCTACTTTTTCTTATGTCTGTCCTGTTGTCCGTCACCGTACCGGATGTTAGATGCTATTGAGACGAAACATTTACTGGCGGGGTACGTTAGACACAATGTCTTACATCTAAACATCTAAATTAAACATAATAAAACAACAATTGCATTTATACAATACAGTATCGTCCATGTTAAAATCTATACAGACCAATTCTATACTAAACAATATTGGTGAATGTTAAAATCTAAAAAAAAGACATTTAAACAATGCAATATTGTAAATTAAAAAAAAATCCCACATTTTATTCAATACGGTATTACCCATTTCAAAATTAAAAAAAAAATCTATTATTGACACACAGTCTTTATATTCAAACACAAAGCCGGACGTTTTGTAAAAAAACGTTAGCATTCAAAGACCTTTACAAGGCATAGTCAATTTGATTTGAATACTACACAATTAAAACGTAAAACTAAAAGCTGTACATAAATTGTAATAGCATAGAAAGCAACAAAATATATCGTTATATCACATTTAAAAGAAAACAAGAAAAATGTGTGTTGCATTTTACCACAATGTCGTTATAATATTGATTATGTTATGAATTTATAAATAACTCCAGATCTCAACACTTATGATTTTTCAGTAAAACAATCCTGTGTCAATGGATTAAATGAATAATGTAATAAATGAAATATTTGCCTAATTTTGAATTAAGACTAATCTTTTTTGTATCATAAAACACAACCATTTCAACGAAACCTCCACTGATGCTATTTTCAAAATCATCACCAAAGCCTTATATAGTGTAATAACGATACTTTGTAATTCATATTGTACACCATTACAATTTTACGAAAAGTGCTTAAATTACTTGACAGTGGTAACCTCATGTTGAATCTTCTATTCTAAGCCATTTTACTCCTCATAATCTCAAAGTTTGTATGTATTCGTCTAATAAACTGAATTTTGAGTGTGACTGGAAAAACCCACAACAGATCATTGTGCGTCAAATGCGCAAAAAAATATCGTGGTTTAATTTCGGACATATAGTTTTAAGGGATAAATTAACAGCTTTAAGAGAACTTCATCGGACTATTTTGTGGAAAGTCTTTTAAGTCAACGTTATTTGAACTCAGCTAGACAGGTTTCCCATTGGAAATAATACCACATCTCCTTATTAGATATTCTAATTGTGACATTTTTGTATCACAGGTTTGGATTGATGCTGCAGTACAAATTTTCTTTTCAATTGGAGCAGGATTTGGCACACACATAGCTTATGCTAGTTACAACAAATTCAACAATAATTGTTACAGGTATATTGATATTGACAGGACATAGGGATTTGAATATTTGTTTCTAGGAGGGTTTATGTTTTTGCAAATGTCTTAGGATTCGACAAAAGACATTTACCAATCCACTACTGCATTATTTATTATCAACGATTATGACTTGTAATTTGATTGTGATGACGCAGTATGATGACGTTTATCCTTCCGAAGCATCTGAGTTCAACCCTGATTAGTGTCAAATTTGCGTTTGCTTAACCTCTAGTTTTCTTTGTATTTCTTTGAATGAACTGATGTTTGTCTTTCTTGTTTTTTTTTCATTTGACCATGGATATCAACGTTTACAGATAAAAATTACTTACAGTGTAGAATATGCATTTTTTTTATATAACTATAAATGACAGATTAATAAGGCAATGACACTTTATGATGAAAATAAATCAACGCTTAAACAAGCAGTAAATGCACAAAGTTGTTTCGATTATCTATATTGTTATTTCCAAAAAACTGCAATAGCAAATCAATGCGTAACAATACTTACGTGGTTTATATTTTCAATGTTCCAATTTCTCTCTAATGAAGCTATTGATTAAAAACGATTTGAAAAAGTATGCTGAGTGTAATGAACTTGGCACGAATGGACACGGTTTTGTTTGTTCCCTTGGTTTGTCTCTTCCAAATTGATTTACGAGATTTGAATCTCGGTAAATTAATTTTGCATACAAGTTCCCATTAAGAAACCGTAAAACTGCTGACTGTTTCACACATACTTAAATGATTACTTTTCACACCACAATTAAAATCGGAATGTCATTGCCGACATTTAATTACATCCTCAGTGTTATATAACCCTTGTACTTGCATGATTGTCATTGTTTTAAAGGAAGATGTGATTAAATCTTTTAAGAATAATCAATATTTTAATAATTAGGCGTTGTTCCGATTTCATTCCAGAACGCATGCTTATAATAAAAGACACTGTATTGACATAAATATATCTATAATTGTTAAATAAATCATAGCAAATGTTATATATTGTATATCTACCATCTCTTGGTATTGGTTTAAAATTGTAGAACTTTTACGTTACGGTTGTGTTTATCATTGCAGAGACTGTTTGATTACAGCAGGTGTTAACAGCTTTACGAGTATATTCTCAGGATTCGTAGTGTTTACCTATTTGGGTTACATGGCAACACGACAGCATAAACATATTGATACAGTTGCTCAAGAAGGTATTTCTACTTATCACATGTGTCATACGTACTGTCATTTTTATATCTAAATACATCCATAATGTCTAAACTAGATTGAATTCCTTTTTAGTCTTTCAATTTTCGTTTACAGACAATTAAGATCTGTCCAATCTGTTTGAATACTGTCCATGTAATGCAAGATAAAATATCTTTAAATAAAAAAATCAATATAATATAACGAGTTCATATTTAGCCATTTAAGATAGCGTTGTAATGTATATGTTTTGTTTAGTGTTAAATATATATCCAAGGGAAACAAATGTACTAACAAAATTATATATAGTGTGTATCATATATTTGGCGAATGGATATTAACATCGAATTGAGAAGTTGCAAGCCAACGAGTGTTTGTTTTTCTAAATTATTGAGTATATCATAATTTTGGAAACCTTGTCTGTAAGGTTAAGCAAACTTTTGTTACCAGAGGTTAACGTATATTTTTTTGTCGTCTAAAACATGAGTAGAAATGACTAAAGGCAAATAGAGAAAGCAACTCTACAATATAGTAAAACCAAAAAGAGCTTTAAAGATAGGTTCAAGGCATTGTTTTTGTTCTACAATAAAGGGCTAATTGTTGTTTATTCCAAAGACATGATTGTCAGAGTAATATATAGGATATGTGACTTAATTTGTTTTAAGAATAATGATTAAACCTTCATATCATGAAATATACATACCTATTTGGTTAACTTTCAGGACCTGGACTAGTCTTTATTGTCTATCCAGAAGCAATTTCTACTCTACCTGGATCATATGTTTGGGCCGTTATGTTTTTCTTCATGCTTGTTACACTAGGAATGGATAGCGCAGTATGTAAACATATTAAGTTTTATGATGCACATAATTTTGATAGTTTTAGAGAATTCGATAAAGTTTCAAGGCTGAACTTTTTTTCGACTTTACCAGTTTAAAATATGATGAAATGGGAGTAAAAGACGCTAAGCTAATCTTATATAAAACTTACTACACTATACTTCATGACTTCGTACAACGGCTTCTAGAAAAGTACGAAAAGAAGTTTGCATTTTCATTTACACTCATGTTGAGCTATATATTTAATGTCTTCTTGTTGAATATTTCAAAGTTGGGTGACTTTGATGATCGCAACTATCCAATGAAACCTTTCATAAAAGATACGACTGATACAGTTAAATTCGTAATCATTTGAAGGTTTTCAATATCCAGACATAGATGCTATTCACCTTCGTATGAAATTTGGCCTTCATACTGTTTTTATTCAAGCGCTTTTATTATTTATTTGATTGTTTTGGAATATCTGTGGTCATTTGTCCGTTGCATTCCATTTGTCGTACGTAAAATCCCTTCAAGTTTTATCTCGTTGTAACGACACTTTTCCAGTTTTTTTTTGTTGTTATTAGTAACACGACATATGCCACAAGTGGAGCAGAAACTTACATTTCTGAGCATCCGAGTTCACCCCCGTGTTGCTCAAGCTTTAGTTTTCTGTGTATTGTTTTGTAGACTATAAATTGACTGTTCATCATTTTCCTTCTCTTAATAATTTTGTTTGCTTTGTTGGATTGTTTTATCTAATTTTTCTCAGGTGGCATATCATCTCCTTGTTTAATTGAAAAAAAATCAAACTCGTATCTTTTTTAAAGTTTGATTTTCAGTCATATCAACAGTTTGATAACATTTTTACATTTTAGTTTGGTGGTTTAGAATCTCCATTGACGGGTTTTAGGGACCAGTTCTACAGAGTATTCCGTCACCGTTGGACAAGAGAAATCTTAACTATGTGCATAGTAATCACAGCATTTTGCTGTTCGTTACCTTGCACAACTTACGTAAGTTACTTTTTAAAAATGCTATGAGATGTAGATGTTCATATATCAGAAAATTCACTTTATTGTTTATTGATTTTATAAAATACAGTGTACATATATTATGGAGGTAATATAGCCACATACATATGCAAATGTGTGTATGTGAAAGGGGATTTACTCTTCATATCATGACCATGCGAAAAAATTAAACTGTCGAAACCTCTTAAACCACGATGGAAGTAAATCACATTGCGTTGACATGATAAAACTTACATGAAGTTCACACAAATGTATGTTAAACGGATCCTAAATTCAATTCCATTATCTTTCTTCGAATCCGTTTAATTGTGGTATTATGAAGTGAACATCACAAAACGATAGCTGTTGACACTAAAATACCTCACCGAGATATTGTTCTGTTCCCAAAAGTATACATATTAAAAGCATAGAGAAATCCCATTCTGATGTTGATAATCGTATATCTATTGTTGGACTAGAATTCACGAAATCAATGATTAATTATGGAATCTTGTTTGCATAGATAATGTTTTGGCTTTGATTTTACATATGCAATAAAGATCTTTCCATTATACACCACACGTTATTCCATTTCAACGTTTATTTAGGTGTAGAATTACAGAAGCTTAAGATGCAGCCCTTTCATTTATTGCAGGATGAAAGAAGAATTTCTTTCTAAAAATGAGCCACGTTCAAAAATGTAAAAATATTGCGTTTTTATGCTGAATATTTAACATATTTGTCTTGCTAGAAGTGTCTGTCAATTTTTTAAACTAGTGCTAGCAAATGCTTCGACCTTAAGAGTAGTTGTTTTTTTTTTTTAGATAATTTTAAACGTTAACAATGCGTAAGCACTGGAATGGCAAATAAAGTTATAAGAATCAAAATTAAAAATACTAATTTAGTAGAATCGTGTGTTTCTCATGGGGTTTACAAAACATAACATGGCATACAACTGTATACTTTTTTCTTTATATATTTCACAAACATCTATTGAAAATACAATTTTATGAGCGACTGCATTGGAGAACATGTATATGTAAAATGTCTTAGATAAATTTATAAATTTGTAAAATGTGAATTTATTGTATGATGGGTTTTTAAACTAACATTCACCAGGAACGCTCAACATTTTTGCGAACATAGCAATCACATGTTCATGTTAACATGATTTTTGAGTTCAATAACCTTATTAAAGATTAGATATGAGTTAATCATTAAATTCTAACCTACTTGTTCTTTCCACTTCCAGGGTGGCATGTATGTATTCAAAATTCTTGATACATTTGCAGCAGGAACATCTCTCCTGTTCATCGTGTTATGTCAGGTCACTGCTATTGCATGGGTTTACGGTAAGTACAAAAAAACTTACATGACAACCCATAAAAAAACCCGTATGCCATTTGAAAGTTAAATGCTAAGTACGTGGCATACATCCTATAAGGTTGTTTTTCTTTGACTTTTGTTTTGTCATTTTTGTCCCCTTGGTTTCTTTAATTTTTAATTCAGTTTAATCCATTCCGAACTCCAGTTAACTCTAAAATTGTTTTTTTTTATATACAAAAACGTTAGATAATTGGTTTGACAAACTATTACTAGTAAATAAATCAGATATTTTTTATTCTTTTTTCAAATAAAATTATTGGTTAAATCAGTTAGTGTATGGTTGAAGTGTGTAATACTGTTTACCCATATTTTGCAAAATACAAAGCGTCGACTCAGGTATAGAAATATGGTCATCAATCGACTTCTCCAATTTAGCAGTTTAACAAACCGATATCTAAAAAGGGTCGGCTGTTTGGCTGTACATGATAAATTAATACGAAGCCACGCCCTGTCTGAATGGGGACTTTAATCTAGATACCACGGGAAGAGTGAATACATGTTTTGCCTATATGACCCCCTTTGCAGACACTTCCTTTTTGATGTACTATTAAATTATTCTTGTTCTGAATATGCATGACTTATTTTCAACTGGTAGTGAAGGAAACGTCGATTTATCAATCAATCCATTGTACTTGAAAACTTCAACGATGAATAGTATTTAATGGACATGCACGTCTTTCTATAGTGACTGTTGTAAGTTTATTGTACCTGAAAAATTACTTTATGACGCTAGCTGAATTTTTTTTCTTATACTTATATGTATCTGTTCCTTTCATACATAACCGTTGTTTATACTATGAATAAAAAGTAAAATAACGAAAATACCGAACTCCAAAGAAAATTCAAAACGGAAAGTCCCTTATCAAATGGCAAAACCAAAAACTCAAACACATCAAATGAATGGCAAAATCTGAATACTGATGGTAATTCATCTTCAGCGTTAAAATTAAAATACAATTATGAACAAATTTCCCGATCCAGGTCAATTTGGTGCTCTTATACTGTAATCATTTGTAATGACTCCATAGCAAAGTTTGTACTGATCAAACATTAGTAATCAGCATTTAAAATTATTTACAAATGTTGAAAATGTTCATAAGATCTCCTCCACCACTGTCTTGTAGTTTCCAATAAGTTTTTAACATTATTCTTCCCGTCTAAGACAGTTAAAACGATCATCAATATATTCCCTTTTTAAATCAATGTCTTACCTACTTGTCGTCTATTACAAATTAAAAGTTCATATATTGTTTTTGCTTAACATTCTTATTTAGTATTTAAATTATTTAATTATCTTGCAGGAGTAGATCAGTTTTGTACTGATATACATCAGATGACTGGACATAGACCAGGACTTTATTGGAGACTTTGTTGGAAATTCATATCTCCTACATTCCTCATGGTATGTTCAATGTATCCGCATGTATTTAATTTTTGTCTTTGAGTTAACTTTCTTTAGACGCTACAACAAAACAAAGAGAAAACTTAAAACTAATGATTACCGACATACACATTTATAGAACAAAGCTACAGTAGTAATTTGTTGTTATAATATTGCGTTTGTTTTTACTTTGCATATTTTCTTCATTTGAATGTTTTAATATAGGAAAAGTACTCGGGTTGTTTTTAACCACTGTTTGCTAATGACTTTTTCAAGAATATTGAAGAATATTTCATTATGTATATATATATATATATACATATATACAACTCGTCTAAACATCAACCCAACAATGTTAGATCTGTAAATTTGCTTTCGCAAATTTTTTGTTCTTCCCTCGCCGGGATTCGAACCCATGCTACTGAGATATCGTGACACCAAATCGCCTGCACTGTAGCCGTCCCGCTAGACCACACGACCACCTGGGCTTCATAAAAATGAAGCTTTCGGTGGCCGGGTGTTACCTTCCACGTCAGTTTTAATCTAGCGTCGTACTACAGTACATGATATATAAGGCATGGAGATGTTATTTTACAGATCAGCTAAATTATCTATAGTAAAGGATCCTACAAATTAATGTAAGATACAGTCACAGAAAATAATTATATTTATAAGTACGTCTGAGCCAGTGACAACTCTACAACAGATTTATCCATCAGATCACCAGCAGTGATGGTGATACATGGCTGTGTACATTATGTATATACAACTCGTCTAAACATCAACCCAACAATGTTAGATCTGTAAATTTGCTTTGCAAATTTTTGTTCTTCCTCGCGAGATTCGAACCCATGCTACTGAGATATCGTGACACCAAATCGCCTGCACTGTAGCCGTTCGCTAGACCACGACCACCTGGGCTTCATAAATGAGCTTTCGGTGGCCGGTGTTACTTTCACGTCAGTTTAATCTGGCGTCGTACTACAGTACATGATATATAAGGCATGGAGATGTTATTTTTACAGATCAGCTAAATTACATATATATATATATAATAGATAATTCAGCTGATCTGTAACAATTCCATCTTCATGCCTTATATATTATGTACTGTATTACGACGCTAGATAAAAACTGACGAGGAAAGGTAACACCCGGCCACCGAAAGCTTTATTATTATAGAGCCTAGGTGGTCGAGTGGTCTAGCGCGTCGGGCATAGTGCAAGGCGATTTGGTGCCATGATATCTCAGTAGCATGAGTTCGAATCCCGGCCAGGGAAGAACAAAAAATTTGCTTCCGCAAATTTACAGATCTAACATTGTTGGGCTGTTGTTTAGACGAATTATTTAGTATTTATTTCTCTAATTCTTCGTCAATTTATCCCTTTCTGCACCCATTGTATAAAAAAAAATTTAATCAACGTGTGGTTCGTTTGATCTCAGTTCATCATTGGTTAAAATCCGATTATGACGTCGAATTTTCTTATTTTCCTCTGAATTTCCTATTGTGACGGCATGAAAAAAGGCGACCATGCCTGATGACGTCACATAGAAAGAACACATCTTTTTGCAGATCATTCGAAAAGAAGGAATAAGTTTGCAATTGCCTGCATATTGTTTGAAAATCATTAGAGAAACAGATTCCACCACCAAATCTCGTGTAATACGATATTTATCCACTCTCGACAGTTAAATTTTAAATATTTAAAACGCTCGGGCAAGCCTCGCGTTTTAAATTTGAAAATTTAACTGTCTCGAGTGGATAAATATCGTATCACACTCGATGCAGTGGTAGAATCTATATATATATATAAACAAGTCTAAATTGAAAACAACGTTCAAACCTATGATTGCGTTGGATAAAAACCGCAATTTTTATACATTATCTACAAAGTTTTAACCTAAAACGTTAGTATTATTAAGTGTATAAGTCATTTTTTCAGATCTTATCAAACATATGCTATAATATTGGATAAAAATGTTTATACAGGGTCACTGATGTTTTTTTTGAAATAGCTGTATAATATATTCTTCTTTTGTTTTCAAGATTATTGTGATATCAAGCTTTCTGCATTTCCAACCATTAGTATACAAAGGGAGTCTTGGGACTTACACGTACCCAAACTACGCTAATATAATAGGGTGGACAATCAGTGGACTTTCTATGTCTTTTGTACCAATATTTGCAATATACAAGATAATAAAGACTCCTGGAAATTTACGATTTGTAAGTATAAAAAATCACAATTGTGAAACACAATACAAGATGCGAAACGAGACAAAGGGGACAATCAACACTTTTTTGATGAAGATCAAACAGTCCTGCCAAAAGTGATAAACGAAAAATAACCGTAATTAATAAAAATATTAAACAACATTGAGCATCAATTTTGCATATTTGTTGAAATTTCACATCTCTAAAATAATTTTTTTTCGAACAACTGCAAATGTTGAAAACACCATCAGGTTATTGTAAAAAAACCTAAATAAACATTTGCAGTTGTTCGAAAAAAATATGATTCTTTTCACATTTTATCTTGCCATTGGCTCAATCTTTTGCATTCGTGTAATATGTATATACGTATTTGTATAAGTTATTGAACAATGATCAAAAAATTATTGCACTTAAAAGAGTAACATCGAACAAAAGATTGTAACAAGTGCTTATTTAAAGTATTGTTTACAATACATTTTTTTAAAACTGATAATACTATAAAAGCTGTCCATACTCTAATTACATAGTTTGGTGCTCTTTATGTAATGAAACAGTTGAGACTTAGCTAAACTGTTCCTTGTCATTGTTATCAGTAGATTTAAGCCCATGTTAGTTATTTTTATCTACAGTAAAAATAATACAAACTATATCCTTCAAATCTACTGACACACAACTAATACTTTTCTTTGTGCAGTCATTAAGGAACTAGTCTCCCTTTTCATGACGTGCCACGGGAAAACCAAAAGAATAGCAAAGAAATAGGACAGTTTTATTGAATGTTTGCCATTGAACAACTGAGAATTGACTTATTACATGTTGATGTAAAAAAACAAACAAAAAATATACAGGGAAATAATAAATCAGCATAAAATTAGAGAAAGATAGATTCTAATTATGTTCTTCGAATTAATAAAATTGTCGACTGACACTTCAAAGAATCAACAATTCATCCTCTAAGACTTTGATAGACTTTGGTTTAGCTTCTAGTATCTTCTTTGTCGCCCCTGTCCCTCAACCCCTTCTACACATTTGACAATTCTGTTTGTAAGACGACTTAAAATTTCAGAGAATAGCACAGTGCATTTCACCAAAGTGGGAACAGGAAGAAGTCCAAAGCGGTGATATTAAAAGATTCAAGGTATATACATGATTATAACTGATTAGTTTTTTCTGACAAGTCACGACATTTTGTCGCTCTTTTAATGAGAAAAGCAGTTTAACGTTACCCTAACGGGATATAAAATCTAAATTGTGATGACTTTTATTGTGATAAAAAAATATCGGTGAACATGGAACTTCATGTATAGACAGTTTCTAAATGTGCATATAAACGATGATTAAAAGGACATGAAGTTTTGGTTTTGTATTCTAAATGTGACAGCGACCCAACAAAAAATGTTATACTAGTATTTGAAATTTGTTCCTTCTGACTACTTTTGCAGTTTATTTTAGCGCATATTTAACCCACACACATACACACATAAAATAAAAACAACATATACAAAGTGAAAAAGCTAATTAAAATGCCAAATAACAGCAAAATGGACCTCATTTAGAACATATGGAACTTGATTGTTGCGCGAATGACAACAATTTTGAATATTGCAGTTTATTAGTTTTATCAGTATTTCATAAATCTTCTTACAGAAGCAGCACTGGTTGAATGTCTAACTGTAGTTTTGTCATGGTTTAGATAACATAACCATGGTAATCACTTATCTGTTGTGTTTTATACTGGATGTGAAGCAGTGTCGTGACATGTCTTAACCAGGTCATACCCATATATGTTGTTGATGTATATATCACGATAGAATCATTCTACAACAAAGGTGATAAAGCATGCCAAGTCAACCAATGAAATTCGATTTACCAGCATATGTGTATTTTCCATCTGTGCAAAATAGGACACATTCATTTATTTGTCGTAAAAATTAAGGAATCTTGAGTAATAAACATTTAATCATGACTTACAGAAACTCTCGCATTTCTTCCTAGGAGGTGCAAAATTGTACAATGTAAATCGGTTATCTAACCTGAATAAAACATGATATCTTTAAACAATGGTAATTTATTTTAGTGATATATTTCATGATCAGGCAAATAATATCTGAGAAGTTGAAGAAGTCCAATTACAAAACTTACTTCATTGCAAAATAATTTGATATCGTTTAAAATATTACAGCACTGTACTAGTATCTCTGATATTTAAAATAACAATTATATCTTGAATTTTATCAACAGGCAGTATTGAAACGTACACTAGTATCTGATATTTAAAATAACAATAATATCTTGGATTTTATCAACAGGCAATATTGAAACGTACACAAGTATCTGATATTTAAAATAACAATCATATCTTGGATTTTATCAACAGGTAATATTGAAACGTACACATAATAATAATGATAACAGTCAATTTTAATAGATTTTATTTCCAAGGTACAATGTGTGGATCTTATTGATAAAATATCAAGATGAATATCCGATCATGTTACCATTAACGCCTTGTGCTGTAGTGATATACATGTAGTTTGTAGTAATTTTACAAATAAAAATACAGGATACACATATACGAGGTTTGTCTCTATAAAGATATTCTTCAGTACATCGTGGCCAAAATTTTCTTCAGCAAAATGTATTTTCATTTAAAATAAGTCATCTTGAAATATTTACCGTATGATGATTGTATAGTAAACAGATTGGTTTCGCTTGGTTTGACTGCTGGATGTTGAAATTAAAAAAAAAAGCCATGGTGATATTTTCACGACTTGCATATGACTTAAAACTTCTTTATTATACCCCGCTTTAAAAAAGGGGGTAATACTGTTTTACCTCTGGCTGTCCGTCCATCCGTCCATCCATCCGTCAATCCGTCCGTCCATCTATCCGTCAGTCCGTCCGTCCGTCCCATGAATATTTTTCGTCGCATCTTTCTCAGGAACTACATTACAAGGATTTCTTAAATTTGGTTTCAGGGGTTATAGGAGTCAGCTATACTGTGTGATGCGTTTTCAGATTCATCACTTAACAACTTTCTGTTTACCGAACACTTATATCATTTTACACATGACATCCAAGTTACAAATTTTCGTCACATTTTTCTCAGGAACTAAATTACAAGGATTTCTGAAATTTGGTTTCAGTGTTTATATAAGTCAGCTATACCGTGTGATGCGTTTTCAGATTCATCACTCTTCCTGTTTAACCGTCAAGTATTTGAGCTGGGGGTATCATCAGTGAGCAGTTGCTCGCAGTTTCACTTGTTTTACAATGCTTTACAGTTGGCTTCCTGAAGGAATCAATTAGAAATCATGAATTTCGTTTGCTATAATTAGGGTTATTTTTAATCCTTTAGGATCAAGTCGATTAAAATGTTGGTTTAATGTTCCCCTTTGAGACCAAATTATTCATGCACAATTAGTTTACAAGATACATTTCGATTATAATTTACAGCTTCTAATTTAAAAAATTCTTTTTTTTCAGTTGGAATATTTATTCTATTCTATTTCATGGTACATTGTTTCACTTAGCATTTCAATACTTTCGACAAGAGTACAACTTAATAGATATATAAAGCATTACAATTTAATTTGTACTATGGTTCTATAGGTAGAGCCAAAGTTAAAAACTAAATTTCTGTATCTATGAAAGCATTTAGTAAATGTTTTACGTAATTTGTAACAACAAAATCCCTGACTTAATCATTAACTCGTTTTACATATAAAAAGTTCATTGAAATCTAAATAGTTACTACAGACACGAGTACGGCAAACGAGTTAGGAATTATACACACGATAAAAAAGTGGAAAAGGAACATTCCGTCTAAAAAGGCCAATTAACAACGGAGAACAAACTATCGTCTCTTTTTTTCGTAATTTTGTATAGATTTTTTCGTGTGAAACTGAAATATTAAAATAAAAAAGGACAAATTTTGCTGTTTATACTTGATTTTATTTAAAGTAAGTTTTCATGGGTAAACGGAACGAATCAAAATTTAAAAATAACTTTGTTTTGTATAAAATGATAACAGTTCCACATAAATAGGGAAAGCCAAAGTAAAATTAATTTTCGTAATCAGCAAACATGTTTCTGAAGTTTTTGTTTTTAATCAAATGATATTAGTATTCATCAACTATCTCGCGGGAATACCCAATTGATATATTAGATGTCAGCATAATATCAAATATATGAATTTGCAACACAAACACGTAAATTTCTTCTTATCGAAATTAGTATCTGGTATGATTGTTTCATATCTATCAGTTGATCTGAAGTTTGGGTAGTGATTGAATATATCATAATTATCATTTTATGACTTGAAAAATTTAGAAACTGGAATACATTTGCAATCTTTGGTATTATAAATATAAGGAGGTGTAGGGTATATGTCACCGAGGAAGCAACCCAACGATAAAAAAAAGTTATTGAAGAGGATGTCACCGAGGAAGCAACCCAACGATAAAAAAAAAGTTATTGAAGAGGATGTCACCGAGGAAGCAACCCAACGATAAAAAAAAAGTTCTTGAAGAGGATAACATTATTTATACATGTATCGTCTAATTACCACCCAATATGCATATCGCGACTTGTAATTTTTCCGATTGGTACCAAAAGTACTGTGTTTGTCGATATAATTTAGCAAAAGAAGGTAGTCCGAAAGTAGTTTCAAGGAAATCAAATCTTCAAATTAAAAACAAATAAAAGCTACATTCTAATAGAATGAAATTTGTAAATATGATAGAATGTTTCAAATATATTCTTATCAATTTACCAAATTCATTATTTTGTATCTGATAACCGTTCCATATTAACAAACATATTCAATAGAAAACAAATTCTCGCAATTATTAAACTTTTTCAAAACTGTTTTAATTAAATGATATTAGTTTTCAGCAACGAACTCGTAGGTGTATTCAGTTGATATGGTATATGTCAGCATAAAATAAAATATTTAAACACAGAGATGTACGAGCTCTTCATTAAAATTTTAGAAATGAAATTGTTCTTATTTCCAAGAGTTAAACTTCTAATTGGTTTTTCGAAAACGTCACACTTAGTATAATACGTGAATGAGTTTGCAGTTCAAACACGTGCATTTTCTCTTCGAAATTAGTTTCTGATACGTTTGTTTCACAGGAATCAGTTGAGGCGGAGGCAGTTATCAAATATTAAATAAAAACAACATATAGTTTGAATCGTATGAGATAATACGCGAGAGAGACGAAAACCCAACGACAAAAATAACAGGGATTCATCTTATTCTTGTGGACAATATACAAAGGAACATGTACATCGCATACGTACAACTCATTTTGCCTTTTTCAACGTGTAATTTTCCCGTTTTATACTACAAATAAAGTGTTTGCCTTTATAATTTAGCACATAAAGATGTATATCTGTACTCTGTACATTTGAATGATTCAGTGCCAAAAACTGTTTTTTAGCCATTGTGCTATATGGGATTTCCTCGACCTCTGGTTTATTTAATGCCCCTTTTATATTTTCCCTCTATATGTTATATTCCGGACCTGTAGCCAACGTTTATGTATATTAACTCAGTTTGCTTCTGGTAACTTGTAATTTATCTGTTTGATACGGCAGTATCCCGTTTTGCCGATACACTTTAGCGCATAAATATGTAACTATATTATACTGGAGTGAAATATTTCGGTTAATCCTGCAATTTAATTGGTTACCTAAACAGGAGATATCAGCCCATATCCCTTGTGAAGAAAACAAATAAAAATTGCAATTAATGTTGAAGACAGGAAACTCCAGTATGATATAATTGTTATACAGGCTTCATATGCTCTATATCCGCTTCGCCTGGCGGTTCAGGAGATATAAAACACTGAAAGGGTGAGTCCATATCACCTGTGAAGATCCCGAATAACATATAATGTTCTTTAGCTTTATCTGCACTTTCTACAAATACGTTTCCCTCTTTTATTGACGACAATCACGCAGGAGTAATAAAGGGTTTGTGGATTTTTTAATTTTATCTTTTTAAGTCTTGTTTTCTTCCTCATGGTCAATAAGTCAGAAACACGCTGATACCTGTTATATGATGATTCTTCCATAAGAGCAATAAGTCAGAAACACGCTGAGATCTGTCATCTTGTGACTCTCATTTTCGATATTAGAAATTTATGTTGCGCAACCTGCGGATATATGGTATTCACTTCATAGTCATGTTGGTCTTTAATAGACATAGGCATATTACATCAGATATTTTCATGTTAACATTATACCATTGCTTCAAGCATCGAATTAATAATTTATCAGTATTAAAAGTATCCTTTTCCTAAAGAATATAAGGTTGTCAATCATATATACATTGTGATTATTATCATTAATGAATATTATTCATTATTTTTTTTTAAATTCGAATACTTTATTCATAAATCAAATTTTAATTTCCCAAGATGATCATTTTAAAGTTTTATTTTTTCGGGAATTTTAAATATATACATACATATTCCGAAAAGGAAATAATTTCTAGTTAAAACGTGAGCTGAGAAAAAAACTGACCCTACTAAAAATAGTTTAAAAAAATGCAAAGAGTAAAAGCAAAACGCATTTACAGCCAGTTCAACCTCGTTTTGAAGAGACATTTGCAGGCATTAAATTTTGCTTTGTAGTAAGATTAAAAAAGAAAAACCTAAGCTACCGTTATCTTTTTAACATAAGTTTGACATCAGCACGTCAGATACTAAGTTAAACATCGTATATAAAACGCTATAACAATAAAATGCATAGCAAATAATGCTTCTGTCTATTTTTTTTCAACAGAAATCTACAAAATTAATAACTGTATTTGTTTTTCTCTCTGCCTTTTCCGATTGTTGTTAAATAACTATATTAAAAGTTGTAAAACCAATTCATATAAAGATAAGATAAGAGAGATACCAAAGGGATAATCAAACTCATAAGTCGAAAACGAACGATGATGCTGTATAGTTGTCAATCAGTCAACTTTCTATCTGAGACCAAATCACATAGAAATTAGCGACTGTAGTTCACCGTACAGCCGTGCACAATGAGCAAAATTCATATACCATATAGTCAGCTATAAAAGGACCCGACATGAAAAATGTTAAACAATTCAAATAAGAAAATTCTGATTGATGTAAAAAAAAAAAGTGAAAGAAATATATGATATATATATGTGATTGTATATGATATACAGCAACAAAGTTAACGACAACCACTGACCTACATGTACTTTTTTTTTAAATCTTTGAACTTTATTCAAACTCAATGGAACGCATTATTTGCTTTGTTATCAATCACAGTCTCTTTCATAGAACACCAATAAATCTTACTTAATTATTGTAAAAAGTGGTTTTCAGCCCCTTTGATGAGGAAACTTATATCATCACAGCTACCGTCTACCAATAGATCACAAACATACTTTTATTCAAACTTGAATATATTAATGGAGGATTTACCTTATATATTCAATAACTTTAATGTCTAAAGGGCGTTAGCAACGATTGAGACAATAACATAATTTTTTGTCAAACATTAATAACAGCAGGATATTGAATAATATTTCGCTATAATCAGTCAGTTTGGAAAATTTTGTCAAAATAAGCTTTGGAACATGCTGATCTAATATAGGTACGAGTCAATAATTTCCCCTCATTTGAATTTGTATGCATGCAACCTTTGATTTAATCTTTGTTTGAGATGGGTTGCGCATGTGCTCAATTTGTCCAGTGATTGAAACGAATGTCGGCTGACAAGTCAATGTAGGGACGTCAGCAGTAGGCAGATCGGTTCCGCTGATTAATTAGACCTGAAAAAAGACTATATAAGAAATGAGTGAAGGATTTGCAATAAACTAATATGTGTTAATCTTTGAAATAATATCAACAGAACTAAGAAAATCGCCCTTATACTATTGCACGTGCTTACCTATCTGTTTGAATTTTGTGGGTGCTTGTCTGTTTATATTTACAATAATAACGGAGTCACATGCCCATTGACAATTTTCATTGGTCATGCCAATAGTTGATTAGACAACTTGTCGAATGGCGTCCAGTAAGCAAAAAGTAAAATGACAAAAATACCGAACTCCAAGGAAAATTCAAAACGGAAGGTCCCTTATCAAATTGCAAAATTAAAAACTCAAACACATCAAACGAATGGAAAACAACTGTCATATTCCTGACTTGGTACAGGCATTTCCTTATGTAGAAAATGGTGGATTAAACCAGGTTGTATAGCTAGCTAAACCTCTCACTTGTATGAAAAAGAGGGACGAAAGATACCAGAGGGACAGTCAAACTCATAGATCGAAAACAAACTGACAACGCCATGGCCAAAAATAAAAGACCAACAGACAAATAATAGTACAGATGACACAACATAGAAAACTAAAGACTAAGCAACACGAACCCCACCAAAAACTGGGGTGATCTCAGGTGCTCTGGAAGGGTAAGCAGATCCTGCTCCACATGTGGCACCCGTCGTGTTGCTTATGTTATTACAAATCCGGTAAATAGTCTAATTCGGCAAGTCACATTCGTGAAAAGGGAAGGGTATTGTAGTTACGACATAAGGAACATATCCGATATCATCTGTATGACAGTCGCATAAAATTCCTTTATAGCGACAACAATGTGTGAACAAAACAAACAGACATTATAGGTAAAATGTCAAAAATAGGGGTACAGCAGTCAACATTGTGTTATAATCTTAATCACTATAAAAAACAAACAACTATGTCAACAAGGAAAAACAAAATGGCATATGGACAAAGCACATACGCAAAAATGAAAGACAAGAATACAATAAATGACCATAGCACAATAACACAATTCTGGGTTGTATAAGTACCGAGCCACGTCCAAAGGATATTACCAAAAATTAACTAAACAGTAAAGATTAATAATTTACAAAGACAAATAAAAGAACACTATAACATGTAATTAAGATGATAAACAACGTCAGTACCTAGAATCTATACTTCAAGACCATCATGTATTGTTTGTGAAAGTATACACACGAAATGTTGTTACTTTATAACGATTCCAGCCATTGTGTATTGTTTTCTATGAAACGTTTGTAATTACGGTTTATTATTATTCATAATATTAAATCAAATTGAGTCTTTGAATAAAGTCGGTTGGCATACATTTAGCAGGTAATGTCTATTTAAATCTTGTCCTTGGATAACCAATCTATCTACCACTTAAAAAAGGTTTAATAGAAATATAACTTTGGTCATACTTCAATTACTTCTGAAGTTAAAATTTTAACGTCAATGCATTTTTAAGAACTGTAAATATACTAAGTTTGGATATGTTCCAAGTAGCTATATTGTTACAGTAGATTATAAGTTGTCAGCGGAAATTTAATGTTTCCTGTTCAGTCGCAACTCATGAGGATTCATTTCATTTCGTTTTTAATTGCAATAAATACATATATATTAAAAACTATCTAATAAATAACATTCATCGTTTTTTCAAGTGACAAGTATTCTCGAGTTGCTCACTGATGGTAGCCAAAATTTAACATACGAGGAAAACTGAAATCTTTCAATTTAAAAAAATTCCTCGTAATATAATCAAATACGATATAAGCAAACACTATCACCGTGTCCACAGAATTCCATTTGCTATTGAGCAAATAAAACAGTATACACTTATCTTCTGGCTATGAGGACAATTAAAAAATTTATGGTTCCCGAATCCAACTATTTCCCGACGCATAGCGGACGATAAACTTGCTATTGTTAGAATAGCCAGAAAATAGTTGTTTTATTATACAGAAAGTATGGGAAATGTTTGCTTCTAGTTCATAGTTTTTGAAACTATTAACCAGTAAAAAAGATACCAAAGGGACATTCAAACTCATAGTCGAAAATAAACCGACAACGCCATGACTAAAAAAAAAAAAAAAAAAAACAAACAGACAAACAGACAAACAACAGTATACAAAACACATCATAGAAACTAAAGACTGAGCAACACGAACCCCAACAAAAACTTGAGATTGTCTCAGGTGCTCCGGAGGGGTAAACAAATATTGCTCCACATGTTGCGCCCGTCGTGTTGCTCATGTAAGTACAAACCCGGTGATAGGTCTTATATGGTAGGTCACAATTTGGGGAAAAGGGACGGGATTATAGTTACGCCAATTGGAACATATCCGTCGTCATCTGTGAAACAGATATTCCATAACGGTCAACCAACTTGTTATTGCGTCTATAAAATTTTCGAAAGGATGAAATCAACTTCACCACTTGGAACTCTTGGTTTAATCGTTTCCTTCTGAGCAACAACCCTCTATCAAGGAAATCATGATAGGAAATACAAGCCCTGGAATATCGTATCAAGTTGGGGATATATACTCCGTATGCAGGCGCTGCTTGAATGTTGCTACATAGAAATAGAAAGTTTACAATTGGGAAGCTGAAATCATCTCCTTTGTCGTAAAAAAATGTTTTCAACCGACCCTCATTGTCAATTTCTAGATGTAAATATAAATAAGAAGATGTGGTATGAGTGCCAATGAGACAACTCTCCATCCAAGTCACAATATATAAAAAGTTTACAATTATAGGTCAAAGTACGGCCTTCAACACGGAACCTTGGCTCACACCGAACAGCAAGCTATAAAGGGCCCAAAAATGACTAGTGTAAAACAATTCGAACAAGAAAACCAGCGGTCTGATCTATATAAAAACGAGAAACGAGAAACACCTATGAACCACACTAACAAACGACAACCACTGAACAACAGGCTCCTGACTTAGAACAGGTTCATAAAAATGCAGCGGGTTTAAACGTTTTAACAGGCACCAACCTTCATCCTAACCTGCGACAGTAGTGTAACATTACAACATAAAAAGACACACTATAAAATATCAATTGAAATGGCTTAACTCGATCAAAAAGACATTTAAACAAAAACAATTAAACATACACTGAACGAATAAGTTTGATCTATGACACAATTTAAATACAATATTAAAACATAGGTGCCTATATAACATACAAAAGATGTAGGAACAGTGTCAAAAAGACAACTCTCACCTGGGATAAAATGAAAACAACGTACACAGGTAAATTAAAATATAATTTTGTTGTTAGGAGTACGGAAGTAAACATTTTTTACAAAATTAATAAATTTGTTGTTCAGAGTACGAGTACAGAAGTGAAAATTTATCGTCATACTAAAAACTTATCAAAGGTGGTACATATTAAAAATAGTGAGACGAGATATAACAAAAAATAAGTAAACATTAAATACAGAAATGCATTACAAACTGTGTCAACATGTCAGATTAACACGAAAGTACGATTTGAGAGTACTCGCAGTTACTGAAAGCTAGTTAAAAGCATAAAACAATTGATAATAAAAAATCATGCATCAGAGACTAACATCAATTAAAACATGTCCCAGGGATTTAGTGTTTTAACGCCATGGACAGTCAAAGAAGACATGACTTGTGCAATGCCAAAATGAAAGTATCGACAGGCAGTAGGACCGTAAGGATATAACCTTATAATAAATATGTATCATGTTATATATAGATAAAGCAATCTGTAAATAGAAAATGAACGTAGATGTGTATTTATACATCCCCAAAAAACATTCGAAAAGAATATAAATTTTAATTTGTTGATGACAAAATCGATGTAAGTGCCAATGTAAACAATATTCAAAGATCTTATTACAACATTTATATAATAAGATAACCTTAACTAATAAGTTTGTTTAATAGTTCGATGAGTTTACACGGATCACATAGTGATTTCCGCGCTTTTAGTACAATATAAGCGTAAAATTTAAGATGTGAAATACCGTTTTTAACAAGTTTTCTACATGTACAGCCAAATTTCCTAATCAAATCTTTGTATCTATGAACGAATTTAGTAAATATTTTAAGTAATTTATGGTAACGAAATCCCTGAATTAATAATTTACCAGTTATGCATTGATTACGTTCGTTTAAATCTATGACATCAATACACACACAGGCATGACGAACAAGTTGGGATATATAAACCTCGTATGATGGAGCCAAAGGAACATCTTAAAATGGAAAATTAACAATAGAGAATGAAAAATCAACTCTTTTGTCGTAATTTTAATAGGGAGTTTCCCTTTAGAAATTGAAATGTCTAAATCTAGAAAAGGACAACTACTGCTGCTTATGTTAGATTTATTTAAAGTTAGTTCCTTTGGGTAAATTTCGGTAGTATATTTAGAGAACTCTGGCTTATTTAACGAAAAAATATCATCAAGATAACGGTAGGTACTGTTGAATGTGTCAACCAAATGTAACGATGACGTGTCTTTACTGAGTTTGGCCATAAACTGTGATTCATAGAAATACAGGAATAAATCTGCTATTAAAGGGGCGCAATTAGTGCCCATAGGAATACCAACTACCTGTCGATACACTTTATCGCCGAAACGTACATATGTGTTGTCCAGGAGAAAATTTAAAGCTTCAATCATATCTTCACATTTCCAGTAAGTGTATCTAGCATACTTTACTTTTTCGTTACAGAAAAAGGTTTTAAACGAGTCACATCAAATAAATTTGCAATGAGATTTTTCAAAAGACCATGTAATTAAATATGAAAACTTTTTCTTGATAAGATTTTGTGGAAGTGTAGTGTAGAGAGTAGAAAAATCATAACTGTCAACAGAATTAAAAGGACCATCAAAAGCATGTATTTTATCTAAAACCTTTAAAGAATTTTTAACACTCCAAAAATAATTAATACCATTATTGTCATAAACTTTATTACAAAAGTTAATAACAAGTTCTTTGATAATAGAAGGGAGGTAGTAAGAAGCACTGACAGATTAGTAGTAGAACACTTAATAGATGCGGAGATGAAACGAAATTTAAATGGTTGTTTGTGTAATTTAGGTAACCAGTACATATTCGAGACTTTCAAATGTTCGGAAGAGGCTTTAAGCTGGATAGTGGCAGTGATATGCTTGTTTACAATTTGACTCTCTGTGGAGCGTACGGGCCTGAATGTGGAAGAATTGATAATTTCGTTTTGGAGAACTTCCGTGTAGTATATGCGTCACACCACCACTACATTATTGGCTGCTTTGTCTGCAGGTGCGAGTCCTTGGAGTTTATTATTTTTATTCTAGAAAAGGGTATATAATGAACCCTATTATTAATTTCGGAATTATTTTCAAAATGAGATATACGAATATCAACAGTATTCATAATTTTATTCAAATATCTGTCTAGAGATTTTTTTATCAGATTTTTTCAAGTTTACACCAATTTTTACAGTAGGCAGACAGACCGTCTTTAATGACCTGATGACACTGTTTCCAATCTATAATAGATGGAGGACGAAATTTAGGTCCTTTCTTAAGAAAAATTTTGACCTCAAGGTCTACAACGATGCTGAGGTCTCCTGTAATGACATGACCATAGGGAACATATCCAAAACTAGATGTTTCACAGTCTCAAGTGGAAGGAGCATTATTTTCTGTATTGAATTCTGATGTTACTGACGTATAATTAAAAATCAAACTTCTGCTGGGATTTTTGTACGAATACGAAATAATAGGTGGTTCTGTATAATCAAAATATGGAGGTATTTGACTAAGGATGGTATCTAGTCATTGAATATACTAGATAAGTTAATAGAATCAATACCTCTATTAATATATTTTAATTTAAGAAAATGCCGCTTATGATTTTCAGGTTTATCGATACTATTAAACAGCCTGTGATGACAAAAAGTTGTAATAATACGGGTGTATTCATACAACGGGCTGAAAAGAGAAATTTTATCACACTCCAGAAAAATATGATATAGTTTACTTATTGAAATATGACCAAGTTTGCATAAAAATTGATGTCTACCATTATTTTTTATTATATATAACAGATCAGCAAGTGTATACTTTATACGATATTTAATACGTAGATTACGGTTTTAACGTTTACCATGAGACCTATTATTTCTTGGCCGTTTAGCGACAATATTCATGACATCGATAGAAGTTTTAGATATGTTCCCTTGTCCCAATATTTTGTCAAATGAGACCGAGAGGATAAGCTGTTTGAAGTCTTTTCATCCAAAATAGTTCGCGAACTTCACGTGATTTTTCAAATTGTTTGTGTGATTGTCCCTGTTGTTACTGAACGGTTTCAAGTGGTTGGAATTTTATAAATTCTAGATTGTGATTATACTTATATAAATGTTGATATATCAAACTTTTGAATTTTTTAGGTCTTCGAAAGCGGTGGAGGTGCTCTTGATTTCTTTTGTAATATTCTCGTCCCGTCTGCCCCACATATTGAATACCACACTTAGGCTGGGTTCAAGTTACCAGATAAACAAGGTTTTGGGTTTTTCAGGTAATGTCACAGGAAAAGGAGAGCGAAAAAGCTCTCCCGTTCACTGTTGACCTAACAGTATTGTGAGAAGTTAATCTGGAACAGGTCAGTCATTTTCTGGCATTGCACGGGAAAATGTGTGGATATCCACGTGCATTTTTGTTAATCATTCTGACTGCAGAGGCATTGTCTCCTTTGACAAAATTGTACACATTGCTAAATGTAGTAGGATAATTTTTAATACAAAACAGACATATAACAAACACAGGGCAAAAAACAGAGATTATAAGAAATCTAAGTAAAACCATAGCAGGGGGCAATAATAAAAACAGCAAGCGTCGATGAGTATATATACATCCCAACACCATTATATTGAATTACCAAATAAAGAACAAAGATATAATAAACATGTGAAAGCTCTTTCGTAGGCAAACAACCCATAATTGTAAAATATAAGGGTATACACCACAAGCACGGGGACAGATTCTACTGCATCCACACAGCACGAGCCACAAACCCTGCAGTAAATATAAATAAGAAGATGGGGTAATTGCCAATGAGACATCTCTCCATCCAAGATATAAGTCAGACTTAACTGTATCTGTTGTATCCTTTATATCCAGTTCGATGGGATAGATGCGTTCAACATAGTCACCAAATTTTGAATTATTTAGTGAGAAAACATCAATTATATATCGGAAAGTGAAGATAAAGGATATTGCTAACTTTTTTCCTTTCTCCTTTACAATTCGCCAAGAATAGGAGCACAGTTGGTTCCCATGGGAATGCCGATTGTTTGTTCAAAAACACGTCCTCCAAACGTAACAAATATGTTGTCAATCAAGAAATCAAGCATCTTTATAATGTCAGATTCAGAGAATTTATTGTTAGAATCAGAGTAATTTTTTACAAAGTAGGATTTATCCCTCCCTAAGACAAGATACTTGTATCTACGTTGGCCATTCTTTTTTATGAAACAAAGCATGACCAACTCTTTCAATTTGCCTTTTAGTTTGGAATGGAGAATACTTGTGTAAAGTGTAGAAAAGTCAAATGTTTTAATACTATTGCAAGATGAAAGAGTCTTAGATTGTATGTAATCTAAAAGATCTTTGGAATTTTTTAGTATCCACATCTGATTCACGCCACCACTAGAATAGGTAGTTTCACAATAACTTTGAAGCCCGGCTTTGATTGCTGATAAAATTGATGTTAATATTTTAAAAAGAAGTTTCGTGAAGCACTTGGAAGACCCAGCAATATAACATTGTTTGTAAGGACTCTTATGTAGTTTAGGTATCCAACACAGTGAAGAAAGATCCAGTTCTTCATTTGTGGTTGAAATTCCAAAGGAACATAGAAAAGACCTATGATAATCCAAGATTTCGCCCACGGTAGGTGTCGTGGGGTTATATGTTGAGTTTCCAAGTGAATTTGCCAGTACCTAATCCATTTATCAAGCAGTTAATGTAATATGATTTACACACAAAAACAATGTTGTTTTGGGCTTTGAAGATCTGCGGAGACAACAACATATTTGTCATGGAAGTAGTACACTCAGGTATTTGGCAACATTTGGGTTTTTAAAGATTGATGTAGCATGGGTATTTGACCGATTCAGTTTTTAATTACTGATTTGTATCAACGACCTCACAGTCTGAATCAATTCGGAAAGGGTATCTTCGCTTTCTTTCTCGCGTTTAACCCATTGCGTGGCATAATCCTCGACTGAATTCATCAATATTTTGAAGTTGTGTTCCCATTTGATGGATTTAGGCTCATAATATTTCGGGCCTTTGGATAACACATTTCGCAGAGAAGTGATATTGACAATGTTTAGGTCATCAGTAATAACATGGCCAGTAGGATTATTTATGAATTGGAAACTAGCGCAGGTGCAGTCAGGAGGTTTAGACTTGAAGTCTTCAATATTGTGATCCTACAACACGTGTTTGTGATTGAAAATTTGGACAATTGGTTTGGTATAGGTATCAGGAATGATAGGTACTGATATTTAAGAATTTTCGAGTGAACTGATTTATGATGAAGGATATTGCCCAAGTTTATGGCATCGAGACTTTTGTTGGCAAAAAAAGTTTTAGAAAGGATCTTTTCTCCTTTTCATCTTTTCAACTGCGAACTGGTTTGTATTTACTTTCAGGTATCACAGAAAAGTCTGTGACTGGCAATACCCTATGTTGTGATGTTATACTATTGTTTCAGAAAAAGGAGAAGATGATAGCTGTAAGTTTATATTGGTTTGAATGAGGTTTGTTTTTATATAACAGTGGTTTCTACACTAGTACTTTTGGGGCCCTTTATAGCTTGTTGTTCGGTGTGAACGTGTTGAAGGCCGTACATTGTTGGTTTACAATTTGGATAGTCCATCTATATAAGTTGCAAATAGTCATTTAACATGTGTATTTCCAATTAATAGTTCATACCCAGTAAATGGTTTTTGAAACTATCAACCGGTATATAGTCTTTTCCAGTCAGTTTTGTAAAACTATTAAATGTATTTGTCTGTAATTTTATAAAGAATATGTATACTGAGGCATAATAATTACAAACTAAATTATTTCAAACCACATTATAAATGATTAAAATGGATGTTTATAACATGTATTTCATTGTATTGTAAATATGTGTCATATTAATGTAAGAATAAAACGAATAAAACGAAAATAGAGTTTTCCTAAAATTGTTAAACTCGTTTTAATGAAATAATATCTAGAAAAAAAACTATTGAATGGAATTTTTAAGGACATCTACTACCAATTATATATCCTACCTTTTATCATTATAAAATCACAACCAGGCATGTTTTTAGCTGGATAAATAATGTCATAAGAAAGCGATTTTTTCCCATTTCAGTCAAAGTACTATAGATTATGAATGGATTAATGATTTTTTTTTATTTGTTCAACAGAGATCATGATTAGTTGTCACCATGAAAAACGAAGAACAGAATTATTCTCTCCTATACATATAATATGTCCAATACAAAATTTCAAATACTGAATTATTCATAAAAATTACGAGGTATCAAGTAACAGATGTAAAAAAATAAAAAAGGAAATGTCATTTAACAAGCAATAACTATCTACTGAAGTAATATGGGCCTTGTGTATCTATAATACATAATAACGATTCATGAAACCTAAGCAGATTCTACTGTATCGTTTGATCAATGTCATGTTTGCACTATACACTTTCAGTTGTGAGCTTTATGAAAATTTGAAAAATAACATATTGGAATTATTTGAAAACAAGCAGAAATAAAAAACAGTCGAACGAATCGGTTGAATAATTTTTCTAAAATAATTGTAGTTAAAAGTCGTTTTAAAGAGCCAATTTTGATTTGAAGTCTGATTAAAAAAACTACCGGTAACTTTTAACATACGATTAACATCAACACGTCAGATACTAAGATAGTGAAGAAAACACAATAAAAATGAAATGCATAGAAAATAACGCTTTTGTCTCACTTTTTTCAACAGAAATCTACAAAATTTGAAATTCTTTTTATCTCTGCGTTTTCCGATCGTTCTTAAATAATCATATAAAACCAATTTAAACCGATACGTATAAAGATAAGATAAGAGAGGCAGAAGATACCAAAGTCAGAAGTCGACGACAAGCTGACAACGACATGGGTAAAACTAAAACTACCGAAAGACAAACATCAGCCTACAATACACAACGTCTATAGCTAGCAACACAACATTCAACAAAAACCAGGGTGATTTCATAGTCCAAGGAATTGTAATTAAATCCTGCTCCACCTTTGAAACACGTTGCTCCTGCAAGCTCAAACTCGGTAATAAGTCTAATTTGGTGGTGTAGCTTAGAACCCTAGTACTATGTGTATTTAGTATAGGTACTAGTATTTGCTTAAAGAAATATTCGTTATTAGTTCCAAGATATGATGCTATGCAGTAAGATATAATAAAGAATGGTTTTGATGTACATGTACCTTGTTTATTTTAGAAAAAATATGATATTATAACTATGTTTCAAAATGAATTATAATTTCCTTTAGCTGTTCTTACCACAAGGTGTGTATGTTTTATCATTAGTAATAATTTTGTTGAATTAAAAAAAAAACAAACATAATTATGCATGACAACAGCTGTTCTACGATTAATTCTAGCCACTATTTCAATGTTTGATGCGAGCTTCTTGTATGCTCAAATTACCCCCAAAAAACTTCCATAATGCATACTTTTGGATTGCAAAGTTGTATTATTTTTCAGCAAAATCATCTCTACTGAATCCTTAATATTTACATATAATTTGTCTCTTTGATGGTGGTATACAGCAGTGTGGTTCTAAACTCATTTGAAGATCAAAACATAACTAATTAGAGACGCATTGATGAAGTTTTAAAAAAATACAAAAAAGTTAAAAATAAAATAAAAATTACATAGTATATCTAATCACGTTTGAATTAATTATAAAACGTTTCGCCTGTATATTATCACAAAGAATACTTTATAAAACTATTCACCTGGTTCAAGATTAATTTGAATTATTTATAAAACAATTTATATCTATCAGGATTAACCTGAAATATTTATAAAACGTTCCATCTCTATCAAAGGAAGAAGAAAAACATTACTGTATTGATTTGTGGTAGTATAATCTTGAATTTCTATAATACCACGTAAAGCAACAATGTCACGGATTGGAGGAAATAATGAGAAGTATCATCCCTAGGATCTAAACTGGAAAAAATAAATTGTTATTTAAAATAGTGTATTATTTATTATGGATACGTGAAACGTTTCCCCTGAATATGGAATTTATTCTATAAAAATTGTCTATACTTGATACTTCTAGTTAGTGATTACGTATAACGTCAACAAAGTTCAACTTAATTTATCTTTTTCATGAAGTGTCATTAGTTTCAGATGGAGCCTGGGGAAGGTTTGTTAAACATTACATGTAACATAACTAACTGTACAATGTCCGAATGCATGCTTGTAAAGGATTTTGAACATTTTCCACCATGTTACGTAGTAGTAGCTGTGATTTTACTAACCGTGATTTTTGTAATGGGGTTTGTTGGAAATATTCTTGTTATAACTGTAGTCATCAAACGCCGCAGTATGCATACGACTACAAATTGTTATCTCTTAAGTCTCGCCTTCGCTGACCTCTTGTTATTATTATCAGCCGCCTTACCTGCTACAGCTGAACCGTTCTATAAGCGCGCTGAATGGCCGTATGGACACGTTTTATGCTCAATAATGGTTTTCGTGCAATATTTTGGAGCTAACGCGTCAGCGCTTTCTATAACAGCTTTTACCATTGAAAGATACATTGCTATATGCCATCCAATGAAAGCTCAAATCATGTGCACAACAGAACGCGCAAAAAAAATAATTATAGGACTATGGTGTTTTGCTCTGATGTATTGTGCACCTTGGTTAGGTCTTAGTGAAATTACATGTGAAATAAATTATATGGGTGAAACGATGCAATCCTGTGGTTATAGACTAGAAAGAAAACAATACAGGGTATATTATATGATAGACCTTGTTATTTTTTATATTGTACCATTGGTTATTACTGCAGTGTTATATTCATCTATTGTGCATATGCTATACAACACAACTATTTATTGCTCCCGGCGTAAAAGATCTATAGACAAACGGAAACGGACAGCTGTATCCTCTAGACGCCAGGTAAGCAATACTTCATACTGTTTGATACACAGCTTGTTTTCCTTTTTACGCGAGTTATTGGTGACCACAGCTTACCTCGTTCAATCATATTTGCCATGCAAAAATTTAATTTCTTAATATTGAACAAATGTATGACTGATTGGACAAGTGAGTTAATAATCTAAATTGTGTGATGTTATTTGAATATATAAAGTTTCCGTCTCGACAGTACAACAATATGAAAAGTGCATTTTTTTGCACCTGTAAATTTATATATAATCCACTCAGTGTGATTCGAACGCAAGGTGTGATTATTTATTATAAAGTATTTTATAAAACTGATTAAAAACAATGAAGGATACGAATACATATTCCGGATAGTGTACGGAGTTCGCCGTCGCAGGGGGCGTCTGTAGTTTTGTGGATTGAGAGAGAGGGTCTGTTGTTAGGCAAGCCGTCTGTCTGTGCCTAATCATAATAAACATTTTCTTCAATGGCAGTTCAAATTTTCTGTAAGACTTTCTAGTACCCACCTCATTAGTGTATTGTTTAACGTGTACTCGTTTTGAAAATGTTTGAAACAGTTGTCACTGGACGTTTGGCACACACTAGTCAATTAAAGATAAGTGTTTTTTATTGGATGGAATACAAACATATTATAAGAGTCACCTGTTATTTGTTATTGGCCCAATTCTTCTCTGAAACATTTATTAAAAGTTATAGTTTTCATTGTGTGACCTCTGAAATAGATATATATTCGTAATAATGATTTAATATTTTTAGTTTTATCATTTAGTTGTATTATTTTCTTTTGTAACGGGGTGATACAGTTTTGGGATGTTTATTTACTTTTATCTGCTTGCTAAATGAGTAGTTGCTCTTTTTGCCCTTCTTGGGTTTGGTGAGCTGTTGTCTAATTTACAACCAACACTAGATTTCCAAATATTTATATCATATTCAATGTTCTGTTTTTCAAACTGTAATTTTTGTATCTTAAAAAATAGCATTGATTGTAGATCTTTGAAAGTTGCTGCTATATTAATTTGCAAATTTTGTCTACGGGACGCCGTATAGAGATTGATATAGTACATAACATGGTCACACTGTCCAAGGTTAGCACTCACAAACATGTTTTACCCCGCCACATTATTGATGTGCCTGTTCCAAGTCAGGAGCCTGTAGTTCAGTGGTTGTCGTTGGTTGACATGTCTGTCATAATTATTTTTCGTAAATTGTTT
This sequence comes from Mytilus coruscus, assembly GCA_017311375.1. Taxonomy (NCBI): domain Eukaryota; kingdom Metazoa; phylum Mollusca; class Bivalvia; order Mytilida; family Mytilidae; genus Mytilus; species Mytilus coruscus. The sequence goes on from CM029600.1 coordinate 84,725,746, forward strand.
TGTTATAAATTAGGCCGTTCGTTTTATCAGTTGAATTGTTTCATATTTTTCGTGTCGGGGCCTTTTATAGCCGACTATATGGTATGGGTTTTTCTCATTGCTGAAGGTCGTACGGTTGCCTATGATTGTTTACATCCACTTCATTTGAACTTTGGTAGATAGATGTCTCATTGGTAATCATACCACATCTCCTTATTTTTACATTGTTGAAGACCGTAAATTGACCTCTTAGATATCTTTTTGTTTTTGAGTAGTTGGACTGTGTTCCTTTTAACAAATACCTCACTATTCCTTTTAGTCACATTGATGGTTCTATTATTACAATGTATAAATGTGTTTGCTCGAATCTTTATGTTTTCAGATCAACTATGTGAAAAAACCTAGCTTTTCATATACTCACTAGTATTTATTAACAAAAATCAATTATAAACTAAAATCTGTTAGCAGTATTCGAGATACGTTTACAAAATTACATCCGAAAACAGATATCCGATAAAGACAAAAAAAAAAAAAAATACAAAACGGAAATAACAAAAGTATATCCGAAAGTTAATACAGGAGAAAGGCATAAAGATACAAAAAACGGAAATAACTACAAATACATCTAATACATTGATGATCTATCTGAGTCTTGTATAAGCTTATTTTACATTTGATGTACATGTGTATACCACGCGAAATGATAATCAAACAAGGTACATCTTCCTGCAGAATAAGTTCAAGTTTTCAATAATTATGTATTTTTGAAGACCATTATGAGATCATGTTGCAAGGCATTATTGTTTCTTTGTAGAGGCGATGAACGCATGAATAAGAATTTAATCCACTTTGTTGTTGGTATGATTTTTAATGTACTGCCATGGATTAAAAGTGCGTAAATTAAATGAGTTTGCTGAAAGCGAAATTCATTTAATAATAAGATTGAGGATTTATTATTTTTCATGGAAGTCTGGTAAAACATTTAAATATTTAGTTTTGTTGCAAGATCCTGGTGGCCTTTTTCTTTGTATTATTTCATCTAGAAATGTGGCCCGATTTTAACTTTCACAAGTCTTCGCTGCATAATCGTTTAAAACCCGTTTTTTGCGTTCTAGATGAAAAATTTTAAAACTCATGAATCCCTTAAATTAGGGAATGAATAACGGACGGATTTGTCTCTTATCCGAGTTTTAAATTAAATTTTGTTTTTAGTTTCTATGTTTAATGTTTTGGAACATATAAGTGTCCTTAAGGGTTAAAGCAAAATTATTTAAAAAATGATACCATCATGAATCAGTATATGGAAATAACAAATAAAAACACTGTAATAAACCTAATGGCAGTTTGGCATGTTAATACCAAACGAAATAGAAAGCGATTATCCTTTGGGATATGATTCATATTAAATTGTCATTGGATATTAAATATATGTTTAGCAATGGAAACAAAATGCAATCGTCAACTGCGTGTACTAGATGTTAAGTTATCTTCAGAGAATTGCATTATGCGACGTAACAATATGTCTCAATTACATATGACTTATTGAAATGAAGTGCTGTGCTTTGTATTTGATATGCATATATTTACATCTACAGTAGGAGTTCAACTCATACAAATGCTGAACTTTTATTGGCTGAAACCAAATCATTTGATTATGTCACTAACTTGCAATTAATTTGTATGAATGCATCCCAGGATTATAGAATAATTATCGCCGCTCGCATTAATTATAAATCAACACCATTTTCTCACATTGTTCGTGTACTTCGTGCAAATAATTTTTAAAAAATCGCGATTGAAAGAGTAATGAGGAGATTTTAAGCTTGGTTTTCGTAAAACGTAGATTTTACAATCGCAAATCGAGTTTACCTAGCGTCGTGGAGCTAGGTAAACGGAAATTTGCGACAGTAAAATTAAGTTTTACGAAGGCAAAGCTTAAAATACAATACACAGAAGTCTCCTAATTACTCTTTGAAAAGCCAGAAACAGACCAAAAGTATTGCCAAATCGGACTATGAATCAGAGCTATGGATGATGGATATGCATTCCTTATAATATAATTATAAAAAGGTGATGTGGTATGATTGCATGCCTATAAGACAACTATCTATAAAGACATAAAAGAACAGTCGCAGAAAGAATGTCATAGATTTAACATTTTTTGTTTGCGTTGAACAATCCCAGTACTTTTTACAATGATGTAACCAATTTTCATACTCCGGTAAACAAATGATCAGAATATTGTTATAATAAAAAAGATAGACAAGAAGAATTTGAGAAGTATTTTCATAATTAACGCGGAGTTGTACTTGAATTTATACATCATATTGTGTATCGATACTTCAGTATAATTTAAAGTATACCAATAAGACTTATAATAAATTCTTTACGAGCGCAAAGTCCTTTCTTCTGCAAAGCTAATAATATAACAATAACAGTATTGAATATGTCCATATAGCAACCAGGGTAATCTAAGTACTTGTACTATTCAATATGTATGTTTTTTTTTTTAACTGAAAATATAAAAATTTCTAGATGCAGGTCCATGCCTTAATACCTTTATTTTAACCACAATACTCTCAACGCACCCTTTTCTATTAACACCAACGTAATGATTCACATTTTCAGATTCTTAAGGAATATTGTACCGTGTTCACACTATGAAATCTGCTCCGGGTCGGACCAGGGATAGTTAATCCGAATTAATTACCCCAGTTCACACTTGATAAAAATTAAACAACTTAGGGATTTTCCCTCCCAACAAAAATAGACATATATGACTCAAAATTTTAACACGCATTAGTCGACTATACTTGTTTGAAATTATTTCCTGCACTACCGACTGCTTCGTGAAAAATTCAGTTTAACCACCTTCGATTCCTTGTCGTGTTTGCGAATAACGTCACAGTAACCAAGTAAGTTCAAAGTACCGAAGTTGCACCCATTTTCCACAAAAAAACAAACGACGGAAATCTTCAAAGACTAAATAATTTGTATTTTCCTTTTTTTCATTAAGCACGTCTTTCAACATAGCGATAACACTTTTTAAAATACATATCTTATATACTTCCGTATTCGCAAAATGATCAATTAAATCAACAGATGAAGTCTCCAGTGAAGAGAATCACATGCGACGTCCACAAAAAGTCGACTGAAATGAGCAATTAGAATATGTCACAAGCATCTCTTTCTTACAAAAAGACACAAAAAAGCATTGTATTTTGTCAAATTGTTCTAAAACTGTAAAATTATAACAATGTGTGCAACTCAATCTTGGCTCGTTGGGAGGTCGGTTCAAACCCATTTTTCCAAGATTCAATTTGAATTAAAATTTACATTTGTGAAACTTTATAGTAAATAAGCACGGGATACATCTACAAAAAAAAAAAAAAAAAAAAAAAAACAGGGAGGAAACGTATGTCTGTTTCTTAAATAAACGAAGGTGAAAAACTGTCAAATTAGGTGCACCCATTGGTGGCCTTGGGCTGTTTTCTGCTCTTTGGTCGGGTTGTTGTCTCTTTGACACATTCCCCATTTCCATTCTCAATTTTATACAATCTGGGTTACCATCACACGTTAGATGAATTAATTTCAAATCATGTATATCAGAAAAAAAATCACCAATATAGATAGCTAAATTATTTTCGTCTCTTTGTTTCACGTTAAACCACAATTTTTGTTGCTAAAAACTAATTTGGTGTTTCTCCCATGATCCGACTGTTGGAATTTCGAATGACGTAAGCAAACGTCATGTGACACCATAGCAAGAACCTCACAGTAACTACACTTTACTTTCACATATAGAAGGCGAGGTAATAATCCGGGTTCGCCCCACATTAACTCCACCTAAAATGAGGGGCAATTTCAATCCGGGTTCGCGTCGGGTTAAGGCGTTCATACTACTTAAATCTAACCCGGATTAACTAATTCGGGTCGAACCTGGATTTAAAAGGCATAGTGTGAACGGGTATTGCTTATTTTCATTATAACTACACAGCAATACAAATAAAGTTATGCCATTACTTCAATATATATTTTACAGGATGTTAATTGCCAGCCACAACATATGGAGTTCATTTTTGAAAATATTACCCACAATGCTCCAGACTCTAAAACGAATAACTTAGAGTCAAGCTTTTTTCATTATACAAATAATCCTGTCACTTTGCATCATAGTCGTATAGCCAAATAAAGAGCAAAATTTAAGTGTCAACTGTGCCATTGCCAGCTTTCTGGAGAATTTAATTAGATTTACATTAGAATGTTGACATCAATTTAATTTTGCCGTTTTAAGATTTTTTTTGTAAATATAAGGAGTTGAAAATCAAATGATATTAAAGTGCTTTTTACACACTTTTGTCACTCCGAAAGTAATTTCATTTAGATTTTATCCTACAATGCCGAACGCCGGATCTTTATTTTGATTTTATCCTACAATGACGAACGCCGGATCTTTATTTTGATTTTATCCTTCAATGCCGAACGCCGGATCTTTATTGGTTTTTGTAATGCAATATCTGATACAAATTTTAATTTTCAACATTTTAAAAAATGAATCACAAAATGATAATGAAAAGATTGTCGGAACAGCAGCGATTTACAATAATGATATGTGGTATGATTGCCAATGAGACAACTACATGTACCCGCTAGAGACAAAATAACATGGAAGTAAGCAACTATGGGTTATTGAGTTTAGATGCATGAGTTTGCAATTGTAAGAACATGATACAAAACTGCATTTTTATGATACATTATTTACATTTGTTCGTAATTCACACAAAAGCTGAACTTTTATTGGCTGATTCCGTCATTTTTACCAATTCGTATTAAAAACCTATATGCAGTATGTAAACAACTCAGGATTATACAATTATTAGCTCTGCTGACCTAATTAATCAACACTTCTTTTTACACATTGTTCGTGTACTTTGTGCGAACGTTTGAGTTTTAAAAAATCGTGAATTTTATTGTTTTGAAAAAAGAAATTGACATTATAAATATTGTAAATATGAATAATTGATATATTGAAATTATAATAATAAATATGGTATAATATATATGTTTAATAATTCATGAATTATTGAAATTTGATATATATCTTACGAGCTATTAAATTTGAAATCGACATTTTCATCATGCAAATTTCTGCTATATTAGGTATAATTGATTTCACATGGATTTATACGGCCTAAGTTTTGTGTTAAATTATTTTATATCAGAATCAAATGTCACACACACACACACACACACACACACACACACACACACACACACACATACATATATATATATATATATATATATATATATACAACTCGTCTAAACATCAACCCAGCAATGTTAGATCTGTAAATTTGCTTTCACAAATTTTTTCTTCCCTCGCCGATTCGAACCCATGCATATATATATATATATATATATTTCGCAAATTTTTGTTCTTCCCTCTTCCTCGCCGGATTCGAACCCATGCATATATATATATATATATATATATATATATATATATATATATAGAGTCTATAAGAATCTACCAACCAGTAAACTTAATAGGTATTGGATCATCAAAATTGACAATACTACACAAACAGGAAAATTATATGAGTCTAAAGATTGTGTAACAATACCGATAAATAGATGGAAAACAAAACATTAAAATTTACATTTGTGAAACTTTATAGTAAATAAGCACGGGATACATCTACAAAAAAAAAAAAAAAAAAAAAAACAGGGAGGAAACGTATGTCTGTTTCTTAAATAAACGAAGGTGAAAAACTGTCAAATTAGGTGCACCCATTGGTGGCCTTGGGCTGATTTCTGCTCTTTGGTCAGGTTGTTGTCTCTTTGACACATTCCCCATTTCCATTCTCAATTTTATACAATCTGGGTTACCATCACACGTTAGATGAATTAATTCCAAATCATGTATATCAGAAAAAAAATCACCAATATAGATAGCTAAATTATTTTCGTCTCTTTGTTTCACGTTAAACCACAATTTTGTTGCTAAAAACTAATTTGGTGTTTCTCCCATGATCCGACTGTTGGAATTTCGAATGACGTAAGCAAACGTCATGTGACACCATAGCAAGAACCTCACAGTAACTACACTTTACTTTCACATATAGAAGGCGAGGTAATAATCCGGGTTCGCCCCCATTAACTCCACCTAAAATGAGGGCAATTTCAATCCGGGTTCGCGTCGGGTTAAGGCGTTCATACTACTTAAATCTAACCCGGATTAACTAATTCGGGTCGAACCTGGATTTAAAAGGCATAGTGTGAACGGGTATTGCTTATTTTCATTATAACTACACAGCAATACAAATAAAGTTATGCCACTACTTCAATATATATTTTACAGGATGTTAATTGGCAGCTACAACATATGGAGTTCATTTTTGAAAATATTACCCACAATGCTCCAGACTCTAAAACGAATAACTTAGAGTCAAGCTTTTTCATTATACAAATAATCCTGTCACTTTGCATCATAGTCGTATAGCCAAATAAAGAGCAAAATTTAAGTGTCAACTGTGCCATTGCCAGCTTTCTGGAGAATTTAATTAGATTTATCCTGAATGCACATTACATTAGAATGTTGACATCAATTTAATTTTGCCGTTTTAAGATTTTTTTTGTAAATATAAGGAGTTGAAAATCAAATGATATTAAAGTGCTTTTTACACACTTTTGTCACTCCGAAAGTAATTTCATTTAGATTTTATCCTACAATGCCGAACGCCGGATCTTTATTTTGATTTTATCCTACAATGACGAACGCCGGATCTTTATTTTGATTTTATCCTTCAATGCCGAACGCCGGATCTTTATTGGTTTTTGTAATGCAATATCTGATACAAATTTTAATTTTCAACATTTTAAAAAATGAATCACAAAATGATAATGAAAAGATTGTCGGAACAGCAGCGATTTACAATAATGATATGTGGAATGATTGCCAATGAGACAACTACATGTACCCGCTAGAGACAAAATAACATGGAAGTAAGCAACTATGGGTTATTGAGTTTAGATGCATGATTTTGCAATTGTAAGAACATGATACAAAACTGCATTTTTATGATACATTATTTATATTTGTTCGTAATTCACACAAAAGCTGAACTTTTATTGGCTGATTCCGTCATTTTTACCAATTCGTATTAAAAACCTAGATGCAGTATGAAAACAACTCAGGATTATACAATTATTAGCTCTGCTGACCTAATTAATCAACACTTCTTTTACACATTGTTCGTGTACTTTGTGCGAACGTTTGAGTTTTAAAAATCGTGAATTTTATTGTTTTGAAAAAGAAATTGACATTATAAATATTGTAAATATGAATAATAGATATATTGAAATTATAAAAATAAATATGGTATAATATATATGTTTAATAATTCATGAATTATTGAAATTTGATATATATCTTACAAGCTATTAAATTTGAAATCGACATTTTCATCATGCAAGTTTCTGCTATATTAGGTATAATTGATTTCACATGGATTTATACGGCCTAAGTTGTTTTGTGTTAAATTATTTTATATCAGAATCAAATGTCACACACACACACACACACACACACACACACACACACACACACACACACACACACACACACACACACACACACACACACACACACACACATCACACACAATGTTAGATCTGTAAACACAAATTTTTTCTTCCTCACATTCGAACATGCATATATATATATATATATATATACGTCTAAATTTTAGTCAACGACCTCTTCTTACGAGATTCGAACCCATCGTACATATAAATAAATATATATAAACGTCATATTTTGAAGTCTTTAGAATTCAGTAAACTTAATAGGTATTGGATCATAAATTGACAATTACACAAACAGGAAAATTATTGATAAAGTTTTAAATCAGAATAGATTGAAAACAAAACATATGATTTATATTATCATCATAATGGAAATACTGATGAGAGGATATAAATGTATATACCGAAATTATATATCAGTATTGTTATAACTTTTAACACTGAGGAAGGCATTTATGAGCCGATATATTTGCATTATTGTATAATTTATATCATAAGATCAGTATTCCAACGAAGAGGTTGTTATTCAACATCGTGTTTTGTTTTCCATCTATTTATCGGTATTGTTACACAATCTTTTAGACTCATATATATATATATATATATATACAACTCGTCTAAACATCAACAACAATGTTAGATCTGTAAATTTGCTTTCGCAAATTTTTGTTCTTCCTTCGGATTCAACCCATGCTAATGAGATATCGTGACACCAATACAGTACTGTTAAGCTCGATTGACCCGGCGAGGAAGAACAAAATTAATCATCGATGGCAAATATTACAGGCTTAACATTGTAGGGTTGATGGTGTCAATGAGTTTAACAATACACAGCCATTGTTAAATCACTGCTGGTGATCCGATGGATCAATCTGTTGTAGAGTTGTCACTGGCTCAGACGTACTTAAATATATATATATATATATATAACAAGATATTCGTCAACGATACCATATAGGGTCAGTATTTCGTTGTGCAAATCGTATTAGGTCTCTTGTACTGTATAATATATATTATACTGATGTTAGTATTTACGTACCATTGATCCTTAATATAAGCATTAAGAATGCTGTGTTTCCATTAAAGTGAATGCTGTATACGAATTTATGAAAGGACAGCAAGTGATTATCAATTAAATTCTGCATGAAGCGTGGAAGCCCTTCTTGCTATAAATGCAGATCGTAATTGCATCACTTGCTGTCATTTCGTATACATTTCTTCATAAACAGCATTCACTTATATTTACAGATCTGAATACAATATATATATATATATATATAGATATATATATATAATATATATATATATATACGTATATATATATAACATCAGTACAAAACATCAATATTAAAATAAAGGAAACATTAAATGTAATTATCTATAAATATTTCGGATAACAGATATCCTTCATCAGTATTATATATGATAAATAAATCATATCAATCTATTCTGATTTAAAACTATATCAATCTTTAAATTTATACAATTAAAACCGAATTCTAAAACTTCAAAAATGACGTTCATATAATTTATTTATTGTCTACAGGTATCGTTACTCGTAACGATCCAGCGCCCTCGTAAGAAAGGTCGTATTAGGTCACTAGCACACTGTGTAACGAATTTATCTTACCGACTATCTAATTAACATGTGGAATTCAGACTAGAGGGCTATTAAAGTGATGAAGTGTTCAATATTAACAACCTACTTTCATTGGTCTATACAAAACAATACTAACAATAAAAATTTGTTGGCCTTTAATGTGTTTTCTGCATTTAGTTTCTATCGTTTATCATCAATTTCTTCATCTGTTGTCTGGGCGATACGTTTCAGACTTTTCTTCAATGTCATGTTGTTTTTTTAAGGGACGTAACACTGCTACTAACCGTGTATCAAAATACTACAACTGCTATATATGCAAAAGCAGGCGATAGATGTGCATTAAGTGACAATTAATCTGCCTAAGAATCAGGCAGAAGTGAAACAAGACAAACAAAAACCACTCAAGTTGACATTAATGTATGTTCAAAATCTATAATGGTGCACGAATATTACATTCGTTTCCTTGTCCTGTTCTGGTAATTCAAGATATAATTTGGTTGAAATGGACTAGAAATTACCAATTAAGGAGAGCTAACTCCGTAATTTGCTATTATTCTAACCAAAATTTATCTAGAGATTTCTCAAATTACCAGACACGCAGAAACGAAGGACCTACCATTTCTAACTCAGGATGAGGGTAGCTTAAAAATAGGATGGTTAGGTAGGTGGGTTTTTTCGGCTATGTTTTGATTTTTTTTCAAAAATTGCCTGATTCTTACAAAGACTGGGACTCAAGGAGTTACAACCTTTGTTTAAATTATCTTTTCAACTGACCAAGAATAAATAAAGTCAAAATGTAGGATTTCAATGTTCAACCTTGCTTCCAGTGAAACAATGTCTACTGAACAAATAATATAATCTGAGACTAAATCAGCATCTGTTACGACTGAGCGGTAGTAAAATTGTATGATATCATAACCGTGCACACGGCAAAAATCTGGGAAAAAAACCCACATTAATAAGGCACACCATATTTTTGAAGGCCAAAATATTAAAAGTTTGAAAGCATAAAAACTAAAAAGAGATGTCAACAGAAAAGTCAAAACGTGACGGAAGTACAACATTAGTTAAGTACCTGTATAATTACATGATTGATAAACAGGACACTCAAAGATAACTGCACTTTTAATGGTACTTTAATATACAGCGGACTAACAACTCTGAACTAAAACGGTCATTTTTAACTGATCTTAATGTCTGAAAAAGCTGTTTATATTATTTCCTGTAAAAGTCGGAATATAATGTATTAACTCTTGACAAAAATGTCTTCACGCACCCAACTAAACCCAAATCAAAGGGACAACTCTATTTCGAAGTCCCAACAAGATTCTCAACGCGTTGCATATATGTTAAAGATGAAGAAAAAAAAAAGAAGCCCTTGTTGTTACAAATTTATTAAACAAAAAGAAAAAGAAAACCATTGTCGTTACAAAATGTCTAGCTCAAAATTGCCCCAAATCTATAAAATTTGTGAATAAACCCACAAAACATTATCAGAGATGAAATATAACTGAAGAGGACCACTGCCGAGGTTCTTCTCTAAGCACAGAGATACGAACATGTGGCGGGGATAAATTATTTTATTTGGAATTCAACGTTCCCCGTTTTTGAATTGCGATCAGTGGAACTGGAAAAACTTGAAAAAACATTATGAAGCACTTGTATTGTTGTTAAAGGATATGTACACTGATTAAATAGGAATTTACTGAAGTGTTTAAACCAAGATAAAACGATAATGGTGTAATCAATCTGACAATACATTTACTTTCTAGATTATTATTGTAATTGAAAATAATGATTAATATACATATCTTGGCTACTTAATGTTTAAGGTTTATGAAATATGTGCTGTCGGGCATGTGATTATCGTACTTTGTATTAAATTATCTACATGGTAACGTGTTAGTTCTATCATATTAAACTAAAGCTTATTTAAACATTTATGTATCTATATAACATTAGGTATTTCTTATATATTCCATGGCTAAATATATAACTAAAACACAAATGTAAAATTGCCGACAACCCGTCGAACGTGATAGACGCTGGATATAGTTGTATTTCAAATATGATGTTAAATACAAACATCAAACATATGTTATGAATATTTATCTTACCTCCTATACATTTCTAGGAATATGATTGGTAAAAAGCAACCGCGTGGAGACCGTGTATATTTCATATTAGGTTAGTAGGCGGGGCTTATTTCAATACACGGTTAGTAGTGGTGTTACGTCCTTTTATAATACAACACGATGTTGAGGAAAAATCTGAAAGGTTTCAACAGGCGAAGAAATTGATGATGAACGATTGAAATAAATTCATAAAACACATTTAAAGGTAACAAGTTGTTGTTGTTGGCATTTGTTTTTGTATAAACAAATGGAAGTATCTTCTTAATACTAAGTATTGAAGACTTAATCAGTTTGATAGGCCACTAGTCTAAATACCACATGTTAAGATAGTCGGTAAGATAAATTCGTTACACAGTGTGCTAGTGACCTAACATGATATATATGGGGTCAGTAAATTCCATATGGGGATTCGAGCTTCGCTCTCACCCCATATGGAATTTACTGACCCCATATATATCGTAATAGGTCACTAGCACACTATGTAACTAATAATATCAGAGTGTCAATACAGTGTAATCGGTTATATCTCTGAATTTACCCGTTATAGATTATCTAGGCCGTCCAGGAAAAACGTATGAAATAATTTTTTGATATTTAAATATGAATTGAAACTTGTATCGGATGCCAAATTAATGCTGGACTCTATCGCAGGATAAAGGTGTCGAACCTTACCATTAATTAGCAAACACATATATAAATAAAAAATCAAAAGTTTAATTGCAATAAGCAGTTATAAAAAAGGAGCTTACTGTGTTAAACGACAGCTAGGAAGTGTAGTGCTTAAAAAACACCAAGTATATCGTATTACAAAATTCGACTTCCTGATTGGTCGATTTTGCTCGGCCATTTGAATTTTTATGATAAGCGTAACAGCAATACAGTACAATATTTTCACGCTTTACTATTCCGATCGCGGAGAAAATATTTATATCTATCGCAGAATATTATACATTTATTTCCATGCCTGAGGGAAATATGAAGATTTGTTCACCTAAGAAAATATGAAAAATTTTTCAAGGGAAGAAATCTTCATATCTCCCGAAGTCAAGGAAATGAATGTTTTATTCCACTGCCTTTACTATTTTTACTTTATGAACATAAACTATTAATTAATTTACATATAATTTTTCTTATCCGCTTGCTCTTATAACCAATAAAACGACATAAATATTGATAAACAATACCGATCAAAATTTAATTGTTCTAGCGTGATAAGTTTTTATCTGGATTGTTTTTACGTCTGAAAAATTTTGAACACAATAATGACTATACTATCGCTCAAAACGTTATGTACATTAACCGCGCGTAACGTCACACGAGGTAGTCCCGATCTTCAGAGGGGAATATGATACTCAGAGGGGAATATGAAGTTTTGTTCAATGTCACGTGGAATCTTCTCAACCAATCAAATGTTAATTTCGCTCTCAATATTTATATAGAGTGGAATAATAAAAATTATGTTTACTCTTGCAGAGGGCCAGATACCATTCCTAAGATAGACTGAAGTTCGTATTGACGAAATCGTTGGATTTTGTAATTCGCGATTTGTGTACTGTTTTTTGTTTAATCGTGTCACGTTAAATATTTCTCGTTCATGTATTCATTTAATTGAATTTCGATACTTAAATTCCCCATTTTATACAGCTGCCTTGTTGTCCCTTCCTAATATTTGCTAAAATATGCCTATAACAGTCGTTCATGCATTCAGATATTTTTTCAATCAGAGTATGAAAATCACACTTTATAAATATCATGCGTAACTTTGCAAACTCACAATATCTGTTTTCTCACCAAATTACATTTGTCTAAAATAAACAAATGCACTAATAGTTAAAGGATAATGATATTGGATATTGATACAGTTGTAAAACAAAAGTTCATATGATATGCAAACATTCAAAGTTCAAAGTTTCACTCTCTTGGAAGTTGTTTAAACCTGCTGGAAGGACAAGGTATGATAAGGGCCATTTCTGGTCCCCCTTTTTTACCCGAATTTTGAAACTTTGAAGTTGAAACTTATCCCGCAGGCTGTAGTGTCTGCTCGTCCACGTAGCATCTTATTTTGTTGTATTATGTGCTTATATCTGTGCAAACTGAGACATTGAAAAGGCTATGAACGACGAAAAGTGTCAAAAATCTACAGTTTAGTAACGTTTGGGGACGAAATTCGACCATCCTGAAATTTTCAGCAATCCACTCTACTCTTGTATATCTTTCATTTTATAAAATATCATGATGGTCTACGTTGGCGCTCAAATCTAAATTCAAGAAAAAAAAATCCGATTCTTCACAATTTTGACAAGTCCATATAATACGTCAAACGAAACGGCACGGGTTACGAGATAATTCCGGGGTCTAGAATTTATCAGAATATCACGAACCAATAACTATTACGTATTCAGTCACCTAGACATGTCACTCTCTTACAAATATCTTGAACGTGTAATAAAACCAAGGCAAAAAATTTTACCGCATCGCATTATTACTTAGATACAGAGTGGTGTCCCTTGAAATATGTGGATTTAATTTCCATTCGATAAGTTTTTTCAAATATTCAGTTTAATCTTCCGAATAATTTTTACAATAAGGTCTTTACAGAAGACCAGGTTAGGAATATGTAATTTGTTTACAACACAATTAGTTCCAGTATTGATTTTGGATGATGGAACCGTGGGAATCCCCAAATGAAGACTTGAAAGAGTAATACAGGAAATTAAAAATGTTTTGAAATATACAAAGGATGAGGAATACTCGCGTAGCAGTTCTCGGAAGCTTCTCTGTTGAATAATATTAGCCAATCGTGAAGACAAATACATAGGTCAAATCTTAACTCATCCTGAGTATAAAAGAAATGATGATAACTTCAACAAAAACACTCTAAGATTCGCATTCGCAACAAAAACACATACTAGTATGAAAAGCCTACCACTCGCTAGAGGCCTGCCTTGGGACAGGCATATGCACAAGTAAAGTGATAAAGATAACAATATTAAGATCCCAAAATCCTCTTCTTATATTAATTAATTGACATTCAAAACGTACATACACACATGCAATATGAAAAAGTGCAGTATAAAGTATTTTACTCTAAAACAAATTTGGTATAATAGATTACAAGACGCAGTTTGAAAGGAAAAATATATAATTCCGTGTTAAGTGCAGTTAATACTGAAAGCAAGTTCAAGATACTTAAACTATACTTTAATTTACATATTGACAACCTATCTATAGTTGATACATTATTTTAGATATTTAAGCACCCTTTTGCACTTGCTGAATTTGATAAGTTGTATTTATAAAAAAAATGTTTGTTGTTCAATTAGCATTTCTTTTCTCTTAGCTCCTGTTTAGATTTGCCAATAAAACACACTACAAAACAAAAGCTTAGTTTTTAACATATTTTTCTCTCATAAATACAAATGGGATATAACCCATGGCAAACAGACTTATGAAGTGTTGGCTTAGTATGCATCTAGAAATATGTGTGTTTATTTCTGCAATTTCAAGCATTTATAGCTAGTTTGTCTTAAATTTACGTTAAGTGACAGTCGTTTCATGTCAAATCTATACCTATTGAATATCTCAAATCGTACTTTCTTGTTTATTTGACCTGTTGATACTAATTGTAATGCTTTTTTTTGTTATTTAATGTTATTCAGGGTTATATCTGGTCTATATACCAGCTTTGATAAGTGTTTGGTACTAATATAAATTTCCACTTCGTACTATGAACATCAAAATTTTTTATTTTGTTAAAATATTTCCTTTCTCTATTGTTACTGTATACGTATACCTAACAACAAAATTATTTTATTTACCTGTGTTTAAAGTTATTGCAAATGGCTGATATTTTGTTCGAGCATATTGTTTTCTTAAATTGTTTAACATTTCATACCGATATAACATGTTACTTTATTATTCTTCCTTAGTTTATTTATTTTGAATTTACATTGTATCATAGGTCAAATTTATTTGTTCAGTGTATGTTCAATGGTGTTACTATGTCCTTTGATTGAGTTAAGCTATTTCAGTTGATATTTTATAGTGTGTCTTTCTATGTTGTGATGTTACACTATTGTTTCAGAAAAAGGGTGAAGGTTTGGTACCATTAAAACGTTTAAACCCGCTGCATTTGTTTGCACCTGTCCTAAGTCAGGAATCTGATGTTCAGTAGTTGTCGTTTGTTGATGTAGTTCATAAGTGTTTCTCGTTTCTCGTTTTATATAGATTAGACCGTTGGTTTTCCCGTTTGAATGGTTTTACACTAGTAATTTTGGGGCCCTTTATAGCTTACTGTTCGGTGTGAGCCTAGGCTCCGTGTTGAAGACCGTACTTTGACCTATAATGGTTTACATTTATTAATTTTGACTTGGATGGAGAGTTGTCTCATTGGCACTCATACCACATCTTCTTATATCTATATCTAGACCGGAATGCACTGGTTCCTAGAGGTATTGTAGGTACTTCTGACCTGAGCAACAGGTTAACTTTGCCCTCTTATTTAAATTTCGTATTTTTTTGTTTTTGTTTTTATTATTCAAAAGAAAATTGCAACAAGAGTTGCTCTGATGACACTTGTGAAATTCTTAACTGGTCATTAATGTCTTTGATCGGTTTATCTATCTTTTCTAAAGAAACAACTTTTTCGCTTTGTATAAATCATGATTTTGCATGGTTGTGGTTCAAAGTGTGTTTTGTTACTATGTAAAATTTCCATAATACTGATTAGTTGCAACATTAACGTTACGATGAAGTACGTGTTTGATATCTAATCAGTTTCTAATATATTGGGGTTTCATAATTTTTTTCTTAAATAGCACATATGCACATGTTTCCATATAAACACTAGTTTCACATTCTGGATAAAATAAAATTGCAAATGAGACAACTATCCACCAGAGATCAAATGTGTTAATTTCAGGAAATCTATTGAAGAAATAATGTCTTTTCAGAGAAATATTAAAATGTTCATAGAGGTCGCCTTCTTCGTCTACACATCTTCGTGACTGTTGTTTACGTCTTGAACCCCGACCCCGACGAAAACTTTGAACTTTGCGTTCGATATTACTTTATCTAAAATGTTGTTTTAATCTTTAAACAGTTCACAGTATAGGATACTTAAACTGACAAACAGTTACATTGTACAAGCAACACGTATTTGTTTTCAATACTTAAACCGTACTTGTTAGATACAGAATGTTCAGTAGTATTTTTAACCGCTATGTGTTTTTTTAATGTAAGCAATATGTAAATGATTCTGCCAATAATATATTGGACTTCTATTTATGAATGTAAGTGTCACTATAAAGCTTTTTTGTGTAACTTAACTCGTTAACTTAAAGAACATAACCAGTTCTTGTGGGTGGAATTAAAGAAGTTCTTATCAACGTCAATGCAAGAAAATTAAAAAAAAATATGTATAAGATCCATATCAATTACTTTGTATTTGAAAGAAGAATGTGTATGAAATTGATGATTTATCAATGCTTATGAAATGTATGCGTGATCGTATGAATTATGATTATGATTAATTTTAAATTTAAATGTAAAACTATGTCGGTATGACAACTTTTTCTGCTGATTATGCTTTAGTTGAATGTTAGCATATTAACTTTGGAGTTTATATGTATATAATTTTCTTTTCTGTTGGTAGGTTGATAATTTCCATTTAAAAAAAGCGTAAACATTAGACAAACTATTCATTTCTAACTGTTAATTATTTGACAATTTGATTTGCATTTATGCTATTGTGTGGAATAATTTGATCAATTCATTTGTAGTTGTTTTTAATTTAATTGTTTTTTGTTGTGTTAAGCATTATGTGAGTTAATATGCTCGTCTGACTCGATAAGAACTTCATCAAAATAGAATACTGATGTTTAATTCATACTTGTAACAACAAAAAGGGCCGATTATTCAAACCGTCGAAAAGCACTATTTTGGTAGCTTAGTTGATAAACATGATATACAAATGAAATAACTTTCATTACTTACTGCTAGTTATTCTTATACACCAATCAAATTTTTTTTTCTATTAAATTTGTACAATAAAATAGCAATTTCGTTTTAGTAGTTAAATTTAATTCAATTATTTTTGGATGTTCATAAGCAACTTTGGGTTGCTATGCTCCCATTTACTTCGTAAAGCAGAATAACTATCACTTAGACACCATACAAGAATATAAAACCATTTTCGACAGCTAAATCTTCAAACATTGCAATCTTTATACATCAAAGGGTAAACAATAACCAATTTTTGACCGTTGCTTGTTTCTAAGCATTTATTTAACTGAAATTAAAAAAAAACTATTCATTTGGAATTTCAAGTTATTCTTGAACAAAAACATACTGTTTTGAATAGTGCTAATTTATACAGAAAAAGCAATGCATAAGTGATGATTTTGCTATTTAACAAAACCATTTCTAGGCAACCTTCCTTTCACTGGAACACAAAACAAATCATTGCTTTTTCATGTTCCTATTCAAAGACTATCAATGATATAGATATTAATTTATTTGGAGAGGTGGCCAAAAACGCCCCTTATAATACTTTGTCCTTTGTTCGAAATGTCAAAAAGAGACTAGAAACATACGTAATTCTTTTCCGATGATTTTAAAGTAGATTCATTACCATATCAAATCGTTATTGAATACTATACTTAGTTGTGGAGATTTTGTTCCAATATTGCACATTTTACATGTTTTAATAACATATTTTAAAATTATTCACAAAAATACTAATTTAAAAATTAATCAAAATCCTTCAAAATTGCATCTAGATCTTCATTAGACACATGTTCCGAAATACGTATATATTGTTGCTAGAAACTTAACTTAAGTTCACACATGAAGCTGTGAATTTTAGCAATGACTTAATTCGCAAAACGTTTTGAAAAATTGCCCTGGTATGAAATAATTCAGGACAATTTGCTCTGTCTTGTCGTCTGTTTGTCTCTGAGTTAAATTTTGTGTTGACTCTTACAATCGATAAGGTCTTAAAATGGCCCTATTTCTAGTTAAAGTTTCAAATCAGCATTTCTTGACCAATATCACAATGAATCCTAGCTAATGCAATGACTAAATAGAAAATATGTCTTCTTGTTAGAATTTACGTACTTGCGTTCTATTCATGCCATGGCGTCAAAAATAGCACTCATTTAGATTTCCCCGAAAACTGAATGAAAACAGATATTTTTGTTTTAATGTTTTGTGTACAGGAAACATAGAGCGCATGCGTCGACACAAAAATCTTTTAGCATAATGTGTGTTATGACATTTTACATTTCTGACTTAAACATTTAGTTTGTCTACGTCTGCGCTCTATGTTTCCTAGCCCTGAATTTGGTTAAAATCAGGACGATTTTGTCAAATTTCGCAAAAATCTGCATTTTTGTTTTATGTATTTGGGATGTTAAAATCTACGCTTTAAAATAATACTTTGAGAAAGTTCTATTAAACTCTCTCACATGTCTTTTCATCAGCTTAAACATTTTTTTTTATCTTGAAACATTGAACTTAATAATCGGGGAATTATATGGCCGTTACCAAACTTACTCCTTTGTTAGATATCACATTGGAAACCCCTCTCGTAAGCAGCACCCGTTCAATCAATTATTATTACATGTACAGTGTAACTTAGAATAATATATATATGTTTATTATAGCATGGTGTAGTGCGGGTTGCCCTATCATTAATATATATTTAGGGTAATGGTTAACTGAAAAAAGTTCGCGTGTGTGATTATTCAAAACAACAAATTATACTGCATTTAACACGAAGGATTATTCCTCTAGAAACTATAAGCATTGCATTGTTCCATTGGATATATGCGTATGTCAATTAACTTTCATTTACGTCGACAAGTTCTTATCCTTCATTCTCTATAAGGAAACACAAATTCCTATCATTACCGTCTGTTCGAGTATAGATATAAGCAATAATTATATGTCTAGGAAGACATTATCTTTGCCAGATAAAGAAATGATATTCGAGGTTAAAGAACGCAACATGTAATGACATATGGTTAAATCAGGATCTAGGTTTTTATACAGTGTACTTTATATCAAGAATATTCAGAAATCAACAAAAAATCTAAAATGGTATTCTGTTATAAGTCTCGATAATTTCTTCAACATATTCATTGACAGCAAACGATTTATTTATTTTCTTTTCTTCCCATATGTCAACTACATGAATATAATAATATAAATCGTGAAATCAAAAGAGAGGATATTTTCAGATGATTAAAGCGCATTGTATATCATCAATGTCAAAACTACAGTTCTGCTTTATTAAAATCATGAAACCTAATGGATGAGTTTTTGATTTTTAGCTTTATTTGCCTTATCAGGAAATGATAGACTACAAAATCAAAAGAATGAAAGGAGACAGAGAGTATACGTCAATAATAAACAGGTTAGACAATATTGAAAAGTGACGTGTGTAATGGCCTGTATGGTACAATCAATCTTTATTCAAATTAACAAAGTCCATATCGTTTCTAAATGAGGGTTAAAGTTAAGATCTGCTTATATCAAGAATATTCAGAAATCAATAAAAAATCTAAAATGGTATTCCGTGATAAGTCTCGATAAATTCTTTAACATATTCATTGACAGCAAACGATTTATTTATTTTCTTTTTTTTCTCGTATGTCAATTACATGAATATAATAATATAAATCGTGAAATCAAAAGAGAGAGATTTTCAGATGATTAAAGCGTATTGTATATTATCAATGTCAAAACTACAGTTCTGCTTTATTGAAATCATGATAACTGGTGGATGAGTTTTTGATTTTTAGCTTTATTTGACTTATCAAGAAATGATAGACTACACAATCAAAAGAATGAAAGAAGATAGAGAATATAAGTATATATTATAATAAACAGCAACCAGAAAAACGTCAACGTCTAGAGGTCAAAATTACTAGTTTAGATAATATTGAAAAGTGACGTGTTTAATGGCCGGTATGGTACAATCAATCTTTATTCAAATTGACAAAATCCATATCATTTCTAAATAGACTGTAATGAGGGTTATAGTTAAGAGCTGCCTATATCATATATAATTCTAACATTGTATTATCATAAGATAATTCAAGTTGAAGAGCATTTAAATCCATTAATTAAAAAATTGTGCTAAATCTGTGTAAGGCAATCTAGCTACCTACGAGTAAAACCAATCTTATTGTTTCGAATGATACTACATTTCATGAACAGTATATTTAAACAAAATGACAGTATCACTGATGTTTCATATCAGTTAAATGCAGATTACTGGACTAATAGTATACTCGGGGAGGAACGTCATCTATTCTGTGGTTGTAGGAAATCATCAACGATAAAAGGCTTATTATAATTTCTCAGGGATGACTTCGACTTTACCGTTGGGAAACCTGAATTGTAACTGATGGTACAGTTACTGTTAACTCTTAGTTACTAGTCTTTATTTCTGTCCTTGTCGTGTTTATGAGTGTCACTGTAATATTCTCGTATCAAACTGATGTCTTGTGTATGGCTTAAAACCTACAGATGAATAGTATTCATAAACATCTAAAGAAATAACGGGTTATTGTTTCGAAAATAAAACCCAAACAATAGCATAAAATGTAAACATTGACATGTTTGTAATTTCTCTTTTTAATAGCTGAATTTTGTTTTAAAACTTGTGTTTTTCAGTTTAGTTCATTGGAATCTTTTAATAGACCATTTATTTTCATACTTAAATGAACTGCTTCAGATTGATTTCATAATGCATGCATTTTCAATGTGTTATATATTTGTGCTGTTCGACGCTAATAGCAAAAACTAAATCAATTTTCTGCACTGACTGTTCGTCAATTTAAAACCTTTCATTTTGGTGTTTGGTTAGTAGAAATTGTATTAAAGATGTTATGCTATGTATATATCAATAAGCGATAATAGTAATAATAAACGTTGTTCATCAATCAGATCTATCAATAAATACAAGACAATTTGAATTACTTTGAAACTATAATCAACCTAACCTAGAGCTAGAAGGAAAGTAGTATGTTAGATTACGTAATACTATAATCTGTTGAGCCTCTGCAATACATCATGAAAATGTATTTACAATCCTAGCCTTTTACTCAACACGGAGATGCAACATACATTTTACACTTTCCTTAAGTATTTTGTAACTGTCACTAGAATAAGAATATTAATAGAAGAAAGCCATCTCTGCTGCACATGTCATGTCTAAGTTGCAATGTATCCACTGACAAATTTCATCATGACATATGAACATATTAGTT
Organism: Mytilus coruscus; assembly: GCA_017311375.1. Lineage (NCBI taxonomy): Eukaryota > Metazoa > Mollusca > Bivalvia > Mytilida > Mytilidae > Mytilus > Mytilus coruscus. The sequence continues at coordinate 84,747,327 of CM029600.1, forward strand.
TGTATTTATGTATTACCAGTGACTTAATTTATCGTTGTTATACGCGTTCCTTTTTGAGTTCATCCTTTAGTTTGTTACCCTTGTTTGTATTGTTAATCGATTTCTGAGATTTGAACATCGGTAAACTACTGTTGTCTATATTTTATTAAAGAACTAATACTGTTTCCGATCTTTGTTGACATATATAATAAATGAAAAATAAAGAATAAAATGTATAATAGCCATATTTTTGCTATATTTCTAGAATTACTACATTTACACAAAGGTAGATAAAAAGGCCCTAGACACATGGTTGAGCTGAATAGATATATATATAACAAACAGTCTTTAATTAATACAAATGTTGGCATTTTGATCTTTTTGTAACTTTGAATAACGATAAAAAGTGAGTTTAAAGGTAAAAGGTGTATAGTTTTATAAAGAAATCCTGTTGTATTTCAAAAGGGACAATTTTGAGAGTTTATAGACATGAAGAGAGTCAATCAAATAAAACCAAAAATTGAGACTTCATATTTTGTAAAATTTGCAGGTCCAGCGAATTAAATGAATGCAATAAATTTAACCAGTAAATAAAATTTTTATCAACTTATCGTTCCCTAATGTTAATTTTCCCTTTTCGATGGTGACGTTCCTTTGGTACCATCTTACGTGTTTTTATATCCCAACTCGTTCGCTTTGTCCGTGTCTGTAGTGACGTTTTGGATTTCAATGAACGTAATCTCTGTATTGCTAGTAAATTGTTAAGTCAAGGACTTCGTTACCACACATTACTTGAAACCGTTATTAAAGTTTTCCATTGATACAAATATTTGGTTTGGAAGATTGGTTGTACCTGTGGAAAACTAATTGCAATATTATTCAACACTGTAACTAGATCTTTGAATATTATTTTTATCGGTGTAAATATTGATTTTTTAATCAATAAATTAAAGCCAAACTAAATATCATTGCTGTACACATATGTAGATTCACGGCCTACAATCTGTCGATACGTTAATTTGGCTGTGCACAAGGTCATGATTTTCACTGACTGTTAATGATGTCTTTACACTAAATCCATTGGATGTTAGATGTGTACTGATTGATATTTAAGTCTAACATATATGATTTTTGTATTAGTTGTTATTGGCTTCAAACTAGCTTTTTGTAAATCTCAGATCGGCTCATTATGTCTTTTATGTTTTTGTTAGATCTCTTTGTGTGTGCTTTGTATCGATTTGATTAGTTGAGGCTTTTTCAACTGATTTTTAAATTGTTCTGATGTTGTACTGTTACACCACTGTCCCAGAATATGGGGAGGGTTTGGCGCCCGCAAACATGTGTAACCCTGCCACATTTTTATGTGCCTTTCCCAAAAAAGATATCAAAGGGACATTCAAACTCATCAGTTAAAAATAAACTGACAACACCATGGCTAAAAAAAAGACCAACAGACAACCAACAGTACACAAAACACAACATAGAAAACCAAAGACTGAGCAACTCGAACCCCACCAAAAGCTGGGGGTGATCTCATGTGCTCCGGAAGGGTAAGCAGATCCTGATCCACATGTGACACCCGTCGTGTTACTTCTATAAAATACGTTGATAAGTTATGTAAAGTGATTAGACATCACACAATAGCGGATTAGTAATTGACTCTTATCTAACCATAGGACATCACCAAATTCTAGACCATCCCAAGTCAGGAGTTCAGTGGTCGTCGTTGGTTCATGTCTGTCATATTTGTTTTTTATATATTGTACACTGTGGTCATCAGTGTTTAATACAATGACAGAATTGAAAATGTATGTTTTGTATAATGCATGAACATAATCCGCAAGCTTTCCAATACAAAAAAAAAATGCAATTTAAGTTGAAAATATAAATGATAACACAACTGATGAAAATTGTAGAAACGCCTATTCTATCTTTACCTTGTTTTGCTCAGTATTTAGATTGCTGTGTTGTGTTTTTGTCGACCGTTGTTTGTCTTTTGGTGGTTTGTCGTTAATTGCCATGGCATTGTCAGTTTTTTTTAAACTGTTGAGTTTGAAGTTGAATATCCCTTTGGTATCTTTCGCCTCTCTTTTAATAATGTAATTTAAACCTTTCAGATAAATATAAAAATAAGAAGATGTGGTATGATTGCCAATGAGACAACTCTCCACAAGAGACCAAATAACACAGAAATTAACAACTATAGGTCACCGTACGGCCTTCAACAATGAGCAGAGCCCATAACGCATAGTCAGCTATAAAAGGCCCCGAAATGACAAATGTAAAACAATTCAAACGAGAAAACTAAAGGCCTAATTTATGTACAAAATAATGAACGAAAAACAAATATGTTACACAGTAACAAACGACAACCACTGAATTACAGGCTCTTGATTTGGGACAGGCACATACAGAATGTGGCGGGGTTGAAAAAGTTTGAAGGCGTCAACCCGCCCCTTAACCTGGGACAGTGGTGTAACAGTACAACATAAGAACAAACTATAAAAATCAGTTGAAAAAGGCTGATCTCATGAGATGGATACATATAGAAATACATCTAACAAAAGCACAGAGTGGACGTGGCAGGGTATATACATCCCCACAACAAAAAGACACTAAGTACAGATCTGAGTGTACTCGCAGTTACTGACAGCTAGTTCAAAGCCAATAACAACTAATAAAAAAATGCATCTAAGACTAAAATATCAATCAGTTCACAAAAGCACATATATTTGTATTTCGGTTCAGTCATACAACATAAAATATTCTGCCAGTGCTATTTGATGCTAATTTGTTTGGTTAAGTGATTATATGCTGTTATCAACATTGATCAATAAACTATACTCTTTCACTCTCATTGATAATATCTTTAACACTTGAATCACATTTATATCTCTCAAGATGTCAAGACCACGCGTGATGACGTCATAACTACAGAATGAACATCGCTATATATGTATAGTTATGAGAATTAATGATCCTTCACCCTGTCGATATCGTTTACATATAATTTAACATTGTACAAGGTCCTGCGTTTCTCAGACTGTTTATGACGTCTTTAAACTAACTCCGTTGGATATGTAATGATTGATACTTAGTCTGAAAGAACATGATTTATTTATTAGTTTAACTGGCTTTTAGCTAGCTTTAAGTAACTCTTATTCGGAGAACAAACCTCATCAAAGATACCAGGCATATAATTTTGTACGCTTCACGCGCGTTTCGTTTACAAACAACTCATCAGTGAATTTAGTGTTGAGCTAGATAAACACATCATAGATACCAGACTTAACATTTTGTACGTCAAACGAGCGTCTACAAAAGACTCATCAGTGACGCTCGAATTAAATAAGTTAAAAAGGCCCTATATAATACAAAGTAGAAGAGCATTGAGAACCAAAACTTCCGAAAGGTTTTGCCAAATACATGTACAGCAAAAGTAATCTATTCCTCTGGAAAAATATCCATAGTTTTTCGAAATATTTAAAGTTTTGAAAACAGTTCGCTTATAATTATGACCATATCAATGATAATTATTGTCAACTCAGAAGTGCTGACTACTGGGCTAGTGATACCTTCAGGAAGGAAACACACGGCAGCAGTGGCATCGACTTAATGGTTTAAATAACCGCATCATCAATACCAGGCTTGAAATTTTGTACGCCAGACGCGCGTCTAGATATTTGATAGTCTCTTGTTAAATCTATTTATAACTGTTTTTTGATTCGGGCGAATTTGGGATTGACATGTCGTTAACACTGATGTCTTATGTTGTATGAAAAATGTAAAATGATCCTTTGATGTTTTTTGTATAAGTTTGTCCTTGTATTTTGTACATGTCTCCCTTGACGTAATTTCAACATCTCTTTAAGGTGATGTGTTTCTTATACTCTTAAAAAGTTTTGCACTCAATCCGTCTGAGAGGTTCTGATTGGTATTTCACTGTCAAAAAATAATCTCTTCTCCTATCTTTTAAATTAAATTTCGATTTACACTTGAAGTAAATGAATTTGAGGTAATTTGAGGTTGAATCGACTTTTTTGATCTGATCATGATTTGAAATGTCTGGTTGTAAAAATGAAATTGTTATGTTCAGAATGAAAGATATAATCTGATTTTGTTTATGGTTGATTTCTGTATTGTTAGAATATATTTTCTTTTGTTTAATTTGCATTTCTCCGGTTATTGTTTAGGCGATCAGCTTAAAGGTGAATAACAACAACTGAACGTTGAAAAATATTGAGTCTAAACAGTATGGATCTACAATCGGAGGGCCTCGGTCGAGTGGTCTAAGTAGTTACTACTGTAATCACTAGCCAGTCAACACTGAGGTTGTGAGTTCGAACCCCGCTCGTGCGGGTGCACTCGACTCAATCTTAATTGACTAGGATTGTCAGTTTTCCTATCGAAGGTCGGTGGTTTCTCCGGGCACTCCGGCTTCCTCCACCAATAAAACTGACCGCCACGAAATAGCCCAAAAGCGGTGCTTAAAAGTGGCGTTAAAACACCAAAATCAAATAAAATCTACAATCGGGAGAATTGATTAAAATTCTACTGAAAGAATGAAAATTACAATATCTAATCATGTAGTTTTTTAATTAGATACAATTTTTTTCAACAAATTTTCAATTTGAGTATTGGAGTATAATAAGAAATATAATGATAGTAGAGTAGGAGAAGATCATCATTAGCACAATCAGTTAGAGATTCGAGTTAGAATCGAAATTGCAGGTTCAAATCCCACAATCCATGTTATTTACACTATTATTGCTCTGAAGTTATTTACTACTGACAAATTCAAGGCGTTGCACTTTTGTTGTACCTGACAGTCAAATGAATATGATTATGATGTATGACAAGATCATATTGGACAAAAGTTGCATGTTTATCAGGAATTGTGCAGACGACTTCGTGTTTACACAGTAGTGAACCAGTAAGCTGCTCGGATGAATGTTTAGCAGAGTGACCAAAAAAGAAGACTGTTGTATAATTGGAAGTACAACGGTTGTTTGTATACAGAAGTCTGTCTAAACTAATACTGACGAAAATTTAAATATCTTTGTGTTACATTGCTGCATCTAAAATTTAGGCAACATAAGTTTCAAAGTAATATATTTATCAACAAAAGTAAATTTGAAGTAGATTTATCGTGTTTTTTTTCAATAGTTCATTTGTTTATGGTTATTTTGCGATATAGTATTATACTAATAATAAAGATGAATGGTTAAGTTATATGCAACTGCAAGTTTCTGTTCTAAGAAAAGACTTTTTTTTAATCTTAAACCTAATAAATATAAGAAGATGTGGTATGAGTGCCAATGAGACAACTCTCCATCCAAGTCAAAATTTATAAAAGTAAACCATTATAGGTCCAAGTATAGTTTATTAAAAAACCATTTAGGAGTATTAAACCAATTAACAAAGGGTTGAACAGGATTTTCTTATATTATAGTTTTAAATACAGTATTACACTTTTAAGTATCTCGAAATACATTATTTGACAACACTGTTCACGGATGTACTATTCAAACATAAATTAATGCAATCAGTAGTTTAATACGTAAAGCGGTACTTGATTCAGATCGATGCGTTTCATTGGTTCATTCTGAGCAACTTTAATCAATCATTCATATATGTAGTTGATCATTCAAGGGCATTTATTCGGTCGCATTGAACGTTATTCATTTTTCTGTTCAGTCACCATTGAACGCCATTCTTCAATGAATAAAATCGATGATGTCCTGAAAAAAAAAAAAACGGTTTAATAAGCCATCGATTCATGAGTTATGTGTGAATAAAAATGTTCATTAAGTGATACATTAGAAATCTCAAAATTTAATAAATTTGTTTGGAGAACAATATCTGTACTTAAACCATCGTATATCAGCACTACTACACATGTTTAAATTCTCGAAAGTTTTTGCAGCAAAGCATTATAAAATATAATTGTTATAAGGACATATAAAACTTGCTGTTTAATTTGGTGTAAAATTTGCAGGTCATGTCAATTATATATGTTATTTATCGTGCTTACTTTGACAAAAAAAAAAAAAAATAAAATGCCGCAATTTGCATAAATGAAAATAATGTCTCTACATGTTATGTTAATGGTGTTTTCCATTAAGATTTGTTATTAGTACATTAGGCATGCATTCGTTGTAGTATATTTTCAAATACATGTATATATACAAAGTATAAACTCTTTATAGATACCAGGATTAAATTGTTTGTATGCCAGGCGTGTACAAAAGACTGATCAGTGATCGAATAAAAAAATATAAAAAGTTAAAAGGGTCTGATAAAGAATGAAGGTAAAGAGCACTGAGGACTGAAAATTCCGAAAAGTTTTGCCAAATACAGTTAGGGTAATCTATTCCCGTAGTATAAAATCATCAGTATATTTGAGACAGATAATAATGTGCCGATCCAGTGATTATTTTTGTTTTAATTTGAGTGATTTAGAGCTTTACATATAGAATTTCTATAAAATAGAGGTAATAAAAATCAGTTTGCGAAACAAAATTTCAATTACTTTTGATATTTATCTTATATTATTTATTTATATGCGATTTGAATTTTTCATATTCGAACAATTGCCGTATGTATTCTCAATAAATATATTGACCAGTAAAACAGATTCAAAGGACAGCTTTCAAACAATTATGGTTTGATAAAGTAAAAAAAGGCGAAGGATACCAAAGGGACATTCAAACTCATAAATCGAAAATAAACTGACAACGCCATGGCTTAAAATGAAAAAGACAAACAGAGGAACAACAGTACACAAAACCTAACATAGAAAAACACAAACCCCACAAAAAACTGGGAATGATCAGTACTTTACAGAAATACAACGATACGAAATTACTGACCTTAACAGAGCAAAAACGTTTGGTGGTAACATTTGCTTTAATCTTGTCGGTTACATGTACTTTACCCAAAGAGCAATGCCATGTTATTTGTTTCATTTCAAGACTCCATATCTTTATAATGGAAATTTATAATGTCATTAAAATACAATTTTAAAGCTTGAATCAAAACTGGATTTGAACTTTGTCATTTAGTTTCCAACCTTACAGTGAAATTATACGTAGATAAGCCCTTTGTGCAATATAAACAAGCAAAATAATTTTTGGTATAGTACATGTAACCGAAAAAGATTAAAGCCAATGTTACAATCAAACGTTTTTGCTCTGTTAAGGGCAGCATCTTCGTAGCGTTGTACTTCTGTAAAGCCGTAAACCGATCCCATTACTCCCTTTACACAGTTACAAAGAAGTCGACACACAGATATATCAATCGATCATATTACAGTTAATATATTTGGAGTAATAGCTGATAGATATTTCATACTATTGATATTAATATTCCTAATATCAGTACGCTACAGTACAAAGTCCTTATTGATAAAAGCAACAGGATTGTAATTTGATATGCATTTAAGGTTATAAAGATATGCATGCTGATAATTTTGTTTACACTAGGGATTATAAATGACAATTGTATTTTAATTACACCATAAAATTCCATTATCAAGAGATAAAGTCGTCAAATCAAACAAATAAAAAGACATGCTTCTTCAGGAATAGTACAAGTATCCGACAGAAATTAAAGACCATCTTTGTCATGTCACCACCAAACGTCACATTATATACAGGAATGGCTGAAATATTTAAGGAAAACCAAATTTTACAGCAAAACATAATGTAATACGATATTGCACTGTATCGAAAAATAATGTTGAGTTTATCCTATTTAAGGTAGCTTGGTTGTCTTCCTCCATCTTGTATTTTGAAATAGCGCATAACAATCGGTCTAAGTCTTTAATAAAATGTGCAATTTTCGAGATTAGTAGGTAATTCATGTGTAAGACTTTTCATGTTAATATAGAAAATTATGTGTTTTATCATATTTTATGAATGTATTTTACGAAAAACAGATTATTTTTGTTTGATTCATTTTTTTTTTCAACTTTGCCACATAAGGGGAGATAACTCAAATAAAATTACTTTTATAATAGAACGTGTTGTGAATTTACCTATTTTATAATGTAACAAGAAAACGAGTCCGGGAATGTGTTGTGAATTTACCTATTTTATAATGTAACAAGAAAACAAGTCCGATGACTCCATTTTATCTTGTTCTTATCTGAAAGCATTTTATTAGAGCTATCTTCTCATATTCTTTCTTAAAATTCTATGCTGTAGTTTTCTTTTTATCACACAAAATTGGGTTTTCCATGCATAATCTATACAAAATCTGACAATTTTGAACAACTGTAGCGTGTAAAAAAAGCCTGTGACCCATACTTTTTATTATATTTTGAAAAAAGCATGATATAAACTATATTTTGACAATTATCAAAACATTGTATGGATTCTAATTTAGACCCCATCTACCTTAATGTTAGAAAATATACTACCCAAATAAATGCAGATTGATAACGGTATAATCTTTATTTTGCTCATTTAGTCTAACCTTTAAGATCATTTTGTTTAATGATTGAATTAAACATGATGGAATTATATGCAACTGTCATACAAGTGAGAGGTTTAGCAAGCTATACAACCAGGTTTAATCCACCATGTTCTACATAATGAAATGCCTGTACCAAGTCTGGAATATGCCAGTTGTTTTCCATTCGTTTGATGTGTTTGAGCTTTTGATTATACCATTTACTAAAGGACTTTCCGTTTTGAATTTTCCTTGGAGTTCGGTAATTTTGTTATTGTACTTTTTATTACAGTACATACGGATAAAATATAAATCTATGCATTAGTTATCTGAAGCGTTTTATGATATTTTTAATACAAAAGTGCCCCCGCCAATTAATAAAGTGTTATCTTCATTTTGCATTCTATAGTTACAGCATTACAACGCATAGGTTGCCTCTCCGAACATTGATTTAAAGCAAGCATGTTCAATAAAATTTTACAAACACATTAAAGAGCTGCAATGAAAGGAAAATACAAAACATTTAACCCGTTATGTATAATCAAAGCTTGTGTAATTAACCAGACGCAAATTTTTCTATGCATGTCACTTTCATACTCACTAGGTATATATGATTTCTATATATTGTCGCAAAACGTTATAGACTGCTGTCCATTACTCAAATGGAGCGGTATGATAAAAGAGACAACAAAACACAATATAGACAAAGCTAGCATTATGGAACTTGGATTTCTTAGAAAGCGGTCAAAAAGCACCAAACACTAAACATAAATACAAATGAAAACTGTCATGAATCAAATAGTGTTTTTGCAAACTAATTTTGAATTAAATGGCCAAACACTAAACATAAATACTAAACCCGTTTTAAAGATAAACTGTTTAGTATAAATTGATTTTCACTTTTTGGTCTTTTGGAAAGTGTTGTTTGTGCTGTATTTAGAACCCTTTACCAAGAAATTTGTTTTACATGCACAAGTATAAAATGTTGTTTGGCTGTTTTATCATACGCAATCATAGGTTTGAACGTTGTTTTCAATTAAGACATAAATTATGTTTAACTTTAGGCTCTTTCCATCCAATTTTCATTTTTTCAATTAAGCGTTTCCCTTGTTGAACTGTAAACAGATATATTTAACGGTTCCCATAAATGATAAATTATTCGCAATGGTATGAGAGTGAACTAAAATCTCCATTATCTAAAGATGAGTTTGTAGAATGGAACAAATACAATTACATGCTAAATTTATTTATTTGACAGAGATCAGAGAAGGCTTTTACATCCCAACATAAAATGTCATATAATGTATACATATGGCTTTAACAGTCATTAGAAAAAAATATCCAACAACTTGAAAAAGATTATGCTAAAGTTAATAAACTATATACTTGTATTCGAGGAAATTGCACCGAAATAGTGTTACAGAGTTTTTGTTTTGACATATCAAAAATGTCTTAGTGATAATTTTCTGAATCATCAGAATACAAATTTTAATAGTGCATGAAAATGAAGTATTAATATTATATATATTACTCAATGGATTAGTTTTCCGATGCGTTTTACATGTTTTACTCTATAAATATTCCTTAAAAAGCTACATACTAAATTATAGCATAAAAACGTTTGAGTAATTTACACCGAATAAAGACGTATGTTTAATCATATATATAACAAAAATAACTTTAGCTGTATTTGGCAAACCTTTCGGAATTTTGGGTCTTCAATGCCTTTCAACTATGTTCTTTATTTGTCCATTTTAACTTTTTCGATTGCGCGCACTGGCGAGTCTTTTGTAGACCAAACGAGCGTCTGATGTTCAAAATTATAAGCATGGTATTTTTTTGTGAGTTTTTTCATATAAATTAATAATATTTTCATTAAATATACCGATAACACTAAGTACAGTAGTGATGTATATTACATTGTATTACTTTCAACTTCATATCAAATCGAATCTGTTAAACATCAAATATACTAAATGGTGAAAAGCCATGACAACAAGTGCTTGTAATGACAGATAAAGAAATCTTTCCTAAATCTTATATATTGAAAAGTACATGAATGCATAAACGTACTTAATATTTTCTTTGATTTATTTCTACTAATATATGTAATAGATCTGCTGAATAATATGATCATGAACATTGCTTTTAGGACTTCAATGTTTAGAAAAATACAAAACCGCAATTTTATACATGCTATAAGTCTAATTTCATTACGTATAATTACCAGACCTAATATTCGATTAAAGATGTCACAACTACAACCAATGGAAAAACGATATATAACTTTGGCGAGTTGCAGTGTCGTTGCAAAATTAACCTTTATAATGGTTATTGAAAAGTACATATTTTATTTGGAAAACCTAATGATGCCAATTTTAGATACTGGTATTCTCTATCATAGTTTGATTAAACACTTTAATGTTGAAAATATTAATGATGAAAGTCGGAAACATTTATTATAATTATCAATGTTTCCAAAGCTCCTGATATGTTGTCTGAAATACCATGATGTACTCAGTATTGATAACGATAGTTGAGATTTTGCTTTGAGAAATCACTATAATCAACACGTTTTGGAATTTAGTGGTGTCCTACTGATTTTGTTTTGTGTGATTGTGTAGTTGTAATGCAAACAGCACTTACTGCATAATAGTAACGACGTCGAAACATCACCTGACAAAGACATTTTCATTAAACAATTTGAAAATTGTATCTTCCTCAATGCGCTATTGAAAGATATTCATCTCCGAATAGGGCCTCAACAATTTTCACCGAAGTAACGCAGAGGATGGCAATAGTTTAGAAAGTACTGCTGAACCTTCCAAAGTACCTGATTTCACCACGGTGTTTTTATAGGGTTTGTATTTCTCGTATTTCTGTAGTTTGCTATGTAGTGTTTTGTAGACTGTAGTAGTTTTTAGATACCCGAATAGCAGTTTAATCTGTACATACACCGAATGCGATTGAGTCACATTTTTGTTGTGCAATTTTGACATATGTAGATTTGCATTGATGCATGTATAGTAGGAGACAGTTTCCATGATAACGTCCCAGGTATACCTCCATTTGATAGTTTATTTAATTCTTTTAAGGGTATGCGCTACGAATATAACAATAAAAATAAATATGATTTTTTGTTTGTTTCAAACATTTAAGAAAGCAAAATATAGAAATATTATTTCGCTATAATCAGTCAGTTTGGTTTAATTTCTTCAAATAAGCCTAAAAAAATATCATTGACCATCAAGTCATTATTTATACTTTCCAGATTGTTAATTCACAATTCATACTAGACATTCAGATAGACTTTTGTCATTTCGGAATCTGGTGACTTTGTAGTAACTCCTTCTGTAAACCTTCACTTTCGAGTTGTATCTCTGATCAAAGAGGCCCATCTTGGATCTTTTATTATTGCCGCATATACAAGTTATTTTAATTGATCAATCCCTATACCATATTCATAGTAAATTTCCATTATGTGTACATCTCTCATGTATACAGCTGAAATGTGTGCGGATCTTTTCATCCTTTAAACTTCATTTCGGTAATCTAACAAATGATACACAAGAAACAGCAAATGAAAGCGGCAGTAGACAACAGATGTTCAATTGATAACAAAGAGATAAATCAAGGTAACAAACATAAACTAACGGAATTCAAAATGAGCGTGACGGGTGCATCTATACGGTAAGCGTCTACTGTTATGCATGCATCACCTGCCATGAAAATCCGCACTCTGTGAAAATGCAACAATTGGTCAAATTTCAGATCAGACAACTGTACATTTAAGACCGTGAAAACATCTCGCTAGTGAGTTAAAGCACTGACACATCGTATAGGTCAACTTATTCGTGATGGTGACCATAACACGTATGTGATATAGATTTCAATCGTTTATCCTCATAACTCTGTTGGAGCAGTTTTTGTGTAGGAAGCACACCCTTTTGAAACAATATAATGTTTGACAATAATTTGATAAATCTTGTTAAATAGATATTGGCAGATTTTATTTGTTTACAAATCTGATATTACCGCCAATATACTTAAATATAAAACTTAAAAGAAAAATGTGTGCAGTAGTTGTATGTTGATTTTAACATGTAATGCTACTAGATTATCGATGAAAGCTAAATGCTTTAATCATAATAACATCCAAAGGTATCACTTTAAATTGTTTATATAAATAACAAATAGAATATCAATATCTGACATCTTAATATACCAGTTATAACTTATATAAATACGATTCTTTTACAAATAAAATTATATAAATGGAGTGAAAAATGTACATCAATGTGTTCCTGAATCCATGGTTTGCTATGTACTCTTTTGTGGACTTGTTTGTATATTCGTCGTATTTCGTTTTTTTTTTTTGCCATGGCGTTGTAAGTTTTACTTCGACTTATGAGTTTTGGATGTCCCCCTTGGTATCTTTCGCTCCCCTTTTTTTTACACAAATATAAAAATGATTTCAATATTTTCTCTATACTTTATTCATATCAATGTCCAATTGATCTGTTGATTCAATTCTCAATTATTCATTTGTGAAATGCTTTTGAGGACTGCTTTGATTAGGAAAATACAGTATATAGTGATCACGAAAGTATAAACGTATAATCAAGGGATGTGTAATTGACCAGACAAACAATTACACTACAAATCACTCATGTATATCTCCTGGGACTTAAAGTTGCAGCACTGTCACGAAAATTTCTAGACTGTTGCATATTTTACAGTCGAAGTGACATATGAAGTTGACATCTGGACACTTGTTTAACTTAATTGAATTTATAAGAAAATGGAATCTATCATACAGCTAAACCATAGACTGTGTCAACAATGTGATGTGTACTTAAATCGACACATATAAAACATAGATGGAATAAATACCAAACATATTGCATGGGCACTCTTTTAAAATTGATTGACACCACATTGACTGAATTGTAAAACTTTCATCGTGTATATCATCATATTGACATCATAACTGTAAATAAGGACTCGCAAAAAAAAATGTTTTTTTTGTGGTCCGTGTTCGATTATTTCAAAAATTTTGTGAAAATTATAATTACATGCTCAGACCAAAATAATTATCTGTGATAAAATATCAGGCTTTAGTTTTATTCTAGTCAGAATATTTTAAAATTGTAAAGATTTAGACAATATATATATATATCTCAAGAGAGATTTGTTTGTATTAAACACTGACAATAACGTAGTTTTAGAGACATGTCTACTCATTTAATACAACTGTGCAGTTTTCATCGAATATCTTAAACAAGGAAGGTTACATATACTTAATATGCAAGGGTTCGAACATCATAACTGCTTTCTTCGCGGCCTGTCTTTGAATTGAAATGAATTAAAATGCAATTTTTCATGTCACATGAGCTATTCGGGGATTGTTTTGCCAAACTAATATTGTTTTGGTATTGCTATTCATTCCCGATAGTGCATTGTTTGTACATAATTGACAAATACTGGGTGAATTTGATTAATTTTTCAAATCGTTTTAAAAACGTATATTTCAATCTATAAAACGTCTTTGCTTCTCTCGCATAAAATGTGTCATTTTCTATCACTGGTTTAATAAGCCTTTTCGTAATGAGTGTATCTTTATCAGTATGGTAAACGAACCCTTGAAAGTATAATTTGAGAAACATTTTTAGTTGTCGATTAGGTCAAATATTACAAATCTATTAATAAGGAAAATATAAGATGATAGAGTAAAAGAATGGACCATTACAACAACTTGTATTGTGTCCTATTCTTAAAAAAAAAAAATGCATTCATCGTGGTCAGGTTAAGTATTGTATTTCAATAAATGGCACTGATAGTGACAATTGAATGGCTGTCGTATTCATAAAATGTACCTCCATCTAGTGAAATGTACAGATAAACATACACATACTCTTGAGTTATTTCAAGACATTTAACAATCGCTATTAACTTTGTATGAGAATTAAGATATTGTCCGTAACATATTAATATCAGATGGCATTTCAATTCTTATTTTATTGTCGTTATCAAAACAAAAAAACATATAAACTCAGGAAAGTTCTTACTGATAAGAAATTAAAACGCACCCAAGAAATCATAAGAAAGGACTCAGTGTCTATAAATAATAATACGATATGACAACATGCCTATTCATTTGTAAATCGGGTTTCGGGCAGATCACAAGGGAACAGAAGTCATGTCAGGGAAGGCAATTAGTATTTTTCTTCTTAGTTCAATTACGTTATTCGTCTATAATGATGTTTGTTTTTTCTGTTGATACACGCTCATAATAATACCAGAGACCATACAGTTTCATTATATTCTTAAATCGCAAATCCTATATTGAAAGTTTAATAATAGAAACAAATGTAAGCAAACGTATACAAATGAAACTAATAATGTCCATCATAAAGAATATCTAACATCTAATGTAACGGTACGGCGCGTAGAACCTAGATCGGCAAACTTATTTCGTCATGTAAACAGCATGGAACATTTAGGTATATTAGAGTATTGATATATATTTCCATATCATGATGTATATTCGTAATGTGTATGATTCATACACAGTCAGATTTATTGATTTTAATTATGACTCAAGTGAAAAAAATATTATTTTATATTCTTTAAGTAGCATGGAACAATTAAGTATATCAGAAACTTGATATATATATATATATCCATTAATGATGCATATTCCAAATGCTGCTTGAATTATACATAATTTATATTATGATTAAAGTAATAAAATGAGATCGTATTATTTACATTTTGCAAATAAAACATTTGACATGAAAGATCATAATTAATATGACATTATAATACATAATTAATACGAAATTACAACAACTAAAATCATTGAATGAGTGACAAAGAATAGCAAAGGTGGGAGAAAATCTGCCCCACTAATAAACATACATACATATCTTCTTCTAAAGATAAAATTAAGGGAGATATGCGAGTGGAAATTTTTCACAAATTGTTTGTTAAGAATTACAAGTTAACAAGTCAAAGGCTGATGATAAAAGGAATGCCCACATGGCACATACACGTCAACTCGTGCTGACCCCACAAGATCATTGACCAATAAGAAAGATGTAATGCAATCAAGCACTGGTCATTAGAGAAATTTCTGTACACGTGATAACATGTTATCTAATTTCAACAATTTATCGTTTAATTAAGTATGATAAGTTTGACCCATTGACCAGTACAGAGACATCATAAATTCACAGTATGAATAGCTCCCTCTTATTTTAAGTTTGTTTGAATAATAAACAATACAGAATTAATCTTCCCTGCTGTCTTAAATGATTTTATTCATTTTTTCGTTTAGCAAATAAAATTTATTATATTCTTTAAACGGCATGGAACAAATAGGTATATCAGAGTCTTGATACATATTTCCATTAATGATTTGTATTCCTAATGTTGTATGATTAATACACAATTAGAGTTATAACATTATTATTAAGTCAAACACATGAGATAGTATTATTTTATATTCTTTACCTTTATTTTTAAACATATAACTTGTTCTATTTCAGCAAATAACGCTGTTGATTAATAACTTTAAGTCAATGATAATAAACACTTTTAATACAGAAGAGCAAACTTTTTATAACTTGCATAAAAGTATAAAAGTCATCAAACCCTTACATTGATATCGAAAAAAAGGAACATCAGGTCTGATATTCTATCGCCTTGAATATTGATGAATGCTGTTCTGTAGAACGTTAAACAGCAATCAATCAAACGTTTATGTTGAATGTTCTTCTACTGATTACCCGAATATGGATAGTCTAACAGATTTTAACTAGGTTTTCACTTTCAAATCAGTATTATTTTTATCAATTTTTGTTTTTTCGATTTTGTGCTATTAAATGTACCATTTACTCTCGTACTTTGAGACGAAACGTGCATACTGCGTATAAAATTTAAGTCTGGTATCTGTGATCAGTTTGATTAGTCGTATTTGTCAATGTTGCATTTTTCTACTTAATTAGAATATTGCTATAAAAGAGTCTAAAAATTACACAAACTTTGCCGATTAGAAATGGTTGACATTATAATCGATAATAATACTGAAAATTGTGTATATCTTCGATTTCGGTTAAAACAGTTTTAACACTTGGAAAAAATGCTTGCTTCTTCAATTGTATTCATCTTTTCTCTATCATATCTTTATATCATTGTCTATATTCGAGAAGAAAATAACTCGGGTTCATTCCATTTATTATTTCAATTTTATAACTAAATAATATATGTCCAATTGGTAGACAATGTCATTAATACTAAAGGAACAGTTAAAAACAAAATGAATTGATAATTATTTCTATGTGAGGCGAATTGGTGAGTTTATCTAAATTCCAATGAACAAACCGTTTGCATAAAAAGTACTTAAAACAAAATGTATCTATAACGAGAATTTCAAATATTCACCTACTGGTACTTATACAGGAATTCATTGATTTACCAAAACTACACACGACAGATTATCAATTCCGAATAAATCAATCTAGTTTAAGAATATGTTAACAATGCCATCAATACTATAAAATTCCCACTTAATTCAAATCTTTTATAATATTTCACAATTTTTAGTAAATCAAACATCTTTATTAGAATATATCTCATTTCAGATTTTTTCTTTTGTGATTATTATCACTGAAAGTTTAAAATAAACCTTAATTCTTAAATGCATTATATTTCAGATAATCGCTAAAAATGTTTCAACAGAAAAAAATAAAGGCAAATATATTTGTTACATCATTCATGAAAGAAGGAATTTTAGAAATCACAAATCTCTTCTCTGGTTTAAACATACAAAATGATTTCTTTATGCTAGACACCAAATCTTTAAGCTATACGATATAAGACCGGCTCGTGTAAACGTTCGACTACACATTGACTAAATTTCTAATTGCAATTCTTTCTACAGTAAGAGATGGACATAGTGGTGATAAAATACATGAATAATCAACCTGTAGTGTCAATTAGATAGAGGTTCTGAAGATATTCTTAAGATCTACTCTAAAATCTTCATTCACTATCATTGTAATAGTATCAGTACTTTTGATTTTTCTGCACTTTATATTGCTATACCCAATAATCAATTGTAAGATGATCGGTTATGTATTCTCATTAAACAATTGGGGTTTTCTACAACAATTGGAATCATAAATTTCAATTTCTTGTTTGAAGTCACAATAATCATACATGAAAAAAACCACAATGATTCCATAACAAATACTGTGACGACGATGTCGTTAACATCATCCAATGCTGGAAATTTTGATCGATAACATCTTCGTTAAGTTTGATGGGTTAATATTTCAAGAAATCAGTCGATATTCAAAAAGTAAAATAGCAAATAAAGGCAACAGTAGTATACCGCTGTTCGAAACTCATAAATCGATAGAGATAAAAACAAATCCGTGTTACAAACTAAAACTGAGAGAAACGCATAAAAAAATACCGAACTCCAAGGAAAATTCAAAACGGAAAGTCCCTTATCAAATGGCAAAATCAAAAGCTCAAACACATCAAACGAATGGAAAACAACTGTCATATTCCTGACTTGGCGCAGGCATTTCCTTATGTAGAAAATGGTGGTTTTATAGCTAGCGAAACCTCTCACTTGTATGACAGTCGCATAAAATTACATCATATTGACAACAATGTGTGAACAAAACAAACAGACATAATAGGTAAAAATGTCAAAAATAGGGGTACAGTCAACATTGTGTTAAAATCGTAATCATTATAAAAAAAACAAGTTTGTCAACAAAATGGGAACTTTAATTTTCAGTACTACCTGAAGGCCGACTTGTTTCTGCTGTATGAGGCAGAATTCCTAATGTCAAAAAGTAAAAAGATCTTACACCATTTTTTAAAATTTTATAGTCAGATATATTGATGATATTTGTCACTCAATAACCAACCTATCAGTGATTGCTCGCATCTCATAAATCCAAGAGACTTTGACATTAAGGATACTACCGACCAAAGAAGGTCTGCTTAATCCTGTCAACGCTCCAGGTCTAGATCTGTTTTCCGAAAATGCGATTCCCGTAGTGTGTATGTTTCATCTTGATTTGTATATATTCTAAATTCATTTATGAGATTTAAACATCGGTTAAACACTGTCGCCAATTAATTTGAAGATCTAAAGTCAAATTTAAGAACGTTTTTCACCATTTTTTTGAACTTTACATCCGTGAAAATCGCATAACTGATGTTTCGTTTTATTGCTCTACATTTTCGAACGGTTTAACGTTTATTTAGTCCATTCTTATTATGCATTTTGTAAGAAATTGATGACTTTGACTTATTTTAATTACACGTTTTCAAAAGTCGAATTTTTGCATATTTTACTTCTTTCACTGGAGACTTGATCTTTTGATAAATAATGCAATCATTTTGTTTATTTTTCTTTAGGTATATTTAAGTACATGTATGTTGAAAGACGTACATAAGTACTAAAGGTAAAAAACCTAATTGCTTATTCTCTAAGAAAACCTATAGGATTTCCGTCGCATTTTTTCAAAATGAGATGAACCCTTTGCAGTCTTGATTTAAAGTTGGAAACAAAAACAGAGTACGGAATAAACTCCTGGTGTACAGTAATGAATTTTAGTTAGCGGTAAATTTATGCATGGTTACCTATAATTGCTTACATCCACTTCATTTGAACTTTGGAGGATAGTTGTCTCATTGGCAATCATACCACATCTATTTTTGTATGGGAATTTTACACTAGGATTCCTGGTTTTGATAACAGTAAATAATTATTTTACAAATAACACACGGGCAACAAAAACACCTTTATAGTTCATCTTCCTCATGCATATATGTAACTATTTTGTTTTTGTCACGTGGTATATGTAGATCTTTTAAAATAATGTTTTGTTCGGTATAATAAAACACTTAATGACTGGTTATGAGGGTAATAGCTTCGACTCGAGCAATAGTTGGTATCTCAGGGACAACAAACTTGTTATTACCCTCATAACCTGTCAATAAGTGTATGATATTAGCTTATTTTTTTCCTTAGTGGGAAAGTCCTTAAATTGAATTTACAATCACGACACATTTCCACGTTCATTTCATTTTTATTATAATTGACATGTCATGATATTAATTGCCTATTTTTAAAAGTTTAAGTCCCTTATCTTAGCCTGTGTTCTACAGAAAAATTTAAGTGCAATAATATTATAAACAGCGATAATGTTATAAACAGCGAGTGGAATATATGAAATAGACATGCCATTTTGTGCATATATCATGATGATATATCATTCACAGCAATGCTATTTATTATTTCATTGTATGCTATTGGCAATTTGGATTTCGTGGCAATTTTAGACAAGATTTGTTCAGAAAACCCGTATAATTTATTACAAAGATTTTCCTTTTTACATTTTGAATTTAGATAACTCACATGTTTGCTCCTGTTATGCTACTGTTTATTGTTTACGGAAAGGTGTACTTAATTAGTATGTGTACTCGTTTAAATCAAACATTAACTTTATAACACCATCGTTAGGGAAACAATTGCGTCATTGCATGAAGTCATTCCCTTTGATTTAATATATAGATATCAAATTATGAGAATTCATTGCGTAAAGCTTTGGATTTTTTTTAAATGTCCATACAGTTAGCACTGAAACAACAAATTAATCGTAACATATTCCCGAACAGACGTGTAAAAACTCATTACAGATACCAAGCTAATGTATTTTACTTCAAACTTTTATACCACGTTTATAATTTGCCAAAAATAAAAAAAAAAAAAAAAAAAAAAGAAAGAAAAAGAAAGAAAAAAGTTACCTGGAAAGGTAACTCTGAGATGTGGTATGGTTGCCTATAAGACAACTATCCAACAGAGTCCAAACAAAGCGAGTTTAAACAATTAAACAAGTATAGACCATCGTACGACCTCTAACAATGAGAAAAACCCATACAGTATAGTCAGCTATAAAATGAACTAACATGACAAAATGGGAAACAATTCAAACGAAAAAAAGCAACGGCCATGATTAAGATATAGAGGAAATATGTAAGCCTTTCTGTCACAATAATTAGTCTTTCTGTTAAGTCTATTTAGATATAAAGAATTTCCAACTACAGCGTCAAAAGTCAAAAGAATTTCACACCTCAAATTAAATACGCAAACATTTTTTCTAAAGTTATTTCCTGTCTGATTTTAGTGCAAACTTTCCGTTAAGGTCATAAATGTATCTTCTTTTTTTTATGGTAATTGTGAAGTATTTTTATGACGTGTCATTACTGAGAATTATAAATACAAATGTATATTGAAATGTGTTTAGTTCATATGCTATATACTCATATACAAATTATTTTATATTTTCCGAGGAGAAATTCAAATGTAGCTTTCTCATGCCGTATCTGTATCATGCTAATAACATGTTGTAAAATATTGTAAATTGTTTTAACAGTCTGGTACATCCGAGAACACGGTTGGGGTCTGTAGCCTTTATTATATTTGTGCAGTTAACAATGAACAGAAAATGAGCGAATGTCTTGATTTTTTTTTTCTACTTTGAAAGACATTTAAGTAACAATCTTGCCACCGAACATCCAATAAATGGGTTTTATAAGTTGCTTGCATTCGACTGAAAGCGGTAGCCATGCACCGCAATAATTTTGATGAACGAGTTGTTTTATGTCTGGATATGGTTTTTGAAAATGTAATTTTTTGGGGGTGGTAGTGCATATCAAAACCTCCTTCAAAAAGGTAGGGGAGGGACATTTCAAAAATGTTTAAAGGGGGGACATTTGCAATTAAGAATACATACAAATTAACATAAAAAGAAAACTTGACAAAAGGCTAAAATAACAAAGCTAATTCAAAGGTTTTTCTCATACCCGTTTGTAAATAACAATATTCAAAAGAATAACACATTCATTTCTTCATGTTGGTATTTAACAGACGATCGGCTCAGCTCTTCGTAAAATTGCATCACGGTTTTATGACGTCAAATATGTTAACCCAGCCTTTATAACTTTGACCCAGACATAAAACCGACGTCATAATGAATGAACTGACGTTAATAAGTTCGACCCGAACTTATCAAGTCATCTGCCGGCTTGCTGGTGAAACAAAGAAAAACACCTGTTTTTATCATGCAAAAGACACAAAGACAATCTGATAAATCGGTTATCAGATTTTCATCATATTTATATTGTAAAATATCAGATGCTCGACAAGCATGCACAATATGAAGCCTTTTTGAACTCGTTCGCTGCACTCACTCGACAAAAAAGCTTCATATTGTGACCCTCAGCTTATATTTTTAAAATGTCAATATGCAGACAACCTGATAATCGATACAAGTACAAGCAGTAATCACTTTAACAATTCTGGTTTGGAATGAAACATAATACATACAGCTTTCAGTGTTATGTAGTTAGTGATTATACATCGAATGCCTAGAAAGGACAATACATATCGACTTTCACAAAAAATGGGAATGAACAACAATATTTTTTGATAATTAAATAAGGATTCTTTTTCGTCCTCTGCCTTGCGGTTGTAAAGGAAGCTTAGCAATTTTAACTCTTAATGGTACCTAATTAGGTGAGGAAAATTGTACTTCTATTTCAACAAAAGTTGGTCGGGGGCGACATTTACTTGTTGGATATTTATTGTAGCATTTGTTGTTCATTAAAACATTTTTTCTTATTTTACATGAATATATTATTAAATGAGTATTTACTATAATGTACTCTAAGGAACTTCTGTAAACTTTCAAAATAAATTATACGAGTTAATGTTTTCGCTTTCCATTACCATTTGATACCATTTGAATAATAACTCAAGAACTTACAAATTACATCCATGGAGTTCTGAGTAGACAACAATATGGAAATGAACCTTGTTTTTTTTCATCGTCTTTGTAATAGACGTCGATTTGACTTTTAAATTCTTAAATACAGACATGTTAATTATTAAGTGAACGTAAATGTTATCTGTAATACGTAGCATAATAGGACTTCAACGAATTCGTTTACAGGAAAGAAAACAAAACACAAAGCCTCCCAGAAAACAAAACACAAAGCCTCCAAGAATTTAGACAACTAGAAGTTTGAATATCATAATGATGAAAGTAATATGTAGGTTGGAAGAAACCGGATCATGTAACATAAAGAATTGATGAACTAAAAATAAGAATAAACTTACATAGAATGATGTTTCTAATCCCCTTAGTATAGTATAATTATTGATATGTCATTAAGACGAAAGCAGCATGTGAGTTGGAAGAAAGACTGTCATAGCGGTATAAAAATAACAAGGAAACTATAATAGAATAAGATTGCATTCAATTATGGCGTTAAATATCTTTTATAGTGTAGGGGTAAAGTGTGCTTGTCAATGTTTAATTTGATGTATACCTTTTTGTGCTTCTTTGTTACATTTGTTTGTTTTTATAGTGATTAAGATGATAATACAATGTTGACTGCTGTACCCCTATTTTTGACATTTTTACCTATTGTGTCTGTTTGTTTTGTTCACGCATCGTTGTCAATATAATGGAATTTGATGCGACTGTCATACAAGTGAGAGGTTTAGCTAGCTAAAAAAACAGGTTCAATCCACCATTTTCTACATAACAAAATATTGTACCAAGTCAGGAATATGACAGTTGTTATCCATTCGTTTAATGTGTTTGAGTTTTTGATTTTGCAATTTGATTAGGGACTTTCCTTTTTTAATTTTCCTGGAGTTCAGTATTTTTGTGATTTTATTTTTTGTCAATTTAAAAGATTTCGCAAGGATGGCCTTTAGTAGGTTATTAATTTTATGAAAATCTCATTACTTTATATCCGTTTATATGGCAATCGCCATGGCAGTCAGCTGGGTTTAAGAACATCCGTTGTTCGACCTGCTAGTCAAATGCGTTTTGTAAAAATATTCTTTTTCACTTTTATGGTCTTTTTGAAAATGTTGTTTGTGCTGTATTTAGACCCCTCTACCAAAAACTTTGTTTTGCATGCACACGTATAAAATTGCGGTTTTTATCCAATGCATATTCAATAGTTTTGTGATCATGTGAACGAAGGCTTGAAACAAAGAAAAACACTGAAGAGTAAATACAGATATCTTTATTCAATTTAACAACAAGTTAACTACAACTTCATAGTTTTTAACGACCTTGACTGGCTGTTAAGCCCTCGCACGGACGGTTCGATGCCCTAAGGCGTTTGGTGAGCATTATAATGTTTTTGTTGTTGTCGTCAAGTTGGAAAAAGGCGGCCATTTTGGTTTTACGTCGATAGATTCGGTTTGTTGACTATAGTCGTGTGGTTTGAAGTATTACTGTCTTACAACGGCTGCTTCCAGGGCCTTGTTGATAAGCTGGGCAGCCTGCTGAACACGTCATGTTTTACTGGTAGATGTCATTATGATATTCAATTTAATATATATATATTAAATGTATTGGCTACATCTACTATATTCTATCATTTTGTCGTTTGTCGATATATTGAGTTCAAATAATCTTCAGCCTTGAGATTATTGAGCAAATTGATATCAATTTTACCATATTCATATGTAAAATTACTCGAATGATACAAGCTAAGGGACTAACAAGTCTTTTCTATATACTGTGTATTCTAGAGTACAGTTTTTCAGGGATTGAGGAACAATTTCGTTGATATTTCACTTCGTGGTTTCACAAATTCTGATTCAAGCCAACAGCAAACTTTGACCATTTAAATCGTAAAATTCAAGGAAATTTGTACATTGTGGTAATTTATGAATCCAAGGTAAATGTAATTAAATACAGTAGTGGAAGGCATAAAAGTGTCATTTATTCAGAATTTACTTTATTTGAAGGGTGTTCTTTATATACTCTCCCAGTCCTGTCGATTAAATATAATATCTAAAATTGCTCCTCGTAGCACATATGCTCTATGCGTCAATTCATCATAAAGCACCCAATATTTCTAGAAAAGTTGTTTGCAAAATCAAAATTAAATATATTGTGTTATGTTTTCCAGCCATTCTTGAAAAGAACACAAGAAAGAACCTATATTATCCTGAATGAAATTAATTTTGAACAGAGCAATTCCAAGCAGTTAGTGAAATAAATCCTTTAAAAAAGTTTAAATATAACAATAAATTTTGTAGAACTATATCCCATTAAAATGCTCTTGTTCGATCGTTGTTTATAGCCCTAAACAGAAATTTTCTTACTTTAAGTACTTGAATCAATTTATATTTGACATGCATGGAAAGAAGTAAGATCAGAAAAACAATAGTATTGTTATGGTACTATTCAAACTGTCTTTTGTAAAAAAACAAAATCCGTAAAGGAGGGACGAAAGATACCAGAGGGACAGTCAAACTCATAGATTGAAAATAAATTGACAACGCCATGGCTAAAAATAAAAAGACAAACAGACAAATGATAGTACAGAAGACACAACATAGAAAACTAAAGACTAAGCAACACGAACCCCACCAAAAACAGGGGGTAATCTCAGGTGCTTTATTTCGCTATCTTGTTGCGACTTTCTAGGATGCATTTGAAATATGAAGTGCAACAAAGATTTACAAAAAAGGAAAATAATACTTTTGAAAGTTCTTGCGTTCGAAGCGTTTTTCGGGATTTACTTTCATAAGAAAGGCTCAAACCTGAACATTTGAACACCAGGGATGTATAAATACACAGAAACGTTATGAGCCAGGGATGTATAAATACACAGAAACGTTATGAGCCAGGGATGTATAAATAAACAGAAACGTTAGGAGCCAGGGATGTATAAATACACAGAAACGTTATGAGCCAGGGATGTATAAATACACAGAAACGTTATGAGCTACATGATCAATAAACTCATCATAGATACCTGGATCAAAATTGTGTACGCCAGACGCGCGTTTCATCTACAACAGACTCAAATGTTAAAGAGGCCTTATACAGTAAATGTACCAAAATGGACACGAAATGAATATTAACCAAACCTATTTGTAGATATTTCATTGTGTTCTTTCTTCTAAAAATCTGTAATTTTCATTTCTCTCCAATCGAAGTTGCTCAATTTATCTCCTGTACTCATGTATGCGTCTTTTTATTTAAGAAAAAAATCAAATTTCGATCACCAAATGCATGAAGACGGTATATTGTGGAATACCAAATAAAGCCTCAAACCCATATTGTTAAGAGAAACACAACTTATCAGAATCAGTCGACGTCTAAGATGGAAGTTGTTATCTTGTAATTGTCAAAGAGAAATAGGTTCATGCTCATTTCAGTTAGTTCTGTTTTAGTTGAGTTACCAGAATAGATTGGTATCTATCTGTGCCACGACAGATAGGTCAATCAATTTGACATGTGAGATTCAAGACTGATATGAAAACTATTTTTTTAGAATAGAATTATTTAACACGAAGGTAATAAGTAAGACCCTTGCATTAAGCTGTTTAACCTATTCCCATTAAGGGCTTCAACACTTATATTAACATTTGCACCAATTAAGATGTCATTAAATATAATTGGATATCTTGCATTTATCATGCTTTACCGTAAAATAAGATCAAATTGCTGAAACTCTTCCTCAAATATGGAAACTTATCCTTTTCCATTAACCATAATAATATTTATTTATAGATATATTAACTATTTACACCAATTAAGGCATCATTAGACGTAATTGAATAGCTTGCATTTATCAATGAAATAATATTCAATTGCTAAAAGAATTCCCTCCTCCAATATCGAAATATATTCTTTTGCATTAACCATAATAATTATCATTTATAGGGGGTATGAGTGCGCGATATAATTATGTACTTTTATTGAATACCGTATATTGACCCAAAGATTTCGTTTGGGTTTTCGTGTTGTGCAGTTACTAGGACATTGACGTTTATCTCATAGCTCCTTTTTATTATATTGAGCAGTTAATAGATAACTCGTGTACCATCATGTACTTCACCAATTATGTTATTATTTTTTTTGTTCTGGTTGCTAAATTTCTTTTATTTATTGTTTATCCTTCAAATACTTTTGCTGTATATTTCATAACAGCTGATTCAGAGAAGTGTTTCAAACACAGGTAATTAGATACAGTAGAGTGATTTAGCAATGTGAAAATACATGAGATTACAATCAGATCCAATTATATTATTGTAATCATCCCTCTCATCATTTCAATATCTCATCAATTATTGCGATGGGTATCTGTCTTTGTTGTCTGTTAGCAATTTTCCAGCCGTGCCACTAATCATGGAATAAGACTTTGAAGAAAATGCTAACTCAGTGCAAACACGCTGTCTCGTTTCGTTTGGAGTTCATGTTATTTGATGGTATTATGTTCTGACTAACTGTCTTTTTTTACGCGAGTCGAATATATTAAAATAAAATTCTGAAAGCTACCTTCCTACCAACTGTTGTACTGTCCAATATGTTTGGAGATTCCTGCTATCCCTTTCATGTTTATAGTATACATATGATTTAACAAGAAGATGAATACATAATGTCATTCAATTCTATTTTATATTATGTTGCTTAAACGTTCCTATGACTTATTTGATGAATAACATGCTTAATGCGATTGGTGCAATAACTTATAGTTGCTTACAACCATTACGACTCTGGTAGTTGGTTGTCTCATTGACAATAATAGTTTTACCATATCTCCTCATTTTATACCAGTTGTTTTTAGAATTGAAGTTTGAAGTCCTTAAACGAAATCAATATTATAGCAACTGAAGTAACCGCTTTCGTTGCCTTGTTTCATTTCATATTTTTTAATTTCAAATATCTATTGGTTTGTTAAATCAGCATCGCCTGAGGATTGTTACAATCTGTAAATTTCACATTTTGATATTCTTCTTTATATAATAAATAGAATTGAGCTCCAATAAAAGAAAAAAAATGTTCACTAGCTGTTTGCTATTTTCCTATCGTATATTCACCCCATTAATATTTGAAAGCCATCTTAATGAACTATAATTGTCTGCTTGACATGTTTTTGCTCATTTTTAAAGTATTGTGCACACAAGAAGGAATACAGCTCACAAACCAATAAAAATGATAGAACTGTAAAGTGGCTTTAGACAAATTTACAACATATCGAACTTCCTTACCTCAATTGTCAAACAAGGATTTTCTAAATACGAAACGTTGCTATATTCTTCACAGGTTTCGAAATATCTTCGTATTGTTTGTTTTTTTTTCTTTATAGTTAAAGTTATTCGAGATCTTTAACAGATAATATGCGAGCGTATAGACCGCTCTGCTAATTCGGTAGCAACAGACACACGAGTGCTTACACTAAGATGTCATTAAATGCAATTGATATCCTTGATTTATCATTTTTTACCGTAACCATGTTATCATAAGTAGAATTTCTGGAAGTCCCTTTAGCTCGTAAATTATTGAAATCTATTTCTTTCCATTAACCACAATATATAGGTGTAAATTAGATAATCTAGCATGGCTTAGCGCCCTCATTTGTGTATCTAATTCTTACAAAGTTAATTTGCTGTACATTGAAAATAATTTGCATTGAAATGTGTTATTTCAATTAATCTTATGATCTATGTTATGCTACAAAAAACTTTGTTGGATTTATTTCACAAATCAAATAGGAAATAGCTTTCGAAGTTAAACTGTACTATATTTTGCGCCACAGAATTGATACTGTAACGATGAAAGTATTGGAACAGAATATGCATCAAATTGAAAATTACATAACTGCGCTGTAAACATTGATAGTATCTTTAAATTATAGATGCAGTGTTTAATGCAGCTGAAAACAAGCATTACAAGTAATAAGTTCATCATGTAGAGACATGGTATTGTAAATTGAGACATTTATGCGTTCATTTTATTATTGCGAATTACAGATTGCTGGAGATGATGCAAGATTATAATAATTAAAACGTAATTACTGCTGAAAAGTAAAATAACAAAAATACCGAACTCCAAGGAATATTCAAAACGGAAAAGCCCTTATCAAATGGCAAAATCAAAAGCTCAAACACACCAAACGAATGGAAAACAACTTTTATATTCCTGACTTGGTACAGACATTTCCTTATGTAGAAAATCGTGGATTAAACCTGGTTTTATAGTTAGCTAAACTTCCCTGTTGTATGACAGTCTCATGCAATTCCATTATATTGACAACAATGTGTGAGCAAAACAAACAGAAATGATAGGTAAAAATGTCAAAAATTGGGGTACAGCAGTCAAAATTTTGTTATAATCTCAATCACTGTAAAAATAAACAACTATGTCAGCAAAGAAAAACAAAATTGCATATAGACAATCTATAGACAAAGCACATAAGCAAAAATGAAAGACAAGAATACAAAAAATGACCATAGCACAATGACAATGGCGAGATGTATAAATACCGAGCCACTTCAAAAGGATATTACCAAAAGTGGATGCCAAAAGGATATTACCAATAATGATTGCCATTTTTAATTATTGCGAATCTGAAACAATCGGATTTTTCACGTTTCACATTTTATTATAAAAACATCGCAATATTTTCTGAATTTACTGTAATAACAGTAGCTGTGTGCGTCTTACGACTGTTCAGTAGCAACTATAATGTTTGACATATTTAATATACGATTTGCTCAGTTGTAACTTTTGATCTGGATAAATCTAGAAGCCCAAAATAGTTTTATCGAAAAGACAAGTAAGAAAATAAAACTGTTGAAGTCAGAAGAGTTCTTTAACAATTCTCAACCTATAAATGTGACTATCATATTTGTTAAATTCATTCAAACAAACAAACAAACAAGAAGAAATAATGGCGAAATTTGGACCTACGTATACGTAGAAAATTGTAGGAGACAAAATCTTAAATTAGTTATTTATATACTCACTTTTTAAAGATCTCCCAAAGGGACACTTCATTGTTTGCTATATTAGAAAAAAGATGAACGGCCTCAAAACAATTTAAGTTTGAACATTTAAACGGAAACTACTTCCCTGAAGAACAATTAACCAGATTGAGATGATCATGTAGATAATATTTAATATTTTTAAACTCTTTGGCATATTATGCCAGTCACAAACAATATTAAATACGTGGTTGCGAAAGTTAATAAGTTACAAAATGTAGATGAGTTTCAAAAATTCAATTGAATTTACGATGAATATTTTTCAGAGTTTAATTATTTATTATTTCCCAGGACATGCATCTAGCTCACAAGTAAAAGAAAAACATTTTTTTTTTGTATTTGTACATTCGTATGTGTATTAAAAAGGCCTTATTCCACATTTGGAAAACAATCATTCTAGTGTTATATTTAACTTGTTTAACTTCAGATCATGTGTGGTTTATACAATTTTATCAAATAAACTAAAAATACTTTTTGAATTTATTTAAACTGAAGTTTTCGTGTCGTACCCGGAGAGATGTCTGTTTAATTTGTTTATATTTTGTATCATATTCGCTCGAGAAACACGATCATTTCACTCGAAAAACACGATCACTACCGGACACTATACATACCGTGATATGGACCAAATACATCAACTCTTTAACATTATAATCATCCATCTCTGAACATCACAATCTTACTTTGTATTAGCTTTTATTTCTATTAATTATTCACATTTTGGTATGTTGGTATAAGCATAAATACACTAATTTATAGTTTAAAGCAATATTAAAATGCTTCTCATGTTTTTTCCGCAACTGCACAGTTTAGGAAATTGCACAATATCGTGTGTACATGATATTCCGTTTATGACGTTAATGTTTAGGTTTTCTATGAAGTACATCATCCGATATTAGAGTGTACACCGAACATCTTCATTTCAACAGGTAAATGTTTACTTGCCACACGACAGATGCCGCTATGATCTTCTTACACTTCAGGATCACATGTGTCATTCATCGATTATTCCATGGTCTTGCATGTTTGATTTTCAGTTGTCCTCGTCAGCTTTTTTAAGGAATTTGAACTATGTTACCATTTAGATGTATTTTGTATATTTGTGTCTTAAGGGGACTGTCTAATTAATATAGATCACAAATACATATTTTGTATAGCCATAGTATAGACATAACTATAACCCTTAAAAGGAATTTGATGTTAACGAAGTTTTATCTCATTTGCCAAGGTACTAAATTTTGTAAAACATGATCATGAAATATTGTATTGCTACAGACTGTAGTGTAACGTTGATTGTTCGTAAATATAACGAAAAGCAACTTCCTTAATTTTGGTGGTATAATTAAATGATATAATGTATATATAGTTTTATGCAGATTCTATTTTATACAATCGCAACTCCAAAAATTATTTAAGAGCATATTAACTTTACTCATGCAATTTGATAAAGGATGTTCACTCCTCTGTTTAAAAAAAAACAAGCTTTTAAAAAGACTGTTGCAAATTGATAGTATACAATTAACTGAACATAAAGAGCAGAAAATTGAAAGGTCAGTGTCCGTGTTTTTGAGACATAAGCATTGAAAATTTAGCTGGAAATGATTTCTCAACACAGGGAAATTTCACTCACATCAATTTCACGTGAATTTCACCTCAACCGAGCTTATACGTGAAACTCACGTGAAATCAGTCCAAATTTTAGAGGAGCAAACATCCTTAACCCAATTGTTCTCATCATAATACTACCGCTGCATAGTTTATATACTGTCTTGCAAAGATTTCGCTACATATGTGATACAAGTGGGATACATTATCTTACAATAAAATAAAGTTAAATATTATAGTTTTAATTGGACGTTCACTTCATTGTGACCTTTAAAGTCATTGATCATATCTGCTCGAGTAAGAATTTTTGTCCATTATCCAACTTTGATTTCTCTCTGGTGATGCATTTTAACGAAAAGTTGATCGTGCCTTTTATTTCTTATTTGTGTTAATGTTGATGCAGTTTTCAGTGCTACGAAAAGTCAATTCTATATATGTGAGGGATACGATACTGCTATTACTATAGTTTTATAACTGTTAGATATTTTTAATGAACAAAGTGATTATCACTTCTGTAAATTTAAGGAAACTTCCATTATTCATGTTTGACTGGCTTGTGCCAAAAATTAGTTGATAGTCATAATCAATGACGAAGATACCAGTAATGTAGAGATTTTACTTGTTCAGACCGGGTAACACCTTTCAGTGACTCAAAATTGACATATCACACGTTTTGCAGTCTATTAGTCTGTTATTACATTGATTTATAACTTAGATTACCATCGCTTTAGCCTAGTTTGTTTCTGGGGATTCAATGGATAACGCTAAACACTGAACCAATTATATCTCTAAACATTTTTATCAGGGATTACGACAAATAAGGGTTTGTTACATCCACGACCTTGGAAAGATCTCGTGTTTTGAAATTGTTGATAGTTAATGTAAGCAAACAACCAAGACGAGGAATAAAAACATCATTGAGAAATTTCGTATTTATAGTTATATATCTATGTCTTTTATGATTGTAATATATGAACATCCGCTTTATGAAAAAGAAAAGGAAACATCCTAAATTAAACAACCAGTAAACTGGATTTGGTATGAAAGATAGATAGATCTTGTTTTAAATGAAATCTCTATTAGTAAAGGTAGGACAAAAGGATTTGAATAATGATTATCGGCTAACCTTGTGTTTCCATTCTTTAAATTATTATTATGAAGCCTACTTCCCCCAC
Organism: Mytilus coruscus; assembly: GCA_017311375.1. Classification (NCBI taxonomy): domain Eukaryota; kingdom Metazoa; phylum Mollusca; class Bivalvia; order Mytilida; family Mytilidae; genus Mytilus; species Mytilus coruscus. Next base: position 84,779,439 of record CM029600.1, read on the forward strand.
ACCCCTCCAGTTTGTAAACGGATATAACTATACGTTTCTTTTGTAATCAATTTAACTAATATTTGAACATTTCGTAGAACAATTAACCAAGAAAGTCATATTTATGTTGTTCTTTTCTTTAAAATACTTCCATTCATTCATGTAGACATGCTGTTGGAAATTTTTAAATCCCACGATTCAAAACCTTAAATTGACCAGTTAGAAGACCGTCTTTTGAATTTACATTTCATCTTGGTGCATTTGGGCTAGATTTTGATTAATTAGTTTGTTAATACTAAAAGCAGCAGGTGATGGATTGACTGTAGCTTGACCCTATTTTTGTCATGAAACGAAATAGTTCTTCCTTTAACCCACCAGGGATTTGCACGCCATAGGCGTAAGCAAATGACAAAGAAATAATTACAATAAAATTTATTTAGTTATCTAATGTATGGGAGCGTTTACAGAATATATTATTTCTCAAATGGATCACAACGGCTACCGTTTTATATTTGATACAATAGCTTGAAAGTCCTGTGGCAAAATATATGTTTTCTTGCTATATTGAGGGGCGAAATCTTTCAACAAAGCCATCAAAATAAAGTCCACATCATAACTAGGTGATTAAATTGATCATGGATGGTTTAGCACGTGTCATTAAAGCTTAAAAATCATTAGTTAAGCTTAAAAGTAAAACAATATATTGATTTGAATTAGATTATTACATATATGTTTTATGTTCGGTTTTACACGTCGTTCTGTTCGAAATAAGACAAAAGAATGATAAGAGTTGCAATCTAAAACAAAAATTTCGTGGCTGTGTCTCTTCATTGGTTGTCTTATGTTTTTATATCTTAATGTTGTTGGTCTTTTTTCATTATTATTACTAAAAAATTTGGTGTTGATTGTTTCGTTTTTTTTTTTTTTTCTTTAGTATTAATTTTTTTTTTTATATTCTCGGGATGATTTTCAGTCTGACATATGGTACATCAAACTTCATGCCGCGTAATCGTTCGGTTCATACTTCCCTTTCTCTGTACAGAAGCGCAGCATGATGTCACCACTGTTTCGGAGATTGATCGTATATAATAATATGATTGTTAACGCTGGATATTCCTAATATCACAGGCCGATTAACAAACTTGTATATTCTTCCTCCTTTTTCAGCTTCTGCATTACATTCCGAATTTAGAGAATAATTAGATAACGATGCTGCGGAGTAGCTTTTCCATCTCATCTCTGACTTTAGGCATTTTATACGTTACATAATAGCGGGATTATTGATAGTGGGATGTATTAGAAGGATAATGAAACATTCATGTTAACGCTGCTTTCAAAAGACATTGACATCAATCAAATGATGCATTAAAAACACACACAAGATTGAGTACAATATTAAACTTATTTTGTTTTATTTATGACATAATTAAACCCTGACGATTAATCGTTACTGTGTCAAGAAAGACTTATTCTCATAGGACTTTCGTCTTATTTGTTGAGATAATAAACCTCCGGAGATAATGCCTTTGTTGCACCAAGAATTGCTTCATAAATGATTTAAATAACTGGTTAAAGGGTAACGTTTTGTCATATGATTTTCACTTTTAACGTTTAGTTTATCATATATTTATTCAACAAATTAAAGAGAGACAGTTAATATATGTTTTAAACATCGGCATATCCATCCATATGAGTGCTTTTTAAAAGTCTGCAATGTTTACATTAGTCAAACATCTTACTTTAATGGTTAAAACAAGAAGATTACTTTACTAACAACCACAGTTGGGTGCAGACCAAGCATTACATAAAGTAAACACACGTTAACGCCGCGTGCACATATTTCGTTTGTTAACTTCAATTTTCGCATTTACTAGTAAACGCGCGTTTAGTATAATTAGGTTAACGCGGTCAAAATGGAAATTTTTAATGTCTACACTAGTAAACGCGCGTTTACCCTGTGTCCGTTTAATCAGTAGTAAACGGGCGTTTACTTCAGATTTCACATGTTTATTTTTACGTGCACTTAAAAGTAAACGGGCGTTTACTACAGATTTCACAAGTGTATTTTTACGTGCACATGAAAGTAAACGCGTTAACTTCGTGTATAATTGTACATTTTTTATTTTTATTTTGTTAAAATGACTTTTATCTTTATATTTTACGTTATCTGTTTAAAACCGTAACAATTCAAAAACACTTTTCATTCGTAACATTAACTTTTATTAATTGCAAAAAATCGGTTCAAATAACTTTAAATAGCGAATTTTCTATGAAATTTTTTTTAAAGTTACATGTAAAAATATCGACTCACAAAAATATTTTATATAATTATGCCAAAATTAAATACTGCAAAACTATTTGTACATGTAAAATTATGTTGTATACAGTATCATGAGTAATTGGCGTTTACTTTTTACAAAAATAGAAGACGCGCCTTTTAACGTTAACACGGAAGTAAACGCGAAAGTAAACACCCGTTTACTCTTTACAAAATTAGAAGACGCGCCGTTTTCGCGTTAACGCGGAGGTAAACGTGAAAGTAAACGGGCTTTTATGTCTACTGAAATATCAAAATTAACGCAGAGATAACGCGGCGTTTACATGAAGTGCACGTGGGAAAACGCCGCGTTAACTTTTTCAGCCCGTCTACATGTAATGCTTGGTCTGCACCCAACTGTATATCAAAACCACCATCTCCAATCGACTGTGCTCACTTCCATGTTTATTCAAACATGGAAAATACTTTTTATACGGTATAGTCCTTTCCTATTTGATAATCAAAACGGTAATAGTATACAAGTATAGCTTTTGTTTGAGGTCGATATATGTCTGATTGTAGATTTAACCTTGTACTGACTTCATATTAAATCAGTTATAATAGTTCTTGTTTTTGGGGAATTTAAAACTCTATTTTTAGTAACATACTGTATGCCCTTTATAATCTGCAAAAATGTGTTAATCTACAAAGCAATTAATATAGCAGCATTCTAATGAACAAATATGTAGTTGTGGTATGATTGCCAATGAGACAACCATCCACCAGAGACCAAATGGCGTATATATGTAAGCAACTATAGGACACTGTACGGTCTTCAACAATAAGAACAAAAACCCATACCGTAAAGCTAGTTATAAAAGGCCCCAACATGACTAAATATGACACAATCCAAACGAGAAAAAGCAATAATTTATGTACAGAACAGTAAGTGGAAAAAGCATATATGATAGACAGCGACCAACGACAACCACTGAATGCATATGGAATGTATACAAGTATACATGTGATCTCGTGAGAAAACATTTGTCAGTACAAGAGATCACACCAACCGTTTCATCCGACTGCTTAATAACCGCAAAAACAAAATCAAATAACAACAAACAACAAAGAACACATATTGCCAGAGGAACATTAGAATATATTTTGAAGAAGAAAAGTTCTCATGTTCTAGTATAGCTAAGACACTCTTAAGTTTCATATACACTCATACAAAACAGTTATAACATTATGTTGATAGGCAGACATTTAATGGCAACCGTAGACGTTCACATCCCCCGCTTCGTTCATCTCACATATTTTGAAACCTGCGAACATGTACAGTCAGTTGTCATGAACTTAAATGTTGTATCGTTTTAGGTATACTAAAATTTCGGTCGTATTTGTCAACATCCATGAATCCTAACACAACAGATGATGTCACAGAAATATATGTTCATCAATATCTATCTAAAGTGTCTAAAATGTGTTTTGATCATACATGCACAAATAAATTTAACATTTAATTTGGTGGAAATATAAATAAGAAAGAAAAAGAAATTCTTCTTTGTTACTTCCAAAAATACATTTTAATTATACATGTTATACGTATCTTCTAATAAAGAGTATGCACACACTTTATAAATAACATTGTATACGTCTAAACAGTTAACTTCAAGATTATTGCAACTTTAAAGGAAGCCGCACCATCGTTAATTTGACTTATTTTAAGATGAACAAAATGACTAAATAAAAGATTAAATCACCATAAATCATTGAAGAGAAATGCAAGAGCCTTAAGGCTTCAGCATTATCATCGGCAATAAGTAGACTGAACATAATTGATTACATTCATTAAGTTAAGAGCACATTCAGCAAAAAATATGGACAAGTTCGTTCAAGGCACTGACCCAATAAAAGAAATGCTTCGATTGACTGATGCAAAACGTTACTAAAACCGAAGGAAAACATCAATCATTTTAGTCTCAATGTTGGTTACTGTCCTTTTTTTAACAAACATTAAAACACTGTTATTGAGATTTATTTTGGTTTCTAAATGGACTTTCCATGATCGGTTTGTGAAATTTTTGCGCATTTGATTTTTGGCACTCTTTCTTTGTTTTGTTAATAATACAATTTACAAACTTATCAAGTATTAGTCACCTCCAGTTTCCTGCATGGTAAACATGGTTTTTGCATTAATTGAAATTAGCTTTGAACTAGTATTCAGTAATTGCGAGTACTCTTAGATCGAAACATTTAGCAGTTGTATTTATTTTTGAGTTTTAGGTGTGCTAAGTACCAATATGATGCGTCAAATCTTTTCCAACTAATTTTCATAGTTTTATTCTTTTGTTGTTCTGTTACATCATTGTAACATGTTAGGGGAGGGTTGAGCGCTCACACACATGTTTGATCCCGCCGCATTCGATTTGCGCCTGTCCCAAGCAAAGAGTCTGTTTGTTAGTAGTTGTCGTTGGTTTCTGTGTTTCCTATTTGGTATCCAAATGTTTCTTAGAATACATCAGGCAGTTAGAAAATATCTCTTGAAGTAATTCACTATTGTCTGCCGTGGACTTTTAAAGCTTACTTGAAATAATTCACATTTTGTCTGCCGTGGCCTTTTAAAGCTAACTACGGTACGGTTTTTGATCATTGTTGAAAGCTGTACATAGCACTTAATATAATAGTTGTTAATAGCCTTGTCATTTAGTTTCTGATGGTTTGTTGTCCCATTTGCAATCAGACCAAATCTCATTATTTTTATATCTTCAGTATTACTTATATCTGATTATAAACTGATGTGATAATGTATTAAAATGATAAAATAATATATATTTTATACCAGACTAAAAAAAAAAAAAAAAAAAAAAACGCATGTAATATCTATGTAACTGAACAATAAATACATTTGCAGTGCACATATGCAGAACATAAATACTTTTGCAGTGCACATACGCAGAACGAATGTTTTCGATTGTTTGTTTCAGTTTTAATATATAAAACAAATTATCGTTACATAAACGTGAATAACTGAGGATGTTACATCGTGGCTTGTATGTTAAATGTTGTTCAGATCTTTAAATGCAGTTAAATTTAACATGAGAAGGAGACCTATACTATAAGATCGATGCGTGTTTGCCCCTAAGAGTAAATTCTAGACACTTCGGCACCGAGACTAATCGGCACCAGGAAAATTCGGCATCGATGAAAGACATTTCGGCACCAGGGAAACACAGTTCAGTATCAATACAAATCGGCCCCCCATTAAGCTATTATGTTTATATTCCACTATTAAGCTTTCAGACATTATTAATAGAAACTAATTCAGGGCCATAGTGGATTGATACTGATCTACTTTTCTTTCTTTTTTTTTTTTATTTAACAACAATATTGCACATGCTGTTAACAGATTTCTTCACTGGTACAGCTATTTCAGTGAAGATCCCTGTATATTAGTACCTTAAGACTAGGGTATCTTTAGGTATATATCAATAGTTTTGTTAGCATATATATTATTTATCATTAATACATTATATCTTTATTATCTTACTATTATAACTCTAAATAGGAACTTTATATCAAAAACAGTAGCTCTTAATATAATATTGTTAACTATCTGATAGATGTTGAGAGTAAAAAGAATAACGGGTTATAGTAGCATTTTTGGAATTTGGTTTGTGGTTTAGTATGTTTCTCTATCGTCCGGCTAACGATATTTTCAGTTTTTTGTGTATATTAATTACTTTCACTAAGTTTTTCTATGCAAAAAAAAACATAAATCTATTAGCCACAGAAGGTATGTATACGTAAAATTTAGGTATCAAGCAGTAAACATGATTTGTATTTCCTCAGTATAATCTTTGATTAGAGTATATAAATATGTGGGACAAATAAAGAGGTACTTTCAAAACTCATTGAAATTGTAAAATGTAAATAATCATCTATCAATCAATTAAAGTACCCAGAGCTCTGTAAAGTACATATATTATAACAATATTGACAATGATATAATAATTATGTAGTTCAAATATAAGAATATATCTTTTCTAGTATCCCTTTTCCATCAATATTAATATATTTTTTGTAATAATAATCCATTTTAAATTCTGACTTAAATACAGTATACAAATTGATATACTTTGTCCTCCATTCCGACAAATAGTGCATTTTGTGTATAGTAAACACAATAACTGTAAGTTAAAAGTTTATTTCATAATAATGTTCATCATCAATTTTATAACCCCAGATTAAATTCTTTAAAGTAAATATATGTCTACCAATCTTAACTCTTTCAAATAACCGATATATTTTTCTCCAAAACTCATCTAAAAAGTGGCAAGTTACAAAAAATTGTTCATAGTCTTCTGTAAGGTTACAAAAAATACAGTTAGAGTTAAGGCTTATTTTCCATTGTTTTAATAAAATTTTGTTTTGAAGAATAAAGTGTAATAGTTTCCATCTGCACATTTTCAGTTTATTATCTTTTAAATATTTATGAATACATTTTTGCATATATTGAGCTTCAATTTGTACATTTTCACATTTTAATATTATGTTCCACTTATGATACCAGATTGGAACTTCTTTATCATATTCTATTAAAATTCTATAAATTTGCTTTGAATCTAATTTTTCTAGTTTATGTTTGCAACTATTCTTTTCACTTATATACAGTGAATTATTTGTTAAAACTCTTGTTTTTCTTGAACTTTCTTCATTCAATATTTTAAACCATTCTTTTGGGATTGCTTTTCTTAATTTTGAGAATTCAGCTATCCAATTTGATTTCTTTTTTAGTTTTAAACTTATAAGTTTTTCTGAAAAGACCCCATTTTCATCAATAATATCATTTATATGAATGATATTGCTGTCTATCCAGTCTTGGAAAAGTAGTGTTTTTTCCTGAAATTTGATCAACTGATTTCCCAAATGACTTCTTGACAGATAAGTCTGTAGTTACTTGGATATTTAATTTTAGCATTTTTATTTTTTAACCATACTTTAATCATATCAAGATAAAATTCTGGTAACTCTTTAGTACCTGGTAAAAGTATACATTATTAGCATTCATTCTTAAGATAAGTAGATTGCTTCAAAATTTATTTAGATAAAATTTTGGTATGACCATCCAATTAAGAAATTTATCAGCAGTTAATCTTTTTATCCAACCTATCTTAATTGATTCTATATATTTATCTATATTCACCATTTTTAATTCGCCATCTAATTGGTCGTAGCTTATTACAGTGCGTTTAACTTTTTCTGTCTTATTGTTCCATAAAAATTCATATATAATTTTTTATAATTTGTCTAAATAACCTTTACCCAAAGTTGAAACTGTTGCCAAAAATGAAATATTAGGAATAACTAAAGATTTAATAACTGTTATCCTCCCTATTATAGTTGAGTTTCTATTTTTCCATTTAAATATAATTTTTTCAGACTTTTCTAGCTGTTTTTCAATATTTAGTTTCTGACACTCTTCTTTGTTACGTCCAAAATATATTCTTAGACTTTTAACTGGTTTTTCTGTAAAGTTAATATTTTCATATTTTTCTTTACAGTGTATTTGTTCCCCTAGCCAAATACTCTCCGTTTTAGATCTGTTCAGTTTTAATCCTGAAAGTGAATCAAATGTTTCAATCATGTTAAGTGCTTTTGAAATATCTAGTTTTGAAATAAGAAAGAGTAGTGTCATCTGCTAGCTGACTTATCTTTAATGTATGGGGTTTTCCATCTATCTTGATTTCAAATCCTTTAAGGTAATGGTCTTGTCTGATTCTACAAGCTAGAATTTCCACAGCAATAACGAAAATCATCGCACTACACGGACAGCCTTGACGTATCTCACGATAGATACTCATGGGATTTGAAATCCACCCATTTTTTTTAAACTTAGCTTTTTATGTCAGTATATAAAAGTTTTATCCATCTCAGAATAGAATTTTTTAATCCAAATTTTTTAAAGCTAAAAACCTAAAATCCCACTCCAATGAATGAAATACTTTTGACAAATCTAAGAATAGTAAAAAACCCTCTATATTAAATTTTTCTGCATAATCTATGACATCTTGAATTTGTCTAATGTTATATCCTATATATCTATTTTTTACATAATTTTTCTTAGGTTTAATACATGTCTTCTGTTTGTGTAATTATTTGGGTTAGTCTGGTACATAATATATTGACAGTATACTATCTCCAGGGTCAGTAGAAGCAAATATTTAGATTGTTGTTCTCTCTTGAGCACTCAGACTGTTGTTAACATTTACATTATTATAAATGTTTAAGAAATTTGTCATAATGAAAAATATTACTATTTTTTCTTATATTTGTCTGACATTGTGAACTTATGTGACACTTTAAAGTGTTGACAATTTTATGATGTTCTGGGTTTTTACCCAATATGGCTTGCAAGCTTATTAAGTTATTGCTTGCAATTTTTAAACAATAAAATATAGTTTACAGATATTATGTCTTTTTTGCTGTCTTGAGAATTGTGGGGATCAAACGATAACCCAAGCTGCAAACACATCAGTACTGGACGAGGACTAGTTACCGTCAGTTACCAGTTACCGTCACCTTGAATCTGATGCAATAACGAACGCGTTACGTGAATACAACATACTGCTATTATCTTCATAAAAAAAACTTTTAGTTTGGTTTGATCCAGTCAAGACTTGGAAATTTAGATTTTTTGTTCTTTTACCAATGGGAAGATACGCATACCGGGATATGACGTCAACACTTTATGACGCTCTCGATTTTAGAAACTGACCGTTTTCAGATAAAGTAATATCAAAGCTTACCTTAGACATAAAATGTCCTTCAAAAGAATAAAAACGGTTGATTAATTTCAAAATCAATTGCAATGACCCCTTCCAATACAGTGTAACTTGTTGATTTCAGGTGACATAAATACGAGATCAGTTCAGATTGGGTCAAAGTCCGAGAGATTCGGAATTGATGGACGGAATGACGATATTGTTGGTTAATTTGACAAGCCTCCATCTCTGTTTGCCTCAACACAGCTAAATATTACAATAATTTCTAATTAATAGGAAATGTCAATAATTTAGGAACTATATTCATAAGTGACGGTAGCTGGTCCTCGTCCCCATAAATTTTCAAGCGAAAAATCACTAGGAACCACCTTTCGCTGTATATAAGAGGAATTAAGCTCCGAGTCTATGGTCCTAGACCTAACTTTTGGTAACCCGTTTTATGTTAAAAGAATATTTCCTGATAAAACTATTTGAGAAAAAATAAATTTCTAACATTATCTCCAGGTACTACACTTTTGATCTTCATTGATAAACTATCAAAACTCATTATAAAATTACATCAAATATTGATTAATGCATAACTACAATCAATTATTCATTAAAACACAATTAAACATTGTATTTCATATTATTTTATGTAAGGACCTTAATATCACTATCAAAATTCTTGTTTTACAGTATTGTTAAATCATTTTTAATTATGTTTTCCCCCTAATTGTTAAATGATACCAGGGAATTATAGAGTTAAAAAGCGAGGTGCTGATTTGTCTTGGTCCTTTAATGTCCAAAACGGCCCCGAACTGTCTTTGGAACAAGATGCCGAAATGTCTTGGTGCCGACGTGTCTTGTTACCGTATCAAAAAAGACAGATGCAGATCCAGAAACTATCGAACTTGTTTTGTGATTTTGTTTACAGATATTACAGGTTTTATCTTTGTAGCAGGTTAAACTATTCTTTTAAATTATGCTGATGAGAATGATGTGTGATACGTTTCGAATCACCAGATGTGCTTCATCTCTAAGCGAACTCGTGTAACTATTGTATGAAATGTGGGCTATAATAGTTTCTATTTTTATTACCGCATATAACTTCTATATAGACAACGTCAATACAGTCTTACAACGGTTTCTTTTCTCTTTGACAGGTAATTTTTAAGATTATCCGTAAATGTCAACGAAAGTTGATTAAAGAGTCTATTTCTGTTTTAACGTTAATACAGCAACCTTATATTTCTTCATCAATGAAAAATTAGTTTTTTCTCCAAAACCCGGTCAATATACTAGAAGCGTATAAAATCAACTTTCCCGAAATAAAGTAAAATTTTATTTGAACCAATCTATGTCATTTAGACGTTACTTCTTACAAAGACTAAATGTATCTGTATTAGAGTTCTGTTAGTTTTATGTTACACATATATAAATAGACTAATCATAGATACCAGGATTATAATTTTGTACGCCAGACGCGCATTTGGTCTACAAAAGACTCATCAGTTACGCTCAAACAAAAAAGTAAAAAAAGGCCAAATGAGGTACGAAGTCGAAGAGAAGTGAGAACCCAAAATTACGAAAGGTTTTGCCAAATACAGTTAAGATAATCTATTCCTGGGATAGAAATCCTTAGTATTTCGAAAATTTCAAAGTTTTATAAACAGTTTATCTATAATTATTACAATATCAATTTAATTCATGTCAGCAAAGAAGTCCTGACAACTGGGCTGGTGATACCCTCTGGGAGAAACCTCCACCAGCAGTGACATCGACCCAGTGATTGTAAATAATTCAATTGTTATGCTGTTACATCACTGTCCAAGAATAAAGGGAGGGTTGGGCGCCTGGAAACATGTTAAACCCCGCCACATTATGTATGTGCCTTTCCCAAGTCAGGAGCCTGTAATTCGATGGTTGTCGTTTGTTGTTGTATATCATATTTGGTTGTTTGTTCATTGGTTTGTACATAAATCAGGCCGTTAGTTTTCTCGTTTGAATTGTTTGTCATTTGTCATTTCGGTGCCTTTTATAGCTGACTATGCGTAATGGGTATTGCTTATTGTTGAAGGCCGTAAGGTTAAAATTGAGAATGGAAATGGGGAATGTGTCAAAGAGACAACAACCCGACCACAGAACAGACAACAACAGAAGGTCACCAATAGGTCTTCAATGCAGCGAGAAATTCCCGCACCCGGAGGCGTCCTTAAGCTGGTCCCTAAACAAATATATATACTAGTTCAGTGATAATGGACGTCATACTAAACTCCAAATTATACACCAGAAACTAAAAGTAAACATAATACAAGACTAACAAAGGCCAGAGGCTCCTGACTTGGGACAGGCGCAAAAATGCGGCGGGGTTAAACATGTTTATGAGATCTCAACCATCCCCCTATACCTATAGGTGTTAACTGGCATCGACCCAGTGGTTGTAAATATACTAATCATAGATACCAGGATTAAAATATTGTACCCCAGAAGCGTGTTTCGTCTTAAACAAACTGATCAGTGATGCTCCAATCAAAAAAAGCTAAAAAGGCCAAATTAATTACGAAGTAAGTATGCAGGTGGTATACACTGCAATGATGAAAATTTGAAGTAAACTTGAACGAAAAGAAATGAATATTTCTCCCTAATGCAAAGTTCTGGTTCCTTGTCCTGATCCGGATATGTCTATACTTTAGGTCCTTTTTTGTCCTTTTTTGTTTTATCAGCTCTTCTCAACGTTTAGTTGGGTTTTGAATTTTCAAATATTTTGTTCTCGGGCACCAGTGAATAGAAAGTAATTGTCGAAATGCGCTCCTGGTCCAGTAAAAAAAATACGGTACTCTTAACGTTATTACAATGTAAACACGGAATGAATAAATTTGAACACTATATTGAATAAAACTGCAAATAAATACTTTCCAGTAGGGTACATGTATGTAACAAATAAATCAATAATGAAAAATCTTCATCATGAACACTTTATTGAAGGCTTTAGTATTGATGAATAGTTATTTTGAATTTTGTCTGCCGGCAGCAAGACCAATGGCAAAAAAGGTTGGAGTTTTATACTGGGCATTATATCATTCAGAAACCGAAAATCATCACCTTTAATAGCTATATATGTATTCACTTAATTGTCTGGTGGCAATATCGATATGGAACGAGTTAGATGCAAAACTATAGGACTTTTCTTGTTACAAACTGCAAACAAAAACTTAACCCACGGTAGTAAAACTACTAAAACAAGTAATATATTATACGTAATTATGAGGTTACACGTTTATAACATTGCACCAGAGAACAGACGCACGCTTCATTTTTTTCAAATAAGAATCTAATTGAAAACACATGTTTTATTTTATAAAACACATTTGAATAATTGAGCAGTGATCGAAACGATTCTTCTGGACAATTGTTTTCATTTAATGTACAGTAAGTATGCTTTTACCATATATAAGTGTTGTACTCCACTACATTATTGAATTTGGCTGTATTCAATAGACTTAATTGTCATTATTATATGACCGTGCTAAATTAAATCGACCATCCAACGTATGCACTATTTTCACCACAATATCTTCAAATTCTTATAAAAGATTTTCTTTACCTCTAAGAAACAATTTGCGAATGTGGAAACAATTTATTAGACTTCAATTTTGATAATTTCAGGAAAACAAATGAATGTTATTAAAGCCGAATATCAGAATTTAATATGCATATTGTGTCTTATTTGACATTTACAATGAATAGAAATTTTAATGTCTTATAACGTGAGAGATATATGAGTTTACAAAAGTAAAGGCCAATATAGTTTATTACAAATCCTTTTCTTTATTAGTTCAAACATCATCCCGAAATGCCAACTCAATGTCACCAAGGCGTGAGTTTATGGCAATACATTTTGTCGATGAATCGTTTGCAGTGCGCAGAATATATCTGTTCCGATTAAATTTAAATGCAAAAAAAACAAAAGAAGCAGTTTTTCATGTTCAAACTATAAATGCAACTGACCCACACAGGCTTTGCATGAGATGCTCTAGAAATTGCAATTTTAAGAAGGTTGATTGATATGGTATGTTTTCGCCTTGCTAAATTAACTGAATGGATAATTATTAAAAGCTGTGTGCTTAGTATGACATGTAATTAATGAAGTCCCTCACGGTGATCTTGACTTAATTCAGACATATGTACATGTGGCGGAATTAAACTGTTATTTTTAAAGATACCAATCCTTCCACGTTCTATAGTGATCAGTGGAATCACTAAAGGTATAAAAAAGAACGTACAATGAAATTCAGTACAGAGAGGTATTTACCTCTTTCATGCGTGATGATGTTCTCTCACTAAATAATACAAAATTTGGTGACTATGTTGAACGAATCTATCCCATCGAACTAGAGATAAAGGATACTACAGATACAGTTAAGTCTGCCTCATATCTTGACTTACATCTAGAAATTGACAATGAGGGTCGGTTGAAAACAAAACTTTATGACAAAAGAGATGATTTCAGCTTCCTAATTGTGAACTTTCCATTTCTATGTAGCAACATTCCAGCAGCGCCTGCTTCCGGAGTATATATCTCCCAATTGATACGATATTCCCGGGCTTGTGTTTCCTATCATGATTTCCTTGATAGAGGATTGCTGCTCACAAGGAAGCTATTAAACCAAGAGTTCCAAATGGTGAAGTTGAAGTCATCCCTTTGTAAATTTTACGGACGCCATCACGAGTTGGTTGACCGTTTTGGAATAACCGTTTCACAGATGATATCGGAAATGTTCCTTATGTCGTAACTACAATACTCTCCCTTTTCACGAATATGACTTACCGAATTAGACTATTTACCGGATTTGTAATAAAATAAGCAACACGACGGGTGCCACATGTGGAGCAGGATCTCCTTACCCTTCCGGAGCACCTGAGATCACCCCCAGTTTTTGGTGGGGTTCGTGTTGCTTAGTCTTTGGTTTTCTGTGTTGTGTCATCTGTACTATTATTTGTCTGTTTGTCTTTTTATTTTTGGCCATGGCGTTGTCAGTTTGTTTTCGATCTATGAGTTTGACTGTCCCTCTGGTATCTTTCGTCCCTCTCTTATACAAACACTAGTACACCAATTTTGATCTGAAACGGTCATTTTGATCTGAACAGCTCTTAAAAGACTGAACAATAAATTATCAAGTAATTTTCAGAATAACTAAGAAATTTATTGTTCAGTCATTTCAGATCGCAAGCGTACCAATAATAATCAGTATACAGTGTTTGGCTAAGTTACTGATAACAAGCTTAAAGTTCTGAACCTTAGGATATAAATGATGTTTAGATCATTGCTACCGCTAATTTTTGTGTTATAAGTCTGTCGTTATGTAATTCAACTGTAATTACATAAAAACCACTGTCGATTTGTTTTTCACGAACGGTCGTGGAAATTACATGTAAAGTTCTTGCATTTATCCAAAGATAATCCATTTGATAAGTATTTTATTGATACAATTTACTACATGTCTGCGTTTGCACTATGTCTCAGGAGACCCTTAATTAAATGATAAACTAAAACGTAATCATTTTAGACATGTAAAGAATCATGAACGAATATTTTATATACAAAGTTCTTAGATTAACTTCAAAACAGACAGCAATTTGTTATATCTCAAATCAAAACTAATAGGACCAGACATGTTGTGCAATAACTTAATCCTCCGCATGATGAATCATCAAAATAGACACGACAGTTATGGAAATCATTTCTCAAATACAGCAAGTCCATCGTAAAAGCACGCTTGCGGTTGAGATGTTAAATATTTATTTTATGCATTTCATATAAACACACATTCAGGTTTCTACAGTTTGTAAAATCTGAGAGTCTTCTCATCAAAATTCATAAGAATAAAATTTACCATAAGTTATACTGAAATGTATGCGATATATAATAATTTTGTTCTCGTTATATATTTTAATGTTTATTAATTAGTACAACTCGGGAACTAAATAACCAAAAGCGATATACGGATACGCCAACATTGTGAAAAGTCAATCTTTCCTTAAGGATTAATAATCTTTATTTTTTAAAACAATTACATAATATCAAAGTATGTCATGGAGACGTTTCACCAGACATTGCGTGATCTTCCTTGATTCCAACAAATGATTAAATCGTACAATAAACGATTAACGAATAAATGATTTAAACAAATATATCTGTAACCAGGAAGTGTTAAAGGGGTCTTAAATGAATTGCCTACTAGGTATGTAATGCGAAGAGTTGAAAACTTGCCAGCTAGAGTCAAATTTCAGTATGATTATATTTGAGTTCGAAAAAAGGAAAGCAACCAGCAAGATACTGCTATCACAAATATTTCAGAATGTGCCTATGGATATTTTACTATTATTTGTATTAAAATTTTGTACTCTAAAGACATTGCTTCCTCTTAAAGTATCATGACTACATCGAATGTCAACTTGCTATCATAATTACACTCAAATGTCCAATGTTCATTCTAGTATTGCTCTTACACAATATATCAAGAAAGTATTTGCTATGTGTCGAAGCAAATTACGACTACTTGTGTGTGGCTCAGAATATCTAATACTCATCCATAGGCAAGTTATTCATGTAACACCATATTAAAAGGAGTTTATGTTTCTTAGTCTCAGTACAGATAGATGAGAAGGTCATATGAACGTGCAAAGTTTGTTTTTTTTCAAGGTAAAAACTATGGTCTCTACTGGGCATCTAATACTAGACTAGAACAGGAAAAAGACTTAAAAATTTGTTCAAATGATAAAGTTTAATATACCCATGCCAATACTTCCAAAAGATAATCTCCATAGTTCTACCTCTGATTATTTTTTTTTTATCGTTCTCATTTTTAGCCCTAAGGTGACAATGGTAATCACGTTTTAAGGATTAGTTTATGAATTCTTCTTTATTACGAAATCGTGTTCGTTTTCTTTCCGAAAAAGATTGTCATCAACCTTTCAAAATGAATTTTGTGGGAAACATTAACCAAAGTGGAATTGCTTGCTAGTGTTCGATTTTCTAGAACTCTACAACACTATTTATTTCAGGTACTTTTATTTCAGGTACTTTGCAGTGATGTTATTGTTGAAATTTGCTATTCACTTCTGTCCAATATTATATATTAACTAAATAAAGTAAATCTTAATCGATAAACATTGAATCAATGACAACGGACCGTGGAACATAAAGACAATCACGTCTATTCACAAATAGTGGTACAAGATTATATTTGAACCCATCAAGTACTATTCAGTGATTTTTATTGCTTGATTGATTGTTGGTTGCTTAATGGCTAGTGGCAAATATGTCATGCATGTTCAGGACAACAGGGTTTTGAAAGGTCGTGCATTTAAACTTATGACTACATCAAACACAAGTTAATAACTCTGTTTTCATTAACAGGTTGTAAAGATGCTGATTGTCATTGTGGCCGTATTTTGTATCATGTGGATGCCTTACAGAACAGTCGTAGTGTATAATTCCTTCAGTGATTATAATATTAGAAATGTCTGGTTTTGGCTTGTATGTAGAATAATGGTGTATACGAACAGTGCTATAAACCCTATACTTTATAATGCTATGTCGATGAAGTTTAGAGAAGCGTTTACAGCTATATTATGCCATAGTAAGTTGAATAACCTATACATTTTTGTTGTTGGTGTATTTCCTTTTCTCATTTGTAATTTAATTGTTTGATGATTCATTTTGCACAAATACATAGCTGTCAAAAACGGCTATGATAGTTAATCAAAATTTAAGTTTTAAAGGTTAATGTGTCAAACGATTTCTCATTTTTATTAATTTCTATTTTCTATTTAGTTGTGTTTTTTTCTTTGTGTTGTTGTTTTCAAGTCCTCTATTGGTTAAGCTAGAGTGGACAACAGGGATGCATACTACTCGTCCATCCCCGTCCGTTCGCAAACTTTCCGTACCTTTTTTGAAATTTCAAACTATTGTTTATATATTTAATTTCTAACCATAGCATAAAAATACAGATCGAGAGTGAGTTTCGTTCTGGTTGAACGGTTTTTGCAGAATTTGTGGCACACAAACTTAGAAAAAATGTTGCAATAATCAGTTTTCCGTAATTTGTCTGTAATGCTAAATTAATAGTTTGAAATGAAGCTTTGAGTTTCATTCATTTTGAACGTTGTTGTGGATATTGTGGTTCTAGGACACGAAACAGTGCGCTGAAATGTTTTTTTTAGATTAATGAAAGCCTTGAAGCATGAGGCAATAGCTTGGTCTCTAGTTGTTGACAGCATCCGCATTTTAAAATAAATATGTATGACACTATTGATAATGTATGTTATGGAACTTTTAAAATACATCAATGATTACGTAATCCTTCTTTCCATATAAGTGTAAACTCATCAAATTTAATGCTACAGCGGAAGGAGACATTTTTATTTTAGAATGCTTTATTTGTCTTATTTTCATTTGACTATGAAATTAGGCATTTCATTACCATTCCGGAGCACCTGAAATCACCCCCGGTTTTTGGTAGGTTCGTGTTGCTCATTCTTTGGTTTTCTATGTTGTGTTTTAGTTACTGTTTGTCTGTAGGTCTTTTTATTTTTAGCCATGGCGTATTTTCGACTTAAGAGTTTGAATGTCCCTTTGGTATCTTTCGCTACTCCTACGTAGATTACATTAGAGTTTATTGTATTTGCATCTTAGTCGAAACATTTAATGGAGACGCATAAAAAATAATGGACACATCAGCCACAAACACCCAACTCCTTCAATAGATAGACGTACGACCAAAGACAACGACAAATTATATTGTGAACTAATTCAATTCAGTCATAAATGCAATGCCAGATAATATATAATAAAAAAGCACCCCCAAAGTTCTGACTGAGGCATTTTTCAACCCCTAAGATGTTATTATTTTTACCTTGCAAATCATTTACCGGTGCTAGACCCTTATAAGACTTTGGAGTATATTTGGCCTTTTTAGTATTTTTTTATTCGAGCGTCACTGATGAGTCTTTTGTAGACGAAACGCGCGCCTGGTGTAAATATAAAATTTCAATTCTGGTATCTATGATGAGTTTATTTCTATGTGTCAGATAAAATAAACACAAAAATTACACCCCTAAGATTTATAAATTTTACAACCCTCAGAAAGAACCATCCACCCTCTTTAGCAGACATTTACTAGAATGGTCCAGTGAACAACATATGATCCAGATAGCACAACTTCGTACTAGGGTCTAGATCCTACCCAATTATAATGCAACGTTAGGTTATAATTTTTATTTGATGATCAAAGGACGTTTTAATGCTGGTTGTGAAACAAGGTATATGAATACTATCTTGGATTTTCATGAAAATAATCGAAGTTTTATTTGACATTAAACCGTTACAGTACTAATAAAATGTGTTTGGCAACAACACCAAATGCAAACCTGAATTGAATATACAGGTACGACCAAAAGTTCCATTGTTAACTGTGTTTTAATGAGTAAGCATACATACACAAACATACACACACTTTTATTTTTAAATGAATGTCAATTGAACACCAATCGGATGTATCGAATTACATGTAGTTATCTTCACTTTGTTGTTTTTTTTTGTTGTTGATAAAACTCTTTTTAAATTTATAGGACAACTTGTAAAGCAAAGATGTCGTCGATGTAGCCAAAATCTTGGCACACATGATCCAGCTGTGGGAAGTACTCGTAAAAATCAGCAGTATTCTCTGGTGACGTCAACTACTGGTCATGTGTTGCAAATGGAACAGAATGAAATATATGAACTTAATGAGAAGATTTCTAACGAAGAAAGATGTAGTTCGTGCATAGATGTTAATGGCTACTTATCAGATAGTGAGAAGAGAATGAATGGTTCTTCATAGATATGTCTGTTAGTGTTTATTACAATTTAATCTTTTAAGATGTTCGGGTCTTGCTGCATGTATTAATTTAATCCAAACTCTATTGACGATGTCCAACATTCGATATTTACCATTGGTGACAAAAATGTTTTTCTTCCAAATCATTGTTCAAATTGAAAATTAATAAAAAAAAAAAGTTATTATATTTCCTGCTTTTAACTATTGATAAATTAAAAGAAAACGACAAAATAAATAGTGAAGACATATTGTCAAAATAGTGTTACTAATACATTCCTAATATATGTTATTTGAATATTCAAACGTAAAAAACAATCAATTTTTATCAAAAAAAAAAAGCACAATTAACAAACCATTGGTATATGCAACTTTACTGTCCTAAAAAAAGTACCGAATATCAAAATACAGTTTGTAAGCATCTCGTCCCCTTCCCCCGAATGTGACCTACGGAATTAGACATATCACCGGGTTTGTACTTACATGAGCAACATGACGGGTGCCTCAAATGCAGCAAGATCTGCTTATCCTCCCAGAGCACATGAGATCACCCCAAGTTTTTGGTGGGGTTCGTGTTGCTCAATCTTAAGCTTTGGTTTTCTATGTTGTTTTGTATACTGTTGTTTGTCTGTTTGTCTTCTTCATTTTTAGCCATGGCGTTGTCAGTTTATTTTCGACTTGTGAGTTTGAATGTCCCTTTGGTATTCTTCGCCTCTCATTTTTTTTTTTTTTTTGATAAACTCACATATTGTAGTTTTTAAGAAAAGACAAAAAAAACATTTTGTAGTTTTTAAGACCAAGAATACATTTTGTATTTTGTCGGAGCAAAACAAATGTCGCTACCTGTTGTAATAAAAACAACGTAATATTATTATTGCAAAATAAGACATCACGTAATACAATCCGGAGAACTCAACACAAACACCAGTCGAAACCTTGCGGTGAGCTCAGGAAAAGACAAGTACATGTAGCCTTATCCTCTAGTGGTACTCATTATGTTGTTTATGGAGAGAAAGAGGGCCTAAAAAGGGGAAGAAGGACACGATTGCAACAACGACAAAATAAATATATTCATGGTTATCTATGACACTGGTACGATCGACCTAGACAGCACCTAAAGTTTGCATTTAAGAACATTTTGAAAAAGGAACGATTGTTTAAATCTGTTAAATGTGATTAATTATATTCATCAAAAAGATTGAAATTAATTACTCATAACGCATCTATGTCATATTTTTCATCATAATGCCAACACTTGTAGATTAAATGTTCTACGCATAATATTCCATGTAGGTCATTGATATTCATGTAAATATAAAAAGAAACATTGGGTGTATTGCAGTCTATGCACATTATTTTTAATGGAACATATTTTGCTCTTCTACATTTTCCGAACAACTTTACTGCTTTAAGATTGTACACAAACACTCTTCAAAGATATCAGGCTTATAATTTTGTAGGCCAGACTTTCGTTTGGTCTACAAAGATTCACCAGTGACGCTCGAGTCAAACAACTTAAAAGGACAAAAAAGTACGAAGAAGAATAGCATCGATGATCTTAATTCCGAAAGATGTGCCCTATACAATTCTATAGACTTGAACTTGAGTACGGAAAGACCTTGTTGATAATTTTCCCTTGGCCTTGGTTTCAAAATTTTATCACGCCTGCCTTCAATTTATTTCTAATTATTAACAGGTAGGTGTTCAATCCAAACATTTTCTGATCTTTTATTGGCTGAAAGACGAATCATTTCGTACGTTTGAAAGCAACAAATGCCTTATGAAAGCGAAATTATAGAATTATCAGCTCCGTCTACATAATTAATCAACGCTTTTTTTTTTTCGCATTGTTCGTGTACTTCGTGCAAACGATAGCTCTGTTAACAATATTGCAAATTTTTTCATTTGAAAAAGTCGATGACAATTTATTTTGAAATATGGATAATTCATATAAATATATAACAATAAATCATTATCCTTGGATATACATGTAAAATAATGATTGATATTCGGTAAATATGTATGTCCTTTGTTGTTTCACGTGTTCGTTTTTATTCTGTGGTTAGCATGTCGAAATGTACTTTTGTATTGTTTATTTGTGTATTTCTCTGTCCTGAATGTTCTTGCATTTATTTGTACTGTATTCCAGTCATGTAATGGTGTCATTTTAGTGTTATATTTAACATTGCCATAAAAGTGCGAGGTTTGGCTAGCCACAAAATCAGGTTCAACCCAACATTTTTTTAAAATGTCCTGTACCAAGTCAGGAAAATGGCAGTTGTTATCTTATGTTCACTTCAGTGTTTCTGTTGTTTCGTTGTTTTCCTCTTACAGTTGATGTGTTCCCCTCGGTTTTAGTTTGTAACCCTGATTTGTTTATGTCTCAATCGATTTATGACTTTCGACTGTTGCCTTTATTTACTACGTTATTACTTTGAAATCGACAAATGCATATGCCAATTTCAGCTATATGACGTATTATAAATGATTTCACGTGGAATGATACTGTCTTAATTTCACTCGACAAGTTCCGTCGAAGTTTTGTGTTTAAAGTTGTACTTTCTGATTCACAATGTGCATACCAGACTATTTTATTTAGAAAATCTGTAATTATAAGAATTGAATGTGTGTTTTTTTTTAATTTATACGAATTGATAGCAAGTGGTCATCACATCTGTAGCAAGAGATGTTTCCGCGCTGCATGCAAAATGTTATAGTGACTATTCTTTCATTCCGTATAAATTTTTAAAACATGATTTAATTCTATAATGAACGTCATCTATAGTTGATATTACTTTACATGCATATAATTTATCTTTGACGATCTGCTAATGAGAGTGCATGTACTATTTAATGGACTTCTACCAAACAAATATTCACGATAAATAGAAATAATCCCCTTGCGGAAATTTAAGATAAACAGCAAATTTCGAATTTACTGTTTTTATACTTAAATTTATTTGCAAATAAGGGCTGTACGATTGACAGATGACATTAAATTCGTATTAAATTGACTATTATCAATTCTTTACGAAAATTGTGTTCACAGTTGTATAAAAAAAATTCTATTCATGACCAAGGGTTGAACTTGACTATCCTATATGCAGTTAAATAATTCTCAAGTGAGATCAGTCTCTGTGTCATTTACAGAACTTCCACTTGTTAATCTAATGGTTTCAATTATTTCATCAAGAAAGAACAGTAAACGAAAAACAAACGACAACCAATGAAATTCAGGTTCCTGACTTCAGACAAGTACATACAAAAAACGGCAGGGTTAAACCTGTTTTACTGGCGCCTAACACTCCCCTAACCTGGGACAGTGGTGTAACATTCCAACATAAGAACGAACTATATTAATCAGTTAAAAAAGGATTGATTAGCCCATATGTTTGCATTCTTGTGAACAAAGGAACTATGTACAGCTTAACAAAATTGTTTTAATTTGCTTTATTGCGAGAATCTATCGACAATACAGATAGTTTTAATCAACGATACTAAAAAGATTTCATGTAAGCTATTTAATGTTAAATGATTCCATATTCATAAAATAGTTCTTGGTTTGTTGTACTGCACGCCGAAAATCATATTTGCTTATTCTAACTTTGTCATATATAGACTACACGTTTTGTTACACGTTAATTTCAGTCAGCTACACTGAGCTGCGTATATGTACATGTATATGAAGCTCCAGGAGGTCTTGTTAGTTATTCTAATATATCGTCAACCAGTTTATCTATTTTTAGCGCAGACGCATAGATACACAAAACTAGCTGTTCCACGTTACGCCCATCTTATTTATACGACCAGGTCAATTCAATTTTTGATAGTAAATCCCATGTTTTACGTAGGCAAGCTTCGAATACAATACGGTTATCTCTATGCTGATGCAAAATAAACAAATAGGTCCATTTCAGTTATTATTTCGATGTAAAATGTCATCGAACGAAAATTCCGAGAAATGATGTTATCGTCTTTGGCAACTAAACAAGGTGACGTCATATGTATGCTTCAGGCGTCAAATGTAAACACCGGGCGTTTTAATACTTATTGTACGCCTGAGAATGTAATAAAAAGACACGAAAAGAACAAATTTAGGTGAAGAATGTGAGTTTTTTTATTTATTATTGAATAATATTATATCATTAATATTATTATATGTGGGGTAAAACGGAACAGCCAAAAACAGCATCGTGTGTATAGGGCTTTCACGGCTGACAAAATAACAGAATTTGTCCTATTAGAATCGACATAATTCATATCGATTCCCAAAGTTAGTATCACATGGGCGAGAAGTGTATGAAATTAATACAAAATCGATTCATTTAGAAAACGTGTAGTATATCTAAACAACAGCTGCGGCTATCTCAGTTAGCTTCCTGTAGTATCAAGTACATTTTGACTCTGCTTTCAAATTCTGTTACGTCTCTTTTTTTAAATTTGCTGAAGTAAGTGATCATCCTATTGGTAGCTATGTTTGTATTGACACATATCGTAAATTTTACCATCTCCGTAATATGATTTATTTAGTATTAAAATGACTATTTTTCTCCTAGATGATACAATATACCAGAGGTTGCGTTTCTTATAATTATTTCCCTGATAGAGGGTTGCTAAATACAAGAACGCTATTGATATTTATAGCAAATGTCAAAAGTGAATACATTCTTTTTCCGCTCACTTTCATTTTTAGTATGCAATTCTGCGTCACAGATGACCACGGGTATGTTCCAATTCTCGTTATAACAACCCTTCCAAATGTTTCCTAGCAATGCATAACACGAAGGGTATTACAGAAAATCACTGCTTACCCTTTTGGGGCACTAGAGTTCACACCCGGTCTGTTTTGGATTTGTGTTTTCTCAATCTTTTTTAAATCTTTTTTTAAGATAGAATGTTCATTGTCTATTCTTTTTCGTTTTTGACCATATCTTTTTAATTCAACTTATGGTTTGTGAATTATTGTCGCCTTCGTATTTTTCTCTCTTTTATAATTTTGATTGCATAAAAGTCAACATGAATACTTTGAATTGCGACCTAAAATGACATATAATCAAAAAGTAAAAAATGTCATTACCTTATCAAAAATTCATTGATTTTTTCGTTGATCCCATTTAATGTCAACTTTTTCAAATTTCTTATCCAAAATCTTTCCCGAATTATTCTCCACTCACTGGACCATGAAGTGCTGTGGTCAATGATGGTATAGTCAGCCGGTTCAGATCTGCATTACATTGACCAGAAGATCAAATAACGAGGGAGATCTGGCTTACAGTCATAGTCACTATACTGGCCATTCTTATGTTTGTTAAATGGTTGTTCCGACTCGCAAACATACTGTTTGTCACATTTAAACATATATATTCTCTTTAACTATGTTATTTGTTGTTATGAGAAATAATATTCATCCACTCACTACTGAGCTGATATCCTTTGGGACTGACAGTCCACCAGCGACGGTATCGGCTAATTTGTGGAAAATAAGAATAACACTTGATTTATTTGGTATTCATATGTCATAATGAGAGTGCATTTAATGCAATTCTCATGTTCAATTTAAAAATAAAAAAAAAAAAACATTTCGCAAAAATTATTTTTACCAAATCCGAATTATCTTGGAATTGATTTAGATACACGGTCACCTTTCAACACTTAAAATTCTTCCCTTTAGTTTATTGATTGGTTGTTTGTGCTTATCCCGGTAGCACATAAAAATGTAAAATATAACACTGTATAAATTATATGCATCCTAAGTCCTGTTCTTGCTTTACCTTAACCAGGAAAGCTGAAAGCCAAATACTTGAAAGCCAATTTTTATAAATCCTCCCTCTAGTTTGTTAATTGATTTCTTGTGATTTTTGCACCGTTATCACAAACAAACTAAAGATAACACTTTATATGTTGGTTGCGTCTGAAGTGCTTTTCTGGATTTGCCTTCACCAGGAACGTTCAAAGCCACATATTGGAAAGCACAAAAAACTCATTGATGACAGATATTGTATTTTCAGCATAGTAACATCATAATATATAGCTTTCCTTGTTTTGATACACATACATATAGATAGACGTAATTTATTTCCCTGTATATGCTTATTGAAACTTATCCATTGTTATTTAGGGGAAAATGGACAACAGTTTACATCAGAATAAGTAATCAAAGAATGAGTAAAATCAAAGGTTTCAACGAGTTACCGAACACATTAATTCACAAATGCATGTATCGCATGAGAGAATTATCTTGTTTTGGTCACAATAAGAATATTTCAATTTTTTTTTTTTTTTTTTTTTGAGATATTCTTTTTCATTACATTGACGTTAAATTTTTGTTATTGTACAAGAGATAATATTCTTCAACATTACATTAGAGCAATGACCCTAGTATACAGTTTTAATTGCATACTAGGTTATTAAACAACCTAGACACAAGAATCATAATTTGCGATTCGAGATTTAATTAAAATCAGCATTTCACACTCAGCTATTTATAATGATATTTATCAAGAAAAAAATGTCCACTTTTTTGTTAAATATAAATAAGAAGATGTGGTATGAGTGCCAATGAGACAACTCTCCATCCGAGTCACAATGTGTAAAAAGTAAACAGTTATAGGTCAAAGTATGGCCTTCAACATGGTGCCTTGGCTCACACCGAACAGCAAGCTATAAAGGGCCCCAAAATGACTAGTTTAAAACAATTCAAACAGGAAAAACCAACAGTGTGTGTGTGTCTACTAAATGTAAACAGAAAAAAGAAGAAGAGCGACCGGTATTCATAATTGAGTTGCATGTTTTTTTATTAGTTAATTAGGAACTTTAAATTGACTTCAGACAAACTGTCTAAACGGTACTGAATTTACCGTAGTGGAAAAGTCAATAAAGTTGAATGAAAGACTGATCATGGCTGAATAATTTATTGTTCAGACCAAAATGACCTTTTAAGACTGAAATGCATTTGCCATTGCTAATTAACGTCAAACGTAGGAATGAGCATTTTGACATTCTGATAAATCCTTATATATTCGAGTAATGCTAAAGGATCAAAAGGGTAACAACATCTAACTCAAAAACTTCGTTTTAATGAAATATTGTCCGAATTCGAAGCATATAAGTAACGGGAGAGTTTTCGTTCAAATTTTTTTCCAATTTTATACAATTTTTGCAGTTTTAATCATTGAATATTTTTTATGCATTACAAGACAAATAACATTTATGTAATCTTATTTTAATTTTTGAAATTCCATTTTAACCCCTAGGATCTCATGCATCTCTATCGCGTATGAATAGATCATAGCGAAATCTACAGAGAGTTAACTTAGGTTACGATACATGTGGATTTGCTTTGATGATATTGACTTTAACAGCCATATATGTACATTTGTGATTGAGTGATTGATTAACGTCCTGTACATTTGTGAGTCTGCACTTAATATAGATATATAGAGAAATATATCATGCTGTGGTTTACAAAGTAAAAGTAGCACGTCATATTAAAATGAGAATGCTTGCTGTTTTTGTCCAATTTTATCGCTGTTCAGGTACGTTTAAGTTGGGATCGTTATTGTAGTTGTAAGTCATAATTGTTCCAAAAATAAATATAAAAAATTCAAACTCTGCATCTGATTCTACATTCATTTGCATATTAGGAAATTCGAATAAAAATACTTTTAAGTGAAAACAACACTTCTCAACAGTTTCTGTATGATTGTTGATTGCAATTGTTTATTATAACGATAAAATATAAAATTAAAAAAAAAAAAAAAAAAAAAATTGAAATTTTCAATAAAAATGAATCTACAGCATTTTCCAAATGAATATAATGAACAATAATGCTAGTATCACACAGCAAATATGATGACATAATGTTTTTGAAAAAAGGAACTAAAAGGACAGATGTTTCAAATTTTGATCAGACATTTTTAAGGTGTAAGCATTTTCATGTTTTCCCACACGTTGTCTTAACAGTTATCTAATCTGATAAAAGCTTGATCAGTATTCAATATTTTTGTCTTTTACACTGATTATAAAACGGAAATCAAGTATTTCTATTTTCGATATGTTGATTTTAACTGTACATAATTGACATCTCAAATTATTCGAAGCAACATTAGAATACCGATGTTCAAGTCTCATTAATTGATTAAGAAGAGACAAGGTAATAAACAAAACTTGAGGGAATCGAACGATAAAAGTCTGAAGTGATGCATGCATCACCCGCCATGCGAATTCACACTCAGTCAAAATGTCACATTCGGGATGGGTACACAATCAGCAAAATTACAGATCAGACAACTTAATTTGTATTCAAGGATCTAAGACCGCGAACACATGTCGCTATTAGGTTGAAAAACCGACACATTGTATCGAACAAGCAATTCGTGAAGGTGAGCGAAAACTTTATGCAGTGTGTCGATTTCAGAAGTTCTTCTATATAAATCTTTTAGAAGCACACTCCTGTTAATGAAGTCCGTATGCAAAGTTTTCCATATTTAGAATTTACTTATTTTCATTCATCCTTATTATAATCGCGAATAATAAATGAATGTAATAAATGTCATTGGTATATCATTCAAATAAGAAGTGAGACCTACAAATTATCGTCCGGAATGCATCCATGAAATCAAACATGAATTTTGTATATGACAATCTACAAGTGACTACACTTTTCAAACCATTGAAATACACCTATACCATATAAAATGTTCTTAACCAACCTTTTGAATGATGAAATGCATGAACAAAACCCCACTTAGTACATGTTAATGTTACAAACGAAAAAACCTATTTTCATAAATGCTGACTTATTATTCTGACATGGAATCGGATTATTACTAATGTATGAGGCGTTCTCAAACTAAGCTTTTCAGTGATCAATCCGTTCATCGCCATGCTAAACATGTGCAAACGATAGTAATAATTAGAACAGAAAAGTGCTCAGTTCAATAACACTGGAAATACAAAGAACATAATAACATCAACCAAGAAGAAAATGACAAACAATATTAACATTTATTGTTTATGTTCTGTTTGTAATGTGTAATTTTCATTATTATTTCAAAAGTGTCTATATGTGAATCGCTTCTCCTGCAGAACAATTCTAGAAAAGTAAACGCTCTTTAAGTCACAATAAAATAATTTAAACTATCCCTTACACTAATCATTTTCATTCCAGTTATAATTTTCCGAAAGTCACAAATCCAGAAAAACGCTTCGAACGCATAAAATTCATTGTGATATTTTCATTCGAGGGAATATTTTAACCCTGCTTATGACATATATTACTCATTTAGCTCTCTAACCCGAATGCCATAAATGCACCATGTTAATACTCTATGGTATTTTCAGGTCATTGGTTAGTTCTTGATAATTGTAATGATATGAATGATAAAAAACCTCCAATTCTCCGTTTTGATAAATTATGAAATTAGAAACTAAAGTCCAAAGTTGACCTTTGATGAATTTGGATATTCTTTTAGGTGCTTGTTTGTCTTATAGCTTCTCACGTAATTAAGTACTCATACATTCTTGGTTTTCCAATTGGTGGATTTGACTTGACTGTTCCTATTGAAGGCAAATCTAGGTAAAGGTCAATGAACGCACCAGATTGATAAATTGTTATTTTCATTGTTTCAACAAGGTAAAAATGTCTTTCTTAAACGGTAAACCAAAGTTATACCCTTATCAAAAATCGTTTTCCATCATAAATGTTGAATGCGATTCACAAAGAGCACAATATATCGCACAACATGTTAACATATATCTAGAGGCAATGCTGCTGATAAAAATAGACACATAAATTGTAAAATTTTCAGAATAAATCGGACATCCCAGTATTGAGCTCTTGTCGAAAATTGCACGTTTTGGCTTATATATATATATATATATATATATATATATATATATATATATATATATATATATATATATATAAACGGTGAGAGCAGAATTGACAGATCTATAGTAAAGACGATGTTTACGTATTTTGGCATCTTTTTGCTAATACATTCATAAGTTGTAAAAGAAAAATGTTCAGCAAAAAAGATCTACAAATATGCGAACATGGCAAAATCACCAATAGAACCCTTATACGAGATACGAGATATTACCCTTTAAGATTTTTACCCACTTTTTAAGAAACCATCATTGCCAGTGAGAAACTTTAAAAAGCAAACATATTCAGCAACAGAAGATCTCTTCATAAGTCAAATGACCGAAATCATCAATTTACCCTTCGAATGAGTTATTGTCATAAAAAATTAGTTTTTAGCCAGGCTATTGCATTTTTCATAAAACTATATGTTGCAGTATTGGTTGTGTTTAGCACAATATTATATATAAATTAAAAAATGATTCATTGATAAACAGTTATTGCAGTCGTTAATATTACATGCGTATTGATTCGATAAATAGGGAAAAAGTTTAAATTGCAACAGGCCGATTACGAACTGTTCTCAAACTTGTTGCAAAAGCTCTTACAAATGATTTGATCGTTGCACAATCCCTATATGAGGCAAGGGATTTGTTATAATCTTTTGTACAAAAACAAATATGTTTATGTAAGCCATTCCTGGGATATCAATACCTAGGTAGACTTGGTCGCAAACTTTGGGACCCCTGTATTTTGAACAGTCTCACTTGATTAGGAGAAAATCAAATGAGTTTACACTCCCAAAGTTTCACCTGTTTAAGTCACAAGAATATCTGCTATAACCTAATACGCATCATTATAATACATCATGTTCTTATATCCAGTTCGCTGCCAATCATGTGTTTATTGAACACTGAATGGCAGTAGCCATGCTATTTAATGTCTATTTCGACCGAACTTGGCTGTGTGTTTATATTTCTGCACAGCAAAACGAACAGCGATCCTTTATCAAGGGTTTACTTCCTGGCGGAAGAAGTCCAAGGATGACCTTATTTCTATAATATAAAATTAAAGGATATAGGGTATCCATCCATGATGCCCATATTCAACTTTTGTATTTGATTAAAAGTAAATATTGGGTCTACTTAAATGAGACAGCAACCCAACGACACAGAAAAACCGTAAAAACATGGTGAATGCGAAATACCATACTTGCCAACGTACCAGTTCTAAAAGGGGGTGGGGTGGGGTTGGGGTGGGAATCGGGCTCTTTTTACCTTAAAACAATTGAAATCTCCCCCTTTGAACCTAAAACTAAAAGGAAGATCAAAAGTCCGCCTTTGACAATAAATTCCCCCTTTTCATTATATGAGTTGATTTAATGGTATTTTCTAAGATCGATTTTTACTGTATTAGAAAAATCAAAGCTAAAAAAGAGGAACGAAAGATACCAGATGGACAGTCAAACGCATAGATCGAAAACAAACTGACAACGCCATGGCCAAAAATAAAAAGACAAACAGACAAATAATAGTACAGATGACACAACATAGAAAACTAAAGACTAAGCAACACAATCCCACCAAAAACTGGGGACGATCTCAGGTGCTCCGGAAGGGTAAGAAGATCCTGCTCCACATGTGGCACCGGCGTGCTGCTTATGTTATTACAAATCCGGTAAATAGTCTAATTCGGTAGGTCACATTCGTGAAAAGGGAAGGGTATTGTAGTTACGACATAAGGAACATATCCTATATCATCTGTGAAACGTTTATTCCATAACATTCAATCAACTCGTGATGGCGTCCGTAAAATTTACGAAGGGATGATTTCAACTTCACCATTTGGAACTCTTGGTTTAATAGCTTCCTTGTCAGCAGCAATCCTCTATCAAGGAAATCATGAAAGGAAATACAAGCCCGGGAATATCGTATCAACTGGGAGATATATACTCCGGAAGCAGGCGCTGCTGGAATGTTGCTACATAGAAATGGAAAGATCACAATTGGGAAGCTGAAATCATCTCTTTTGTCGTAAATTTTTGTTTTCAACGGACCCTCATTGTCAATTTCTAGATGTAAGTCAAGATATGAGGCAGACATAACTGTATCTGTAGTATCCTTTATCTCTAGTTCGATAGGATAGATTCGTTCAACATAGTCACAAAATTTTGTATTATTTAGTGAGAGAACATCATCTATATAACGGAACGTAAAGTTAAAGGATATTGCTAACTTCTTTCTATTCTTTCTTCCTAAGAAGTTCCTGTATGAAGTCAGCCTCATAATAATAAAGAAACAAGTCGGCAAGAAGAGGGGCACAATTGGTTCCCATTGGAATTCCGACAGTCTGTTGAAAAACACGTCCTCCAAACGTAACAAATATGTTGTCAATCAAGAAATCAAGCATCTTGATAATGTCAGTGTCAGAGAATTGTTTGTTTGAATCAGAGAGATTATTTACAAAGTAGGATTTATCCCTCCCCAAGACAAGATACTTGTATCTACGTTCGCCATTCTTTTTAATGAAACAAAGTAATACCAACTCTTTCAATTTGTCTTTTAGTTTGGAATGGGGAATACTTGTGTAAAGTGTATAAAAGTCAAATGTTTTAATACTATTGCAAAATGAGAGAGTCTTAGATTGTATGTACTCTAAAAGATCTTTGACATTTTTTAGTATCCACATCTGATTCACGCCACCTCTAGAATAGGCAGTTTCACAATAATTTTGGAGCCCGGCTTTGATTGGTGATAAAATAGATGTTAATAATTTAGAAAGAGGTTTCATGGAGCACTTGGAAGACCCAGCAATATACCGTTGTTTGTAAGGACACTTATGTAGTTTAGGTATCCAATACAGTGATGGAAGATACAGTTCTTCATCTTTGGTTGAAATTCCAAAGGAACATAGAACAGACCTATGATTATCCAGGATTTCCTCTTTGGTAAGTGTCGTGAGGGTATATGTTGAATTTCCAAGTGAATTGTCAATACCTAATTCATTTATCAAGCAGTTTATGTAATGTTATTTACAGAAAAACGATGTTGTTTTGGGCTTTATCTGCGGGGAGAACAACATATTTTTCATGGAGGTAGGACAAGTGTTTTGCAACATTTGGGTCTTTAAAAATTGACGTAGCGTGGGTATTGATAGACCCATTTAGTTTCTTAATTCGGATTTGTATCAACGACCACACAGCCTTAATCCATTCGGAAAGAGAATCAACGTCTTCTTTCTCGTGTTTAGCCCATTGCCTGGCATAATCCTTGACTGAATCCATCAGTATTTTGAAGTTGTATATCCAATTGATGGATTTAGGCTCACGATATTTCGGACCTATGGATAACAAATTTCGCAGGGAAGTGTTATTGACAATGTTGAGGTCTCCGGTAATAATGTGGCCAGCCGGATTATATGGGAACTAGCACAGGTGCAATCAGGAGGTTTAGACTTGAAGTCGTCAATGTTGAGATCCTGCAAAACGTGTTTGTAATTGAAAATTTTAGTTGCAATTGGTTTGGTAAGGTATAAGAAATTATTGGTACAGACTGATCTTTAAAATTAGGAGATATTTTCGACTTAACTAAATTTGTTGGCAAAGGAAAGTTTAAGAAAAGATCTTTTCTCTTTTTCATCTTTTCCAATGCGAACTGGTTTGAAAAGTCTGTGACTTGCAATATCCGAAATGATAGCTATAAGTTTGTATTGGTTTGAATGAGGGTTTGTAACAGTGGTTTCCAAACATACATTGAACAGAGAATAAAGTTTTGAAAGGGGTAATGAATAAAGTTTCGTGCGAATGTGATGAATACCTAACGGCTTTTGTATAAATGGCAACAAGTCATTAATAGAGACATCATGCAAAATAGGTGATGTTTAATGACGATGACCATGACTGCGTCTACGTCGAGGAGTAGAGTTGAAAATATTCATCACATTCACCGAGCTACAGGGAGGACTAGATAGAATACCTATACCATCAATTTTGTCATTGCAACCATATGGTGTCGCAGTTCCCAATTATCGAATCCAGTAGTACTCTTTTTGTAAACGGAGAGGCGTTGCAAGTTGAGGATTGTTAGTCTTGTGGTACATTTTTTCGATAATACGAACTGTCATAGAAACGATGGAATGATCAGGGTGATTAAAATTCTGGTACAGAATGTCGTTTGCATTGAGGTTGATATCTGATCTATGGCCGCACGTACGTTTGTTTAGCCTTCCTTTCGTTTCACCGACGTAAACCAATCCGCAAATGTTACACTCTAATCCGTAGACGTCATTTATAGATTTACAATTCAGATCATCGTTACTTCTAGTAAAATAATACTTTTTTAGTTAAATTGCTAGTAAATTGAGCATCTGTTATTAAAATTTCACAAGTTTTGCAGCCATTTGTTCCACATTTCGAAATGAGACAGTGTTGTTCAGAGTCATCAAAATCCAAAATGTCTTTAAGGAGAACTGAACATGGCTGTGTATGTGTACTATTGCTATTGTCACTAGTATGATAATCTGAATGAGTCATGTTTGGGATATTTGTCATGTCTGGTGATGAGGGGACACCTGCCTTATCAGACGACACCGTGTCCATGGTGACGTCTGTTTCAGACCTTTTTATACTGGGCGACGTCCGAGTGTACATAGTAAAAACACATCCAATGTCATCACGAATGGCGTTTAAACTAATTAAATCCTTGCACAGATAATCAAATTGCATCTGCTTGTGCTGAAATATAGTAACAGCTATGGTTTTGAACCATAATTAACCAGTGTTTCAAACCTCTTAGAGTTTCAGGAAACTTTTACAAGTGCTTTATAATCAACAAAATAACTTCTGAAGAGACAATTGATATTTTCCTTTTCTTTCGTATTTCATAAATAATTTGACTGAACTTTTTGTCAGCCAATAAATATGTATAGTATGTGGATAAAGATTTTTAAACTTTTGGTAACTTTATAAAATCTTCATTTAATTTAACTAGCTTGGACAAAGTTTTCTCTATAATCAAGAAATAGCACTCTGAGAATTTAATTTCTTTTTTTTTCCGTATTTAACTGAGAATTTGATTTCATTCTTTCCCGTATTTAACTTATAAATTCGATGAAAATTTTCTGCAGCAATATCATTCTTAAACACTTACATCAGCAGTCACATACAATCCACAGATTTTTTTGTTTATTTGTTATATTGAATTTCTTCTAGTTTTATGGGGACATAATCATCGTCTTGAAAGTGTACGTGTGGATTGCCCTAGGCCTTCCGTTTACTATGGTATCTTCTATACCTGTTTCCTGTGACGACATCATCTTCTAAAAATTGAATAATAAACAATAAAATTGAGAATAGAAATGGGGAATATGTCAAAGAGACAACATTCCGACCAAAGAGCAGATAACAGCCGAAGGCCACCAATGGGTCTTCAACGCAGCGAGAAAATTCCGCACCCGGAGGTGGGCCTCAGCTTGCCACTAAATAAAAATGTGTACTAGTTCAGTGAAAATGGACGTAATACTAAACTCCAAAACATATAAATGAACTGTCCTCTTGATAAACAATTTGAAACATAGCTATATATTTGCATTATGCAATTACGTCATTCGCAACTTGATTTCCAATACAATTTTACATTTTAGAATATTACATTTTCTATTTCCACATGGTACTTATGACAACAGACTGATTTATTTAAAAGATAGCAACACGAGGGATGATTCAAATTTTGTTTCTTTCGGCAATTGATCTTAACATTTATTTAACTTCATAAAAGTTTGATCAGTATTCATAACAGATTGTTTAACGGTAGCAAGATTACATAATTATAAGTATATAACAAAAGGACTTTTATTTTCGGTATTCTTGTTTCAATTGTACTTTTTCATTTATTTTAAGTCAATCTATTGTTTAAACTGTAGATTGTTTTCAGAATACCACTGTTTACATGCATTCGAATTTTTTAATTACCATCCTCATACAAACAATAATCTTCACTAACAACTGCTCATCTTACGGTGCACACAAGGATAACCTATGAATGAACCCTTTAAAAGGATATAGTATCTTAATTTTGACGTAAATGATGTAATACATCCGTAACCACGGAACAGGATCTCTGAATGGAATAGAAGCATAGCTATATGGCGTTTTTGTTTTTGAATTTCTAGATTTGATGGGGTATTAAGGAACAGGATAATAACTGCCATGTAATGCTTTGTGTATAAAACAGACCTTGCTTTTCTCTTTTTTGCCCAAAACATCGTCTACAAGCGCAAAACTCATACTATATACCAAAAATCATCTGATGTTAAAGTGTTTTTTATTCTTCTTTGGTAAGTTGATTAAGTGCAGATGACAAAAAACAAATTATAAAAAAAAAAAAAATACCAATACAACCATTTGCGTTTTTCTTTGTCCAGAGGAAACGATTTTGTAAATTCGCCAAAAACGGCATTTGCGTATTTATATTTTCAGGCGTGTTATCTTGTAATAGACATGAAACGAAAGAACGAAATCGCAAAATACATTACTCATGGAACAATGTCTTTTCCGAAACTAATGTGCATCTAGTAATCTCAAGCACGGTTCGACAGGAAAGTAAAGTTAGCCATTACCGCAAACAAATTAATTAAGTTGGCGAACAAATCTTTTTCATTGAGTGACATTTATAGACTTTTACAATAACATAAAATATTTTAGATTATAAATGTCAATTATTTCCTTCAATATAGCTCTTCTTAAGTATATAAAAACTATCTAGTGAAAGCAATGTTAAGCACAAATTAGTGCGATAATGATTCGATATCCTATTTGTGCACTTGGTAATTAATAGGACGACAGTCACCGATCGCGAGTTATAGCGTACACTTAATTGCGACTATTGTGGTTCTACAACACATGTTATCTTTTAATTGATATTATTGGAACAAAGTTTTTAATGTTTGATATATTTATCATTCCTCCTTCATGTTTAGTACAGAGTTGATCATAGTAAAAACTATGTTTTCATAAATCAATCAAGAAATTAGATCATAGAGACTGTGCATTAGACGAAAACGTTGTGAAAGCCGATTATCTGGAGCATCAAAACGAAAAAGGCATGTAAGACAATTTTTGCAAACTCCCCAAGGAAACTTGACCTTTGATGACCCATATCATTTGCCACCATAAAAGATTTTTATGATGAGCATATATTTTTAAATAATTGTTGTGCTAAGCTTAATCAACAAAAGTATAAAGTTACAAGGGGGAGCAAAAAAACATTAGTCGAAGAAATACGATTGTGGTCAGTTCTAACATATATTTAGAACCATCAGAAAAAAATGTCGTAAAACTGACCTAAACAGTTTTGGAAGAGTTCTACCTTAAAACTATTCTATCCAACTGTTTTGACCGAATTCAAAAACATGTTGGTCACAACTTTTCTACACTCTTCCAACCTAACTTCGGCCCCTGGTGCATTTGCACAAAACCTTTATAATTGGAACTGGTATTTATACTTTCATGACATTGAAACTGTCAATTAATTTCCTAAATAAAATTAAACAAGGAAGTTAACATCAAGATGTTAATCTGATGAGTACATACAAATTCTTAACGTATATGAACAATGATTAACTGTAAATAAGTACAGTCTAGCAAATAATTTCCTTTAAGTTGGTTAATGCCAACAATCGGTTCACCATGTGATGCCGTACTCTGTTGTTCGGCAATAAGAAAAACAGCTGTAACTTATACTCTCTCTTTTCAGTGGTTATGGACAAGACAAAGAAAGGCGAAAGATACCAAAGGGATATTCAAACTCATAAGTCGTAAACAAACAGATAATGACATGGCAAAAAACGAAAAACAACGAAAACACAAACAACAGTACACAAAAAAAACTTAGAAAACTAAAGACCGGTCAACAGGGACCGTAGATTAAGGTAGTTCTCTAATCATGAATCAGAACACAGGCGGCTATTTTGAATTTCCCTGTAGTTTGCATTATATATATATCTATATACTTTATCTTTAGAAAATGACTGTTCGAAATCCGCAATATGACAGTTGTTTTTCATTCGTTCTTTGGCTAATATCTTCGAGTGTTTGATTTTGACAGTTTTTATGGACTGCTCCCTCTTTGAATTAGCCTTTGAGCTCAGCATTTTTGTTCTAATAAACACAACATTTTACTCGAATAATGGAATAAGTTTATAAACATTTTAAGAAATGTATAAATATGGCTTCGTCAAAACCTTTCCTGACACTCCTGCAATCTTATTCCTACCCCTGGTGCATTTGCACTGAATCGTCATAATTGCAAGTATTATTTATAGTGTCATGAAATTGAAATTGTCGGTTAATTTCCGTAAAGGAATCATACAAAGAAATATACATCAATACGTCAAGATGTCAATTACTTCCTCTGAGTATATAAAATTCTTAGCTTAAATTAAAAATGAATAACTACAAATTAGTACAGCTAGGTTAAGGAAATACTTTTCTTAAGTTGGTTAATGCCGGCATCCGGTTCACCATGTGATGTTATTTATTTTTGTTCGTCAATAAGAAGAAAAACAGCAGAAAAATCATCAATGTAATTTATATTTTCTCTTTTATGTGGTGATGAACAAATTATTTTGAATGAATAAAATACACAGTCTTGCAAAAAAAGATGCAATGCATCAAATATTCGATTATAACCATGTTTTTTTCTTTTAAAAAATGGGTAAATAAACTCATTATAGATACCACGACTAAAATTGTATATGCCAGACGCGCGTTTCGTTTACAAAGACTTATCAGTTACGCTTTAATGAATAAAATTAAAAAAAAAAAAAAAAAAAAAAAAAAAAAAAACAAATACATTACGAAGTTGAAGAGCATTGAGGACCCAAATTTCGAAAGGTTTTGCCATATACAGCTAAAGTTATCCATTACTGAAATAGAAAATCTTTAGTATTTCGAATTCAAAGTTTCGTAGACAGTTAATATATAATTATGACCAAGCGCGAGCCAGACTAAAATTAACATGAACACGTTTCTGAATTGATCAAAGCTGGTCGGTCATGTATTCAAAAGTACATTCAAAATATACGATGTACAATGAGCATTTTGCGCTTGTCCCAAGTCAGGAACCTCTAGCCTTTGAAAGTGTGGTGTTTTTTTTTTTAAATTTTGGTTTCTTTGTATGTTTCGGAGTTCAATGTGGCGTCCATTTCGCTGAACTAGTATACATTAGTGTTTAGGTGTTTAGGGGCGATCTGAAGCCCGCCTCAGGGTGCTAGATTTTTCTCGCTGAGTTAAAGACTCATTGGTAAACTTGGACTGTTTTCTGTTTTAAGTCGTGTTGCTGTATCTTTGACACATTCCCCGTTTCCATTCTGTATTCTATGTTATCAGTATTTCTTATCTCCAATATTATTAGTTACATCAACAATTTCTTCGTCTGTTGACACCTTTCAGATTTTTCCTCAACACCGTGTTGTTTTACAAAGGGACGTAACACCACTACTAACCGTGTATTGAAATAAACTGCGCCTACTAACCCCATATGAAATATACACGGTCTCCCCGCGGTTGCTGTTAAGCATATTCCTAGAAATGTAAAGGAGGTAAGATAAAGGTATATGTCTCCTGCAAAACAGATAATACTAGGTAAATTAGGTTGTAATTGTTCGCAACTTCAACCATCACTTTTATCTTATCCATAAATGAAACAGTTTTGCAAAACAAATCTATCATCAAAGGAGTTGATGTAAAACATAACATTCCTATTGGAGGAGAGAATTGGTACTTTGATTTGATGACAGTGAAATGCAAATATATGTTACTTTAAGAGCTTTATTCTATTTTGCTTTATTGACAAGAATATCCTTCAAGAATCCGAGTTTTGTTGAATTAGTACAATACATTTCCTTCAATTGTCAGATTTCATACACTAAATCAGAAAGCAAGTATCTTTTTACGCCTACGTATCATTTAAACAGCCATATTAATGAATTGCTGAAAAAGGACTTTGGTTTTTAGGTCATGACTTAATGGAAGGACATTAACAGACGAGTAAAGGTAATAACAAATGTAAAAATGACACTATTAGATGCGGAATGCAATTTAAACATGTTAACACAATGTAGTACCTTACCACAGAAATACAGAGGACTATGCAGGATTAAGTATTAGATAACAAAAATATTTTCGAAAAGAAGGTACATATTGTAAGACTTAAGATGATACAATGTCAAATTCCTCACTTATTCATTGGTAGTAAGCATTTATCCCACATTTTATAAAGATTCATAACACTACGAAGGAAATGTGTATGTTTCTCTACCTTGAGTATGAAAACTTAACTAATGTATGGGACTTATCCATTTCATAAAGCTGACAAAACCAGTACATCAAAGCATTGGGAAAAACCAAAAATAACCCAAAAAAAACAATTATATCGTTACAAATTTAAAATGCTATAGTAATTTACTGAAAGTTATGTAATTGGAAGAGATTTAACAAATTTAACTTCTTTTTCCAAGGCCTAGCATATAGTTGTTAGGTTGATCATGAATAACAATCGAACAAAATTACTTCATGTATATAACATTGAGTTCAATTACAAAATTCATGGCTGAATTCCTGAAAACTTTAAAGCTTCAATTTAAAGTTCCACTATTAAACCACTCAATCGATGAAAGACGGTTAAAGTTTCTTAACTCTTATTTAAATAGAAGACAAAATAGTATAATACCTTAACTTTTTTTTTTTTTTTTTTTTTTTTTTTTTTTTTTAACTTTAAATTCAATATGGCTGTAATACAAAGCTTTTCATTCAATTTAAACTTTATGATGACAATTAAACATTTAACTAAACACAAATCAAATGGTAAAAGTGAATTCAGTATTCATATATCCATATTTACAATTTAATGTTACATACATAACAATTGATGAGCATGTTTACATTTTATCATGAAAAGGTCTATTGACGGCATATAGTACAAATACGTGTATATTAAATGGTGAACATATGTATGGTAAGAAAAGATACCAACTAATAAAGCTACCATGTTCGTCACATTCGTCTTTAATGTATCTAATTTAAAGACTGTGTGGAGTATGCCAGGTGCTCAGAAAAATCCAAAATGGACGTCATTGCCAAAAGACAGGAAACGGGGTTAAATACAAGCATATCTTGACCATTTGTATTTGATAGAGAAAATCTGACAGAAAAAAAAATGCTGACAATATCAATTTCTATGAACAAAAATGCTGAGAATATCAAGTTCTACGAACAAAAATGCTGAGAATATCAAGTTCTACCAACCCACATCCAAAAAGATCAAAACTAAATATCTAAATATGTTTGTAAACATTAAATACTATTTTAGGTCAATACGATACCTTCCTTT
Organism: Mytilus coruscus; assembly: GCA_017311375.1. Lineage (NCBI taxonomy): Eukaryota > Metazoa > Mollusca > Bivalvia > Mytilida > Mytilidae > Mytilus > Mytilus coruscus. The sequence goes on from CM029600.1 coordinate 84,819,572, forward strand.
AAATCTTCAGAATAATTGACGTAAGAATTCATGATAAAAAAATTAAAATAAAGTAACATAATAAAAATTATACAAGGAAGTTTGCGTAAAAAACCAAAAGGACGTAAAGGAACATTTAATAAAATATTAATCCTTAACGAACAGAAATAGATATTGCTCAAGTTTACAAATAAGTAATCAGTTTAATATGTTAGGTATATTCTGAATTTCATTTTGTTTATTCTTTTGACGACTCCAAATATGCCAATTTTACTACAACAGGTACCAATTTTGACAATTAATGTATCTTAATTAAAGCTCGGGGTCAAACTGTTTGAAAAATCCAAATTGTATTACTACTGTCGACGAGCTGATAGATCCAATAAGGACCAAAAGCAGAGCGGAAACCGGAAAAAGAAATCAGTGTTATTCCGTAAGTTAAAATGATAACGAATATTTTTCAACGGCAAATTAATGAAAAAACAATATCCGTATCAGCTCTTAAACTTCGTACTTGATTGATCTTCAAACTGTTTTGATTCGAGCGCCAATGATGAGGACTATGTTGACGAAATGCGTACAACATTATAAGGTATCTTTGATGAGTTTATGCATGCAACTTCTAATGTGTAAAGTTATTAATTCTTGTAATATTTCGACCAATGATATGAACTGTGAAGTGACATTAAAACATTATCGTTAGCGTTAATACTAATAAAGTTCATTCTGTTAGCCTCTCTTGTGATTCTCATCGCTAAAACCCTAAAGGAAAGAGCAAAATAAGGAATTTCTTACGAAACGACGGAATTTTCTGTAAATCCTGTAATATCTGTCTTTCGCACACTTGGTACACTTCGTTTATTTTTAAAGAGAGAAATAAAGTTGTATAAAGAAAAAACATCACGATAAATTCATAAAACCTATGACAACAGTTTGTCCATGTTCTAATCAAGCAGGATACCACCGTAATTATATTCAGAATTGTTCATTTTAATATGTCCCAATTATGTGCCCGAACTACTCTTCTATATATGAACACTTTCAAAATACGATAAATTAATCTTAGATTTCCCTTGATAGTTTTTTTGGAACGCGTTTCAATATAAACTATTTGCATTTCTATAAATAGCTAAATTAAGTTTATCTTACTAACGTAAGTCATGCGTTAAATTATTGACAAATTCTGAAATGTGAGATCAAATTAACCTCAATTTGACAGTTTGATTGGCATAATTTATGTTGGATAATTTGTGTTAAGGACGTGTAATATATATTATACAAATTCTCTGTTTATATTCAATGGCAAATATCACATACATATGCAGGTTGAACGAAGGCGTAGATACATTCTAACATTTAAAAAAGAATCGCTCCAAGAAAGACTATATACTAGAATTAAATATTTTTCCGTTCCTACGTTTTATTTTGTTGTCCGTATTTCCAATTGAAAGGAGCAAAGACTGACGTCTAGAATATGAACCAGCACACAGGAAATGAATCAAGTAACAAAATATAACTGTTCGGCCTAAAACGTCAAGCGCATATTCGTCATCAAGTACCCTACAAAATACGTAAACGAAAAACCCAGAAAAAAAAAAAAAAAAAAAAAAACAGGATATATCAGGGTAGCGCCTGACGTCTGACTAAATATAAGAATGGAGCTGAATCGTTAAATTTGATTTTTTAGATAAATATGCCTTAAGTAATGAATATAGATAAGTTCTCGCTCGGACACAGACTCCATTATCTAGTATATTATCAGAGTATACTAGTGTACATAAAGTTAATTACGCAATATTAAAATGTTTTATTTGATATGGGATTTTTTTTTTTTTATTTAAAAGATTGCTTTTTATATATGTATCTTTCATTTCGATATAAATTATTAAATTACTGTTCATGAAATTCTAAAGTACACTAACTGCATTCCCGCCCAAAAATAATTACCTGATAAAAAGGCTAACAAAGAAAATAATTTAACATACTTTTGAAAATATTCTTTAAGCTCGAAGATTATCAATAAAGCATATGATTAAATGAACTCTGAAAATAACACTATTAATGCTGATGCGTTTTCTTGATTTACCTTCATAAGGACTGTTCAAATCCAAATTGTGAAATATTTCAGGAACTTCATGACCAAATGGACATAATATTGAAAAGCCTAAACCATCCAAGATCAATTCATTGACTTAGCTGGAACCTTTGCTTCTAATAATTTCTGAATTTATTAAAATGTGTGTTATAAATCATATCAATGGTGAAACACTGACTTTTATGGTGCTTTTTCCGTCATTGACAAACAATCAATCAGCAGCTATATCGATCCAGCACTAGAAAGTTTCAATAACACGTTATAATGTCGGTGCGTCCTAAGAGTTTAAAGGATTTATCTTGATCAGGAAAGCTAAATTACAAATTTGAAGGTCAGGGATATATAAAAATTTGTGCATTTTTGCACCTTTCTGAATTTACTTTATCAGGGCCGCTCAAATACAAAATTTAACAATTACAGGCCAGGCAATCGTTTCACAAAAAATCGTACGACAATCTTAGATCTTATGTCGGTCGTAAACAAATCGTAAGTTTTTTGACCGTTTCATAAACAATCGTAAGTAGAATTTTATCATAAGTTTGATCGTAAACTTACGAGTGTTAACAGGTAGTCGTAAGTCAAATCGTAGTGATTTAACCTGTTGAGATTTTGTTAAAATCAACAACATAACATTATCTTACAGAAAATTAAGTTCCATTGGATGAACAGAATACGGTGTTCCAATCATAAGTAACTGAAATTCTAAGTTCCTGAAATCATCGTAAATTTACCATTTCTATAATTGAGTTTATTTTAATTGAACTAAAACGAGCACCTTGCCCTCAAAAGTCAAAATATTTGACCATAAAAACATAGAAGTAATTGAGCTGGCACAGCACTGACACTAGGGACATCTGCTATAATTAACGGGGATTGGTATACGTTCCATGCAACTTGGTATTAAATATTCTCAAAAAAGAAAATTATAAACGTTTATTTACTGAACACTGGACACTTTAATTTGCAAAACACTCATTTGCAAATCCGCCGCCGCCTCAAATAAGAGCTACAGTGTCATGTATATAACCAAAATGTGCGGAATTACATGGGATTCAATAATTTCATTTGTTTTCTACTGTTACTATTACATTTATTTTGCTATTTGATTTATAAAAACATGGGATTTTCAATATCCCATGGGACAGGGCAAAATCCCATGGGATCGAGCATTATCCCATGGGATTTTTATCCCATGGGATTTTTGGTCCCATGGGATAATTGTAGTCCCATGGGATATTTGTTGTCCCATGGGACAAAAATCCCATGGGACTATAATTATCCCATGGGATTTTCAATATCCCATGGGACAAAATAAAATCCTACTGGATTCAAATTATAGATATATACAGTCCGTGTAACGTAAAAGTTAACAATACGAACGATGCCCGAACCATGTACGGACGATGCTTGTACGATGTACGTACGCTTCCCGAACGGTGTACGAATGCAAACGAAACGCTGACCGAACGTTGTACGAACGCTGAACGAATGATGTACGAACGAAACCATGTACCATAAACCATACCATAAACGATAACATAAGCGCCCTTTTGTCGTACATCGCATGGTTTTGCGTACATCGTTTCATTTAGCGTATACCGTATCGTTTAGTGTACATCGTTTCGTTTAGCGTATATCGTATCGTTTAGCGTACGTCGTTTCTTGGCATGCATAGTTTCGTTTAGCGTATATGTTTTTTAAATATTAAACATGAATTGTGTTCTGTTAAATCTTTTATATAGGTGATAATATGCGTAAAATTTAGATTGGATGCATGTTTCAGTTTTAATTAATAGTTTAATAAATTATAATTTAATCTGACTCGATGTTGATCCAACATTATTTACATAAAAAGTTTGAAAAATAAACACTGAAATAAATTTAAACAAATTAAAAGATACAATTATGATTTTTTTTCGCCGTAGAAATACGTACTTGGTGAATGTGCGAGTAAACTACAGTCTGCAGAGTATTCAGTCAACATTGTTTGAATATAGCCTAAGGTATCCCCATTTTTTTTCCAAATGAACAATTTTTTTAGATGGAATTCGGAATTAACCTAATGTTCTTACAAAAGTATATTCGGAGTCTTAAGGTTGACCTTTTGTTCAAAAGTGTTGTTAAATATTTTTATGTATTCTCTTTTATAGCATTATTCTAAAATCGACTGAGTAGCAGTTTTATCTATATGTCGTAATTAAACCATTTTGTTTAGACTATAGATTTTTTTTTATTCATTTTCAAATCAGACAAAAAAAAAATAAATATTCGAGAAATTTCAAATAAAAACAATTACTCATTATGTGCCTCATCAACCCCAAACATAAATCCCTACCAATGTACAAACGAGTGTGTACTATTTTAACTATAAATGCACTTGACTTTAAACAATCATCAACAATTGTCCGGCAAAAAACTAGACCTTTTCCCTCTATTCTTTAATTTTCTCATACCATTTTCCTCTGTTCTTTTTTTGCCTGTTATACTCTATTCTAATTTTATATTTTTTCTTTATTTTCCTGTATCTATACCTCCTTTATTCAGAGCAACCCACCCTAAATATACATATGATACACGCGGTCTATAGGTCATCGCTTGTGCCGTGATACACATGTTTGCATAACAAAGGATGTCCTTGTTCATATTTATAACATTGTAAATGTCCTCCTAATGATACATCTAATAGTTACCACTGGACATTAAACAGCTAACTATAAATTCATCCGTCATATTCTTAGTTTTGTTATAATGTAAAAATCAAATAACATGATGAAACAATAATTATTGCAGATTTTCACTACGGAAATAACGGGAAATAATTGTAAACAAAACCACTCAATCACATCCCTACGCCACAAATTAAAGTCTAGCCTTTTCACATTAAAATACATTATTTTCATAAACCTATTTCTAAATAATTTTAAACAATTTTAAATCAAACGGTCATTTTCTATTTGCCATAAAAACCCAAAAAAACAATTATTTTCATTTCTTATTTTAAACAGATCGATTGTTTTCAATGGTCGGTGCCTGTCAGCATTTATCAAATCTAACACCGTGTTTGCCAGAAAGAAAGCTACATTGAACAGGAAAACAACAATGTCTTAGAAATACTTCCAGGCCCTATTTTCTACAGCAAAAACATTGATTTCATTTATCATTATAAGCCTTTGTGAAGAAAAATTGTTACAATATAATAAATAAATAATGATTCTTCGATATTTCCCATTGTCTTCTGAAAATAAGTTGAATAATTCAAAATTTGTATACCAAACATTTAAGATTTTACTCTGCGTTTATAAATAGCATTGAAAGTACAACATCTTATAAACGATAAACATTGATAGAGGTAAATGAGCCACTCTTTCTCATGTTGAGATGGAATATGTTCGTTATTTGATTTAACGAGTTTAACAATCGAAACCCTGAAATATCGTCTTATGACAAGCACGAAAAATGGCGAAACTGAACTTCCAACAGCGGACAATGATCTCTAATTATACAATATTCTTTCAATGGATTTTTAAATGCAATGTAGAACTTATCAATTAAGACATTTCTTATCCCTTTTGAAATATGAAGTCATATGCACGAAGAAGTTTGTCTGACGTATGAAAAGTGAAAAAAGGCATGACAGGAGTTTAGAGAAAAAGGCAGTATGGGCATTTTGCCAAAAGAAAAGGCATGATGACTTCATGTAAAACAAGTCAGAATAAATTAATAACTAAGAAAGGAATGACAGAATAGAGTGTAAAATTAAAAAAGCAGGACTACATTTACATTGAGATTACATTTAAAGAAAAATGCAGGACAACATTTTCATCCTAGCCCCCTCAAACTCCATAAACATTTAATGGTATCTCCTAGTGTTGATCTCAACAACGAGCTTTGTAACCGCAGAGATAAAAGTCAATTGTGAGTCGCTGTGACTCTATCCACCACCAACACATAACCACAAGCTGAGTGAGGAGACTTTCTTGCTATAAGACGGCTAGAACTATTTCGACCTTGTCGTCTTTTTTTTAAAATTACGTCATAGATTATCTGATCACTACAACGTTTTTTACAAAATATTCGTTCCCGTGAAAACTAAGATTTGTTTAACATTCAAATTTCATCGAGGTCTCTTCTCAGGATGTTACGGCTATCTGTATGTTGGCTTTAAAGTCGACAAGATAACAGGTTAATGTATTTAAGTGAATTTAAGATTTGTTGCAATTCTAAAGTACAATGGTTAAATCAATCTTATCTTTGATGTGCCACATGGGCATCCCTATAAAATAAGACAGTCCATGCATGACCCATGGCATTAGATATATTTTTGCATGTCATTGGATATTTTCTATCATAATCCAGGCCAGCTAATAACTAGTGTGAAGCTAGCACTAATAACCTATATTATTTACGTGTCTGAAATTTTTGAAAATGAAACTAAACTCTATATAGAACAGACCTTTACGAACGTCGGGTTGGGACTTTATTATTTGTGTGAACTTGGGATTTACACGTATTAAACTCTTCACTTTTCGGGATTCGAGGAAAAAATATTTAACAAACATTGTTGATGAAACAAATAAAAAATAATTCTGTATCATAAATTTAATTTGTTAATATTTGCAACTCTTGAAAAATTTCAAAACCAGCTGATTTTTTTTATTTCTTCAAGTTGAATAACTTAAAAAATGGGGATATACACGACTTCCCAAATTTAATCTAAAATTCAACTACATTACTCAACACTTTGAATATTGAAACAATACGAGATATAAATATGTTTTTTTTTATCAAATTCGAATACTGGGAGCTATCTGAAGTCTGTTCATAGGATCTCAGTTTTAATATAGGCGTGGCAATCCATCACTTTTATCCAATCAACTGTCCTTAATAATAAAGATTGGCGTGCAATTGTGTCTGTGTCAAGTTAGATAAATATATTAATATTTCTGGACGTACATATGTCGGGGTTTAGGCTATTTCATTCGATAGTAGTAGATGAAAAAAAAGGATTTTCTGTTATTCTATCTATAACTGAAAACAGTGGCATTAAATCGTAGAGGCAGTCTCACTTTATGTGAAGAATAGAACATTTTGGATTTTCTTCTGTTCACTACCAAATGTCAGCCTGTACCACTGAAAATATATAACTTCCGGACTAGAAAACACGGGCAACCCAGTTACTAATATTCCTGCTTCCAACTAAACGTCATGTTCTAGATTGTCGGAATCTTGTTGAGTACAACCATTCAATGACTCACGTGCATATTACATAATTGGTGTTAAGTTTATGCGAATAAGATAATTCCTAGTCAATACATATTTCATTTTTATACCCCACCTATGATAGTAGAGGGGCATTATGTTATCTGGTCTGTGCGTCCGTCTGTTCGTTCGTTCGTCCGTCCTTCTGTGCGTCCGTCTGTCCCGTTTCAGGTTAAAGTTTTGGTCAAGGTAGTTTTGATGAAGCTGAAGTCCAATCAACTTGAAACTTAGTACACTTGTTGCTTATGATATGATCTTTCTAATTTGAAAGCCAAATTAGACTTTTGACCCCAATTTCACAGTCCAATGAACATAGAAAATGAAAGTGGGAGTTTTAGGTTAAAGTTTTTGGTCAAGGTTGTTTTTGATGAAGTTGAAGTCCAATCAACTTGAAACTTAGTACACATGTTCCCTATGGTATGCCAAATTAGATTTTTACCCAATTTCATGGTCCATTGAACATGGAAAATGATAGTGCGAGTGGGGCATCCGTGTACTTTGGGCACATTCTTGTTTTTAGAAATTTAATCTTGTGCTTGCACACTTTAAAACGTTTTCTATATTGTATAGAATTTACCATTGGAATCAAAAGTAATACCTAAGTGTTTATGACAGGAGACAATTCTACTACTTGATTTTGAAGTTCCATTTTAATTTCATCTGGAGAAGAATTACAGGAGAATAGCATAGTAATTGTCTTGTTAGGATTAAAATCAATAAACCAATCCTGAGACCATGCTGAAATTTGTTCTAAATCGCTATTTAAGACATCCTCTATTGTGTAAGGACTATTTCTTGAATAAGAAAGGGATGTTTCATCAGCACACAATCGAGTTAGACTTATCAAATTACCAGCTATGTCATATACATGAATAAGGAATAGTAGGGAACCTAATAAAGAGCCTTGTGGTACTCCTGCATTAGTATTCTCAAAAGGCGAATATGAACTTGAAACAAAACGCTTTTGCAACTAATTAAGTGATTAAATACATTTTAAATACAATTTTTCAAATACTTTGCCCACTGCTGATAATAATGAGATTGGTTTATAATTGGAAATCCGGTTTTGAAAATAAATATATGCTCAAACTGAAAGTCAACTCATTTTAAAGAAGTTTTGAAAATAAAATGGTTAAATGCATTTTTTTTTACATAAAGCACAAATAAATTTACATACATTATCAGATCAAAATATCTTAAATACCCCAGTCCAGAGATACTGTGTATATTCGACTGAACATACCATATCGATAATTTTACATTCGTACTTGTTACGTAACAAGATCTGTGTCCAGGTAAAAAGATCCAGCAGGTGGTGTATATTGTAAAGTGTTTATCGCCTTCAATTTTACATCTGACGATGACATTTAGCTTTAGGGCCATTTTGTTTTCGCAAAGAAAACTAAAATTAAAAAAATTATATATATAATATTCTGTTGAAAATCTTTTAAAGGTAAACTGATAAGCATAACGTCTTCGCAATTTCTTGTTCAGATCCAGGGACACAGATGTCAGAATGAATAAGAAAACACTAAATTCTTAAACAATATATTGTAAAATGTACACCAAGCACATTTTGATAGACAAGTGTACTGATAGATTTTCTTGTGTATTTTCTATGTTCTGGAAACTTCAACATCCCATCAACAATATTTAAATTAAAGTCCTAAGTTTTATAGATTAAGTATATTTTTTAAATATCATTTGCAAGGCTGCATGCACATTGCACCTATCGTTTTCATATATTTCTTTTCCGCCATGCATAAGTTTACTTTGACTTCTATATATATAATGTTTTCAGAGATCGATTTATAAACTTTATGCTTGAAATAGTTAACCCACACAGAGCGATAGCACAGACAGAAAAATTCTCTGAAAGAGGACTGTTTTCAAATCATTTTGAAAGAAAACTGAATTATTTTGATATCCTAATGATAATGTTTCTTTTGTCAGCACTATATTTTATTGATTATTCAATATATGTATATGGTATCCGGCATTTATATACATGTACATGCATAATAAAAATCCCTTGGATATATTTTAGTTGATTGTTTGTAAGTTGTTTAATGTCCAGTGTAAACTATTTCAAACATTTCTATGAAGAAAAGAGTTTCTCATTCCTAGGAAGATTTAAGGATTTTTTTGTGCACAATGTAATTTAAAGTATTAACTCCGTGTTTCAAAGTAAAAAAAAAGAATATTGTTTTTCTTCATATTTAAAAAAAAAATGGATTTGTTTTGTGCTCAATAGAATTTACTACGACCAATTAAATAGTATTTTCAATGAGGTTTATATTTAGGTGTGTGCCAAATAGGGAAACAATAAACTGGTAAGTTGGTGACCATTTAGACTTCGTTTAGATGAAACACGTCTTCAAAATTAATAGTTTAAAATTTTGGGAGTTAAAATTGTAAAGTGAAACTTTTCTTTTATTGTTAACTTTGCACTAAAATGTATATTCAAACCTATTCCATTACTTTCCTCTGAGCAAAGTCTTAAGGAAATATATATTGAATAACTCTATCAAATATGGTTTGTTTTAAACCGAATTAAACGTACATTAAACGGAACTGAAACTGTAGGAGATCATAGTGGGTTTAACGACAACGAGACAGCAATCAAACAACAAAAAACACATAAGGACAGCTAGTGGGCAGCATATATAGTGTTCACCAATAGAAAGGTGTATACACAACATCCCTAATTTCTTTATCATTGTGAATAAATTTTTCCGGAAAATAGAATACATGAACTACATGTCTTTGATTTAACAGAACAAATAATAAAAGATCTGGCATTAAAACGTGATTCTCCATATAATTTAAAATTGAAGAGAAAGCCAGAATATGAAAGTTATACAATTTAAAGAATACCAATCTTAAAGTTTTACTACTTAGAGGTATATTTTCCCCTTTCTTTTAACCTACAAGTAAACTTCCTGAGAGCCGATGATTTAATATCCTAATTTTTCCGAAATGTTCATATATAATATTAATATGGCGTCAAGTGTTTAAACAGTTATTTGCCAATCAAATCGGTATGCACGTTAAATAAATATTAAAATGTCATATAAATAATGCTTAAAAAATGATGCAATTATATTATCAATCTAAAAATATCAATCATGAACACAAAAAAAATAATATATGTATTAAATGACTGAAGCAATTTAAAATTCTAAGGATATTGTTACAATATTGCCGAAAACTGAGACTACTATAACTGTTATACGTGTAGTAGTCTCAGCCGAAAACAATACGTAATTGAAAAATATAAGCAAGTATGACAAACCAATCAAAATTTATTGTTTAGGATTATTCATGGTTGACTAGTTCTATATTAACCAGTGACACGTGTCCTAATTATTAAGAAAAGGGACAGAAAAGTATTAAACAGAAATAACCGTTTTTCAAAACTATATTTTCAAAATTCACTGCATGATTTAAACAGCTTAAAAGTGTTTCATTTATTTTATCTTTGTGCGTATACGAAAAATTGAAAGCAAGTTGAACTTCAATGTTCATGACTTACGAGTATTAGATTTCTTTTGAAATTGATCGATGAGCGGTTTTCACAAATACCGAACAAAAGAATATGGCGTAAACGTCAATTAATGGACAAGCAACCCAACGAGAAAAATAAAATTTAAGAGGCATCTATTATAACTAGTTTTGAGTTAGAGAAATCATTCAATGCCATATGATTCTATTTAGGTTTGTGCGTTTTCGATTTACGAATAAGTCAATAAGATAAAATAAATAAATAATTGAAGCCAAAAAAAAAAATACAAAAGATACATGAAATAAAATAATAACATAAGTTTACAAATACGTACCTAGGTGCATTTAATAAAGCAACATTTGAACTTATTATTACCATTTTTTTTAATTGTAATTTTATGTTTATGTATATTTAATGTTACCCGATATGGAGTTCTTCTAAAGATAAAATTCACTTGAATGGGTATTTCTGGTGTATATACATGTATCACACGTGCTATCTACAAGTACAATATACAGAAATGACACGACTGGGTATTGTAAAGTTACTGAAGGAGATTAATGTCAAATGCATATCCCCGGGAGAAGAATTTATTGGTTTTCAGAACTGGATATCGGCCTTCAAAACACCGTGTGTACACAAACAAAACAATATTCATCTTTTACGCAGTCTAGCCTGAGAATAAAAGTTTTGCAATTTGTGTAGGATTTTAATTTTAGAATGTAATGAACAAGTAAGTAGATCGGTAGAAACCTTAAGTGAATCGGAAAATGAGCTATGCACGATGAAAGGAAAAAGGTTGGTGCGTCGATAAGAAATTTCATAGAGGCATGTGATATTTGTAAAATTTCAAGTCTTTCAATAACAACCATTTGGAGAGCTGACTATTTCGATCCTTCAAATATGTGTAAAATAATTAAAATTTATATTTTTAGTCTCTTTCATATATACAATTGTAGTATGTTTATAAATACTGTAGATTTGTATTTGATCATCGATTGCATGCATAACGTCCAGTGACAAATATTTCATGTATTCGTACAAAGAATTAAAATACAATTGATTGGTTATTTAAGGTAAATGATTTGCGTTAGAATAGGTGAAACTTGGCCAGAAGCTTACCTCTAAAATAAAGAAATATAGAAAAGGTAGAGTTATTTTTAATTCTGTATTTTACTCATACATGGACTTAAGCACTTTTTACAGTCAACATAACAGTTTTAACACCGACAGCAGGAATCACAAGCGACGCTGGTTCCATAGATGTCTTCAGCGAATTTTTATATATCCCTGGCAATTTTCGGTTTATATCAGACTCTGACATTGAGGGGAACAAATACCATGGATATGTCTTGACTTTTTTTTTTAATACGTTTAGATATAAAACGTGTATCTCATACAAAGCCTCATTTATAGAACATTATATATAATTGATTGTGTCAAGGAAATATTTGGAGGAGAGAGAGAGAGACTTATATCGCGGTATTTGGTCTCATGTTATTCAAGTCAAAATGTGATGGGAGGAAACGTTTCCAATTCGTTTTATATATATTCCATAATGATATTAGTTGGAGATTTAATCCAATCCAAACTAATAATTGTTTTTTTTTATCCCGCATCTTTTTATATTAAATTATTTCAACTCAAAATAATAATTGAAATAACTTTCTGAAATGAAACCCTAACATATATCAGACGCTTAACAAAACGATATACCATACGATTGATGAAACGCTAAACGATATCACATACCATACGATAAACGAAACGCTAAACGCTAAACCATACCATGTAACATACGACAAATAAAACGCTTAACGATACCATGAACCATACGATATACAAAACCCTAAACGGTGACATTTACCATACGAATAGATATAAATATACAGTAATTAGAGAGGCCAGTTTATCGTAATTACGTCCGCCATTTTGTTTTCCGGTCGCGATATTTTTCAAAATATACAGATTTGAAACGGGTTGTTTTGTCGGATTTTGCCATAATGAAGAATAAAAGTTAACCTAAATATTATAAAATATAAAGTTTATTAAAAGAATAACTTTATATGATAATTTAAAATGAAATCCAACGTAATATTTGATCAATCGCGGCGTATATCCAATGAAAACGGTGACGGCGGCGCGGTTTTTCCAGAGGATTACCCACTTCAAACAGAAATAGAAATATGTTCCTGACGTCAGAAATTTATAAAATTACTATCCAATGAAAAAGGAGATTCCCATTTCTTTCACATGCGCAGTGAAGATTTATTTCCGGTAACTGCGTCCTTGACTTTCACGTTTGAAAACTTCGAAGATTGTAAACAACCAGATAAGTAATTTGAACCGAAATTTCACGTCCTTTATCGTTTACCTTGACATTTTTTCTTTCTAAACACCCCAATTTGGTAGCAATTAATAATCAGGAATATATTTCTTTTTTAAGATTAAACGATTAAACCAAAACGCAAGTGGAAATGAACGCCGATCAGAAAGCTGCCTCGAGCACAGGGGTTTGTTACAATTTGCCGGGTTTACTATCCATACGAACCCCGAAAAAACCACAAGGGAGGAAGCTCATTTGCGACAATGCTTCAAATTATCGTTTCAAAATTTTTCTAAGACTTTCACTTACTTTGTGACCTGAATAAATCTGTTCCCACATGAATTATCTTTTCAATGACATATATGTTTATCCTTAAGTAACCTCTATAACCATTGTAATCCTCAAAACAAACTTGACATTTCTGGAATAGAATGAATCGACGCCCTACAGTTGAAAATGAAAGTACTAAAGCGACACCTATCGGAAAATATATTTTCGGAACTCTCGGATTTTTTCCACAATATGACGACAATACACAGTGTGTACCTAATGGAATGAATTTGGAGGGAAATATAAATGTGCATAGCCACTGACAGTGCAGAATATGAGTAAAAACTTATTTGGTTCTTGGTAAGATAAACAAATTATTTATGTTAGTCTTGCCCATAATGATGAAAAAAGTAAATAACAAAATCTGAATGTTGTTTTATATGACCCTTATCTTATGATGTGAGATTATGGGGTAAAAAATAGTTGGATCAATTAATAGATGTTGGATAATTCCTGCATATTTGCTTACTTGACTAGAAGAGAGGCAAAATATACCAAAAGGGACCATCAAACTCAAATGTGGGAAAGAAACTGACAAAGCCATGACAGAGAACGATTTATATAAGCACTTGATGCTTGTTTCTGAATCCTAATTGTGAATGTGTTTATAAAATATACTTGTATTATTCATAATAAAATATTGTTTACATCAAGCCATGGCAAGAAATGAAAAAAACGACGTAAAGGCATACAGCAATACACATCACAAAAAAAAAATGAGCAATACAAACCCCACAAAAAAAAAACCGAGGTAATCTCTGGTGCTTTGGAAGGGTAATCAGATCCTGCTCCACATGTGACACCCGTCGTAGAATAGCACGACATGTACCGGTAAAAAAAATACCATCATAGAGAAATATATTGAGTACATGTATTTTGTTGGCGTTTTTTATACAAGCCTTTGATTTTCGTTGTTAGTATTGTCTGCCTTTTTTTTAATATTGTTAGGTCATTCAAGCAACATCAAAAGATTGGTTTAGGATAAACAAGGTTTTTTTTTATCATGTATGATGTTTTTCATACAGAAAATCAATGTAGGATAACAAACATGCGTCATCTTTTTCCCCTTATCCTCATACTATTTGGATTAAATTTTTATGCCTTCAATTATCTTTTGCTCTAAATCGGCTGTCTTTATATTGATTTTCAGATTTTTTATTGTTCCTGCATTACGGTCAAATACATAGGCCGATACTAAAGTAATACAAGCATTGCTTTATTTTTAACAGCATTTTGTTGTCATTCTATTCTTTATCTACATGTTGTCTAGTTCGTCCTTGCAGGTATTGCATATCCATTCATCCGGTAGTTCAACCAAATCTTCTACTTGAATGCAATCCGCATGATACCAGGTATCACATCCATCACACCCAACTACATTCCAAGAGCATTCTTTCCTGCACACACCACATGGGTACTTACAAACCGATTTCTTACTTTTCTCCTTTCCTCCTCCTTTCACCTTGTTAACGATCTTCCTTTTAGTTGATAATTTTCCCCGTCCTTTCCAATGGGAATGCTACTGCTCGAAACTTTTTCAATATCTTCAACAGTTTTTTCTTCGTCTTTATCTAAAGCTGAAGGGTTTGACATATTAGCTGAATTTAATATACACTGTTTCAAAATTGTTGATATTTGCGCTTTGGTTTTGTAATTCCTTGCTGTAATTCCGTACGCTATACATAATAAGTGGAGTTCTCCTTTTGTGAAATTAATAAGGTAGTCTTCGGTTTTCATGACTTTGTATTGCAGCCTTTTATGGGACATCTTTTTATGTTCTGTTGTATCCTCTTTAATAGCATCAAAATTAAAGATACTATCAACCTTACGTCCTTTACCCCTCATTTTATCTGTTTCCTGTGAGCCTCTGTTTTGTAGTTTGAACTTCTTTCAAATATGTTTTCCTTAACTGACCTAATGACATTATACAGTATTTTGACAAGACCTCAGAAAGCAGTTTTTTACACGTATCGCCCGGTGTCATGGCCGGGATTAAATAGTTTGCTAAAAGTGCACAATATAACATTGTCAGTTCTTAACTGAGTTTGCATGTACATATCAAAACTAGCGCCATGAACGTTAAGATTAGAATTTGTTTCTAGCTGGCGAACTTTTTTATCCAGCATCATAAAAAAATTTTGCGCGTCGTCGGTGATGTTGGTCAACCCACTCCTCACGTTTTGTTTCCGTCTTGTTTCAAGTAACGATCCTTTGTCAGTAGAGTGTTCAGCCAAAAAACTCTCGCTGTCAACAACCTGCTGCAAACACTTCAATTCGCATTTAAGTTCTCGGACTGTATCAGTTTTGTTAGTAGATATAGGAAGATGTGGTGTGAGTGCCAATGAGACAACTCTCCATCCAAATAACAATTTATAAAAGTAAACCATTATAGGTCAATGTACGGCCTTCAACACGGAGCCTTGGCTCACACCGAACAACAAGCTATAAAGGGCCCCAAAAGTACTAGTGTAAAACCATTCAAACGGTAAAACCAACGGTCTAGTATATATAAAAACGAGAAACGAGAAACACGTATAAATTACATAAACAAACGACAACTACTGTACATCAGATTCCTGACTTAGGACAGGTGCAAACATTTGCAGCGGGATTAAACGTTTTAATGGTACCAAACCTTCTCCTTTTTCTGAAACAATAGTATAACATCACAACATAGAAAACACACGATAAAACATCAATTGGAAGGCTTAACTCAATCAAAACGTAAATTAACACACTATGAACGTTAGGTTTATATAATAATTTTGATATTGCCGACACCTTTTCTTTCTAATTTGTGAAATACACCACCCCCAATATATCTTATTTTCCCCTTCCTCCATCTGATTCGGGAAATTCTTGTCCCTTTCGGTCTGAGCTGTCTCCACTACCTTTTCTCTCAAAGGCGCTGCAGTGGATTCTAAAACGCAGTTTCTGATAGCAGAAGCCAATTTGAATACTACATTTTTCTGGCTACTGGATCAGAACCAAAGACTGTGCTCAATTTCTTTAGTTTATCACCTGACATGATAACATGTACTGCTTTGTAGAAATCTGACACGGTCTTATTTTCTGTAACTGAGCCTTTCTTATTCTTGAAAAATTTTTCTTTCAGACTGTATAATGAGTTCCATAAATATTTGACTAGTTTTTGAGTGTTTTCGGAATTTTCATAACCGTTATAACTTGGTTTTCCTGTATTTGCTGTTCTGTTTCTCCAATGCTCTTGATATTCTCTAAGATTGCGGGGACTGAAAAGTGTCTGGTAACTTGTACTCGACAGTAGTTTCTTCACTCTCATCTTCCATTAAGTCTACCAAGCCGATCATAGCCTCTGTGTCATCATCAGATAAAGTTTCAGTTATGTCTTCAAATGGAGTAAATAACTCCTCATACTCTTGACTACACATTTCTAGGACCTCAGGCACATGTTTCTTACAACATGACCAATCCACTTTAGGTAGATATTGTTCTTTGCCATAAAATTCCAGGATAATGCCTGGTGGATTTCTTAAAAGTCTTTTGTTGAAGTTGGTTATGTGTAAGCCTTTCTTTGTTGTGCATCGACTTATTGCAACTGCAATTTGACCAAACTGATACATTTGTGTACAATCAATGCTTATTCTGTCCACAGTTAAGCCCTGTGCTTTGTGAACAGTAAGGACAAATGCTAATCGTATTGGATACTGTGTTCTGCATGCAACATCAATTTTCTTGTTGGCATCATAAACAGTAAACGAATAAGGCTTTAATGTCACCCGTCTCTTCAATGATTCGAAATAAACATCAACTGTATCATGAGTTATGGCTCGTACCTCACCGGCTAGTCCATTTACAAGCTCGTCTGATAGATTAACTGTCAGAATAATAGGACATCCTACTTTAACTGCTACTTGTTTTGGTACAGAAACAGAAGCTAGCTTTCCTAAGTCCCCGTCGTCTTCTGCTTCAAAACTCTCATGTCTCCTGGCAATAAAGATAAGAACCATAAGACTTTTAAGCTCTACTGACTTTTTAGACAATGACTTACAATTACAGAAGTCCATTACTAGTCTAGTAATGGACATCTGCTATGACTTATTTTTGGCCGGTAAATGAATAAAATAAGATTAGTTTCTGGCTACTGTCTTATTTGTAAACATACTGATTCATATTTGAGACGAAACATTAGACATGTATGCAAGTACCCTTTATTTGCCATAACAATTTATTCAACATATCGTCAAAATAACTTTTTCTCTAAGAAAAAAACTCAGGTGTTGCTAAAATGCGAAATCAGAAAATGGAAACGGAAATATCAAACTGGAAAGAAATGTTTCTTTTTTTGGACAGCCTGTCAAATTATTGCGAACGAAATGATTAACTACATATATCTGGTTACGTATCTACGAAAATACAACCAAAAACGTGTTGATACGGATTCAGTCAGTATGAATATTCATTCCTGTTCCAGCTTTTGAAATCCGTTCCGTTTTCCGATTCAATCTTTTAGTAACACCCAACAATTTCATGTCTCGTGATAATATCAAAATGAGTATATTTCAGAATATTTTCGGCTAAGTATGCTTTTATTGTTGCAGGTTATGTTCAACTGTTTGTGAAAGTACAGACGGTAGGATAACATTTAAAGCCCTGAAAGAGAAATTTGAAGAAGCTACATCTGGTACATCTACCATTTCTGATAAAAATTGTCCCAAATCGTTTTAGATTATTTCCAAACAGAAAAATATTAAGAGGTAGGTCAGGCGAAGACAGATTTCTTATATATGTAGGCCTTTCATGGAAAGAAAACAGAGATACGAGCTTGGTAAGTCCATGGAGCATTCAGTGTCATCTGAAGTACCAAAGCATGTTGTTTGAACAAACTCCGACATCTGTGATTATTTTCATGATGTCAGATATCGTATGCAATGGTAATATCGTAATGAAGGAAATAACGTTAAACTTCAAAGAACAATTATGGGAACTGAAAATACGCGGTCGGATAGTTGTCCTGGAAGACCTTGACATAACTAATACATTTTATTGCACAACAAGCAACCTTCATGAGATTTTTGAAATCGTCCATAAAATTAAAATTTGCACTGGAATTGACACAGAACATAAAACAAAGGTTCCAATTCATATAATCTGGGAGAGAATTGCAGAAAGGGGGGATGAAAATACACAAAATTTTAAAATGAGATCAAAAACATGTAAACAAGTGGTTGGCTGGTCATATACAGGTGATTCATGTCACACATGTATAAACAACTTAAACGCATTTAAGAATGAGGAAACAGACCTGATAGATCTGAATAAAGTTGATGAGGATGATCTGAAAAAAATTTTAAAACAAGTATTTCCTGGAGCATCACAAGAAATGGAAGATTTTCTCCGTAGCCAGCATGACATTTTAAATTCATCAAAGATTACTTGGGACAAGTCAGTTATAAAAACATGCTTAAGTTTGTGGTCTCGCAGTGTTAAATGTTATGAGCAGTTAAGGGACAGTAATATTTTCAAATTGCCCTCTGGTCGCCAATTAAGAAGATATAAAAGCAGTGTAGAGCAGAAACCTGGGATAAACAATGATGTACTCAGATGGATGCGAAATACCGCCATACAAGTAAATTTACCCCTTCTGGCTATCATGGCGGCCTGCTCCACGATGAAGCAAAATCCAAGAAGATTTGGTATTAAATGTGAAGGGAGAAAGATCTGAACTTGTGGGTTGGATCGATACTGGAAGTGAGGCCGAAAATTTGAGGATTGTAAAGGAAAACAAAGTAAGTAGAAAGCTGGCAACAGATGTGTTACAAATAACATTTCTTGGGTACACGGGATTCCGATTTCCGATTGCCCACTTCCCAACAGATGGAGTAAAAGCCTCTGAGCTGTATATCATAATTTGGGATTTGTTTTCTCAATTACAGTCGTGGGGGTTCATAGTTGACTTTATAATGCAAGACGGGGGACAACAAAACAGAGAGTTTACGAAGCTTCACTTTACCGGTGAACCCAGAAAGAACTACTTTATGTGCGACAGTTTGGTACATCCTGACAGAAAGGTTTATCACTGTCAGGATTTCTCACATAACATGAAAAATTGCGGAATGCAGTTTTGAGTAGTGGAATTAATACTTACAATACAAAATTGTTAAACAAGAAAGGTAATGTAATAGTTTGGGAGCAGTGGTTAAATGCTGCCCGATGGGACGAACAAACAAATTCGCGAAAATCCATTACAAGCTTAGTAATTCTCATTTTCATCCAGATACAGCTGATAAGATGCGGAATCATCTTGCTGAAGAAGTTCTCAACGAGGACATGCTTCAGCTTATGAAGTCATACCAGAACTCATTAATCAATGGTGATGTTTTAAACAGTGCCATTGACTTACTTCAACAGACCAGCAAACTTATAACGGTATTTAGAGATCCTCGTCCAGTGACGGATATACACGACGCAAGATTGAACATTCTAAATCATGTTCTAGATTGGTTCAATAACTGGAGAAATGAAATCAAAGAAATAAAGAAAACACCAAAGGAACTCGAGAGGATGCTTCCTAGCATTAAATGCTTAGACGATGTTGAAAGCATGATAGTCGTCCTTACAAGAGTGTGCCGAGTCCATATAACAGAATTTAAAGGACGTGGGTATATCCTAGTAGGTTTAATTCTGACCTTGCAGAAAATATTTTCTGCCAACAACGGGGACTGTACAATGGTAATTCCACGAATCCGAATTATCATGTATATTGCAACACAATGAACAGCGTAATATTAGGTCAGACCACTAAGTCAAGAGCCCGAAAATCTAACGCAGGGTTACCGACTACTGATCCGTATTCTTTTCATGTTAATGTACCTCTATCAAAGAAAAAGAAAACACTTTGCCGAATTTAGACTGTTCCTATAGAATACATGTACATTTTTTAATGTTAAGTGAAAGACATTAAACAGAAGTTCTTAAAATTATTATACATGTCATTTAAAAAAATAAAAATGAATAATCTGTTTGATTATGATGATGGATAAGCACTTAACGTCCAGTGGCAGGTCAGATGCATATTTAAGACGGGAGCATGATAATATGAAATGAATGATTACTAACACCTGCCCCTCCTTTTGCATCCGCCACTGTGCTTTGTACTGTTGTCACGCTGAGCCGGATTTTTAAAGTTCTAGTTCACGGGAACACATGTCACCCTATACATGCACATTATTCGGACTCAGCCTTTGCTCTTATTCCTGAATGCTGCGTGCTAAGCGGAGAAACAGCAAATACCAATTTTCAAGTCTTTGTCAGTTAAACACGACCGAAGTTCGAGCTTACCGTCACACCATAGATGAAATTTACATGAATCTATTTTATACAGGTACATTTCACCATTCTAAACGTGAATTTGTTAAGTGAAGTCATTGTTACGTGAATATGGTCGGGCTTTCCATCTTTTTCAGGATGACAAAAATAGAAAATGCAAATAAAGAAAAGTTTGGTACCGACTTAGTTTCCATTCGGGTTTCATAAACGAAATGCATCATATTCTGAAAATAATTTCAATACTTTTTTTAAATACCGTAGATACTGCCTTTTCATATGAATGATATATTAGCAGACAATTTATAGGGCAATATTCATTTGGGTTTAGTTTTTACTGCAAATGTATGTATACTTTATATATTTATCTATATTATATACCTTCCATTTCCAGCAAACATTCCGAGTTATAAATTTCAACATCTAAATTCATAGCAAATAGCTATAGAGGTTTTGGACCTGGTGGTAAAGTTCTCTTCAACCTTTTATGAGGTTAAAGGTGTCTTCTGTTATCTGACCTCTAAAAATGAAACGTAAAAATACAATTTTATAAGATTTATGTCTTTATTGAACCTGAAAATATCACTTCAACACTTTTTATTGTTTTTCCTTGTTGGATTCGTGGCTTAAATTGTTGTTGGGAGTGCTTGAGTTTGTTCGATCCGGAGCTGAGTCCACCAAAATATCAAGTCTATATCAATAAGCGTGTTGAAATACGCAGACATGTGCCACATAGAGGAACAGGAAAACCTTAATATTTCGGAGCATCTAATTTCAGTACGGTTTTATTTTTTATTACCGGACCCCTCGTTTGTATGCCCCACTTTGGGCATTATGTTTTCTAGTCTGTGCGTTCGTTTGTCCGTCCGTCCGTCCCGCTTCAGGTTAAAGTTTTTGATCAAGGTAGTTCTTTATTAAGTTGAATTTCTGTCAATCTCAAACTTAGTATTCATGTTCACTATGATATGATCTTTCTAATTTTAGAGTTTTGACTCCAATTTCACGTGCACTGAACATATAGAAAATGTTAGTGCCCGCTGCAGTTAACAGTTTTTGGTCAAGGTAGTTTTTGTTGAAGTTGAAGTCCAATCAACTTGAAACTTAGTACACATGTTCCCAGAGGCTGATTTAGAGGGGGTCCCAGGGGGCCCAGGCCCCCCTTTTCTGGGAAAAGTTTGATTGATTATACAGGGAATCACTGAAGCATTACCGGAGCGGGCCCCCCTCTTCGGCAGTCACTGGGCCCCAACTAATGAAAATTTCTAGATCCGGCACTGGTTCCCTATAATATGATCTTTGTAATTTTAATTCCAAATTAAAGTTTTGATCCCCATTGCACGGTCCGATGGACATAGAAAATGATAGTGCGAATGGGGCATCTGTACTATGAACATTTTCTTGTTATTGGTATCAGTTTGTCCAGTCATTTAAAAATGGGTGTTATTATAGGAGAATGTAGAGGTTCCAACCATATGTCCGCATTAACCGTCAAAATGGGGATTCCGACCTGGACCCCTTTTGTG
Organism: Mytilus coruscus; assembly: GCA_017311375.1. Classification (NCBI taxonomy): domain Eukaryota; kingdom Metazoa; phylum Mollusca; class Bivalvia; order Mytilida; family Mytilidae; genus Mytilus; species Mytilus coruscus. The sequence goes on from CM029600.1 coordinate 84,841,894, forward strand.
ATCATTCAATTGTTGTCCGTAAATATCTCTATGTTTATATCAAGTCATTATAGGACCAACTACTTATTTTATATATTTCTAAACCTACAGGGTTGGCAAATAAGAAATTTAAGAAGAGGAAGACCGGTAAAAAAATCCAGTTGAGCGACAATGAATTCCATTAAATAACTAAGTAATATTTATGTAAAGGCCTAGATATTTTCACGTATATTACTATACTTCCAGTCTGTTTTGTCATGATCGATTTTTTGTAACTATAGTAGATCTATATGATGTAAAACATTTGTCATGATTTGGTTAATAAAGAATTGATTTGATATATTTTGGTATATTTGGATAAAAATCCAGGCGTAGTTTGAAAGACAGGATGCGAAGCCCACCTTTTATAACTATATAATAAATTATAACATATTATAGAGTACCGATCATCATCAATTATTAACAATTTGACTATATTTTGGGAGCTTATTGAAACTATATATTGTACAACCAATAGCAGTTACAGACAGATATATTTTACTGTCATTGATCATACCTTGCAGACTGATGTATTGCCGCTATCAAGTCGGGCTCTGACTGCCGGTGCATTTCTGTCAACTGCACGTGATGTAAACATCTGATAAATCTGGAAAGGAAACAGTACGAACCGTTGTCCCGATAACTTGGGTTGGCAACAGGTGGCAATTGAAAAAAATCCCCTGACAAAATCAGCTGTATCCCACCAAACGAAGGAGTTTGTCTTATTTCACTTAGCACACACTCAATTTGTTCGAACAACTTCCCAGCAGGCACTCAACGTTGAATAAACGTTGAAATGAGGTTGAAATGGTGATCAACGTGTATTCAACGTTGAAACAACATTACATTTTCAACGTTGGATAATAAACAAATATTCAACGTTGAATTAACGTTGATCAGTTCAACGTTGAAATTGGAACGATGATTCAACATTGAATAAACGTTATCTTTTAATAAGTATTTACTCACGGTAGTCCTATCATGAGGCCTATATAAGATTTTTTTTTTAATTAACTGATGTTTTATACCTTTTGTCAACAATGATTACATTAAACACAGTGACTGCATTTCATTTTTACATTGAAAAGGTTCTATCGTACCAACTATTTATCTCAAGTTGTGTGTATGGAAAGAGGGGTTAAATCGTTTGATACTGAATTTCTAGGAAAAGAAATAGAATGCGTTTATTTAACATAATATTATTGAAATGTTGAACATTAAGATAACATGTAAAGAAATTTGAAATAGTTGATTATTAACAAAACTCGCGATTTTTTAATTCATATTTTCGCGGGATTTGAACAGGAAGTTAGATTGCCCATGCGCATTATTTAAAACGGCACCTTTCCTGTTTTTAAAAAGATAGAACAACAAAGAACGAAGTCGAGGAGAAACTTTCCGTTAATCAAGTATCATTATGGTATGTAGATGTTTCTATGTGGCTATCACGGTATTTCATATGTATGAATTGTATTTAGAAACTCTGAATTGTTATCAATATTGCACAATTAGAGAAAAATACAACGTCAACATTGTATCCCAGAGAACAGATCAGAACACACTGGGAAGGGCCATAGTAAACAATATATCATCACATATTCCTCCAATTATATTAAAGTTGAGATAAAAATTGAGACATTAATATTCTAAACTAAAGTTTCAAATAAGAAAAAAAGGGGGGAGGGGGTCGTAAGCGTTTACATTACTGTGATCGGGTAAATTTCCCGAAATGTATAATATATATATATATATATGTATCTTCGTTTATTTTAACTTTAAGGCTTGGTAAACTACATCATTTTTGACCATTATAAACAATTAATTTTAACTGGACAACAATGTATTGAACGATCATGTGATGGCTGAAGGGAAAATAATACTGTTTTTACAATAAACATTATATAATTCAACAAAATATTAATATTTTACCTATCAGAGGATAACTATAGAATGTTCATTGATAACTGTTTACCTAATTAACCTTTCAACAAAAGTCATTCTATTTTTTAAAACAAGTCAGTCTGACCCTTATCTGATCTTCATGTGAGTGATCTCTGACTCTGTGTACTACCAGAAATGAAGTGAGCATTGCATCTCCATGTGCGCACACTCAATTATGACTACTTTAAAGTCAACATGACCATACAACTTAATAGAAATATTAAAACAAAAATATGACACAACTTAAGGAAAATAATAGCATTATCACATGCTGGGCAAACACAAATTAAACAATAATTGAATATGTGTTTATTCGACAAAGACAATTATTTATGTGAAGGGTATACTAATGCACAATACATGTATAACACAATAAAAAGAATAAGCTATATTTAGTATTAACAAAATAGCCTAGATTGCACTTAGTCTGATTGAGAACATACATGTACAAAATGTACACAGTAAATACTATCATTCAAAATTCATATACTTCCTTTTCATAAAACATTATCATGTACTGGTCCTTAATGTGTATTTAACAATGTGCTGAATGTTAGGTGTCCTTTATCTCGAAGATGTATTTTTTTTATTTTACAGAAGCTTGTCAGACAAATCAATGGCTGAAATGTATCATGAATCAGACGTGGAGCAAAACAAAAATTCAGTTTTGGAAATTCCAGTCTATAAATCATCGAAGGTAGTTTTTTTGTCTGTATATATCGTTTGTGTTAAGTTTAATCTGTTCTTTATTTTATTTTTGATAATTTACATACCATATTATGTTTGTCTTATCTAAAGTATTCTAGTAAAGAAAGCACTTTATTTAATGTTAATGGGCTTGTGCAGTCATCAATAAAAAAAACTGTCATAGGTAAAATGTTTTCATGGTTATCAATTACATAGTCAAACCTGCAATCTTGCAAATCTCGGATAGAAGCTTCTTCATTAACAAAAACTACTAATAGTACACATTAATGTATATAATTTTTGTTATTAATGATTACATTTGTACCTTATTATATATGTGCTTTGTCGTTATGGTTTTATTTTTCATTGCTTCTAGAAACAAATTGAAAGTGGCTCAAATTTAGGATATTTTGTCAGGACATATATAATTTATATTTATTATAATCTTATCTTTTCCAGAGTTTAAATATACTGCAAAAGTATAAAGATGTCACTGAGAAACACATATCTGATAAAGACTCCTCCTGCTTGAAATTGAGGTCAGCTGCAGAAATATCGCGAAGTGGTGGAAGAAAGTTGAATTGCAAAAAGGACAAGAAGAGACATAGATAACAAATGAATTGATAAAATAAATCTTTTATCAAAAGAAATATCATTGTATTACTAAATTTGATATTGTTCCTCAATAAATTTGTATATGTTTTAATGGTTTATACCATAATAGGTGTGAGGGTAATCCAGGACATTTGGTTTTTTGTGGAGAGTTGTCTGGTTAACAGTCATGCAGCATCTTCTTATTTTCATAAGTATTGTGATCATCCTGATAATGTCTTTAATCTGCGTGGGATATACTACTTTTAAGAAGGGCTTAACATTTGTCAGTCGTTTCATTAGGACTACTTTGAACTTGTGAGAATTGTTGAGAAGTATTCAACATCTTCTTTCTGTTTGGTGATGCTTTCTGTGGTGGGAATAAAGTGTATGTCATAATTTTTATGCAAACTATGTAATCAAATTCATTGAATGATTTGTATTTTTATAGCGATTCACAACAAGAAAAACTACAAGTAAGAATATATCAAAAATGGTAGGTGTCCACTTGTATATCAATATACATTTAGATAATTATGTATTATAGTTAACTTTAAATACAAGTCGACACACACAATCATTTCAGCTATTCCTTCTTGTAGTTTTTCTTGTTCTTAATAGCTAAATACACGTTTAAATAAATTTAACATTTGAGAATTAGAGACACAGAAGCCAACAGGATCTTATGATATGACATTTATGGTCTAGATTATTGACTTTGTACACATACGGAATGTTGTATCAGTAGCAGTTGATGTATTTATTTAGATGTCTCCCATTTAGGTTATCTATTTGGTTCATATGTGTCTTTGGGGAGAGAAAAAAAAACATTAAAAAAAACCTGTACAGTCTCCTGTCTACTATGTATATGGAACAACAGCACAAATTTGGAAAGCCGGTAAAAATGTATGTAGCTTTATAATAAATCTTATTAATATACTTTCAACTACTATTCAACCTTGAATCAACATTGTATGGATGTTGAAACTTCAACGTTGAAATTTCAACGTCGATTCCAATTTTCAAAATCAAACATAAATTTGACATTGTTTCAACGTTGAGAAACAACCTTGTTTCAACGTTGAATAAACGTTGAGTGCCTGCTGGGTTAGTGCTTAGCATGGAAATCTCATCAATGATAAGGCAGTCAATTGTTTTAATGTTTTTATTTTTTGTTGAGAAAGATTCTTCACTTTGAAGAAGTGAAACCAGCTCTTCGTTTGAATATCTTCCATCTTTGAGTCCTAAAAACTTGTGGACTGTCGACACTTGTAGTTTTGATGCTGGTGGGATTTTCCCTTGGAGGACCTGTGCAGCCTTTCCCGTGGTTGCAGTAACTGCAACTACTTTGCCAGATAATTTTAAGTTTTGGGCAATCTCGGAAATTACAAACGATTTTCCAGTGCCAGGAAATCCTGTCACCAAGACATTATGACCTGCCAATGCCATGTGAAGAGCTTTGTTTTGGATTCGATCCATCCCTTTAACTCCCGCCATTTTTACATTATTGAAATCTAAAATACCGTAGACTTCCGAAAAACATTACAATTGTGGTAAAATCCCGAGAGTTCCGAAAATATATTTTCCGATAGGTGTCGCTTTAGTACTTTCATTTTCAAATGTAGGGCGTCTATTCATTCTATTCCAGAAATGTCAAGTTTGTTTTGAGGATTACAATGGTTATAGAGGTTACTTAAGGATAAACATATATGTCATTGAAAAGATAATTCATGTGGGAACAGATTTATTCAGGTCACAAAGTAAGTGAAAGTCTTAGAAAAATTTTGAAACGATAATTTGAAGCATTGTCGCAAATGAGCTTCCTCCCTTGTGGTTTTTTCGGGGTTCGTATGGATATTAAACCCGGCAAATTGTAACAAGCCCCTGTGCATTGTCATAAACCTTGATAAATGAAAATGTGTTAGTTTTTAATTATGCAAAGGATATATTTATTGGCAAATTGAAGCCATTTAAGTACCAAGCCACTTTGACATTTTGTTTTCATAACAATTATTTGATCATTATTGATATTTATTGAATACATTTCAATTACAAAGTTGCTTCATGTATAAAACTAAGAAAAATACAAAAAAAGTGTTTTCTTGTTCAACATGTTCAAAGAAAAATAATCTCAAAACTTAATTGTGACTTTTAGTCCTGTGACTTTTTGTCTGTGACTTTTTGTCCTGTGACTTTCTGTCCTACATTCAGATTGAATAGGGGTTTGGTTGACCCCATCTCCCTCTATCTGAGACTACCATCTCAGTGATGAGCTTTATGTTTTATGTATTGTGCTTGTCATATATGTATGTTGGATAAAAGCTCTACAGAGCTTATGTTGCATTGTTATATGTATAACCGACTTTAAATAAATCTTTTTTGCTAGCCCCTAACAACTAACAAGTAAGAATTAGGTTACTTCTTTTTGTAATACAAACAATTATGACGTCTTGCAAGGCTTTTTTTTACCATGACGGCGTCCCATAAAAAAGTTGAAATAGCCATGCAAGACGTCATTATCATTCGGACTAATATAATGGCACATATTGTCGAACCACAGGGATTTGTGTCAATTTTTCTGGTTTTCTATCCTCACGAACCCCAAAATACTAGTGATAAAGTGTTAACTTACTTCTTAATTAAAGCCTAATATTAAGAAGGCAGAAGACCTGGACCATTCATACTTTGTATATACATGCCTTATGTTATGAAGTTTTCGTCTGTCATATGTTCATTGACCTTGAGTGACCTCATTTCATGGCTAAGTGACTGCATTGAAAAAAAGTTAAGGTTTTTTAGTATCCTTAATTTCTATTATCATGATTATAATGAGTAATAGGATTCCTATTACTCATTATAAGAGAAATCAAGAATACTAAAAAATTAAGGATAACTATATTTGATATGTGCATACCTTGCAAAGTCTTCATGTTCGCCAGACAGTTTTCACTTGGTTTGACCTTATTTCATGGATCAGTGAACAAGTTAAGCTTTTGTGGTCACGTCCATATCTCAGATACCATAAACAATGTGTCTACTATATTTACTTTTAATTATTGTATGGAATGATTGTAAGGTATGCATGTCCAACTGGCAAGTTTCATCTGACCTTGACCTCATTTTCATGGTTCAGTGGTTATTGTTAAGTTTTTGTGTTTTGGTCGGGTTTTCTAATATTGTATGAAACATGTCAAGTATATCATGTATATTCGTTGTATGAAAATTTTAGGGATGTACATGTTAATCTGACATGTTTTATTCAATCTTGACCTCATTTTATGGTTCATTGCTTGATGTTACCTTTTTGTTTTTTGGCCATTTTTCTATTTTCTTATTTTCAAATTAGCAAAAGTCAACTAGGTGCATATGTCTGACTGAGAAGTTTCATCTTACTTTATTTTCATAGTACATTGAACAATATAAAAAAGAAGATGGGATATGATTGGACAACTCTCCACAAGAGAGTAAATGAAACAGAAATTAACAACTCAAGGTCACTGTAAAGCATTCAACAATGAACAAAGCCCATGCTGCATAGTCAGCTATAAAAGGTCCAGAAATGACAATGTAAAACAATTCAAACGAGAAAACTAACGACCTAATTTATGTACAAAAATGGAAAACAGATATGTTACACATAAACAAACGACAATCACTGGATTATAGGCTCCTGACTTGGAACAGGCACATACATAACGAATGTGGCAGGATATAAGGAACTATGAAAATGTTTAGTTTTGTGGTTTGGTCTATTTTCCGGATACTGTAAGCAATAAGGCCCTTTATTTAGTGAATGGAATGATTGTAAGATGCACATGTCTGTCTGCCATATTTTATATGACCTTGACCTCATTTTCATGGTTCATTGGTCAATGAAACACTGCATTGTTTTGTCAGTTTATCATATGCTTAAAGTTACAGGTAGATTATATTTGGTGGATATGTAACAATTGTAAGGTGTGCATGTCTGTCTGGCAGATTCATATAACCATGACCGCATTTTATGGTTCTTTGGTCAATGCTAAGTTTTCTTGGTTTTGTCATTTTATCAGATATTATAAGCATAGGTCTACTTGTTGTTGTACGGAATGACTGCAAGGTGTCATATAAAAATAAGAAGATGTCTATCTGCCAAGGTTATTTTTTAACTGTGACCTCATTTTCATAGAATAATGATAATATTAAACAGCAAGAATGATGAGCAGGCCGACATTATATACAAATGAGGCAAAATTTTTAGTTGCCTACTAATTATGTAATAGTAGTTATTTTTGTCATTAAATGATAATGTTTACCCTTTTATGTGTAGGGCAAGAACATTAAAGATAAAGGGAAACTATAAACAGAAGAAATTATCAACAAAAATAGATTTACAGAGGTCAAGAAAGCCTAAATGGTAAGTCCACTGCTATAAAAGTTTTTGCCCTTGATTAATGATTAAATATTTATTAAAATAAGATGTGGTATGATAAATGAGAAAACTATCCATCAGAGTTCAATTAAGTGGATGTAAGCATTGTAATTACTTATTAGAGGCCAATGATGTAAGTAATGAGAAAACCCATACCCTATACATGATATAGTAATCTATAAAAGACAACACTAACAACATTTGAAACAAAACATCAATTCAAACTTCAAATATACCAGACTAATTTATAAAAACAAAAAATTATGAAAAACAAAAATAACGGATATATACCAACATCAACCACTGAACTATGTACAAGCTCCTGATATTGGACAGGCATAATATGGCTGGGTTGATATAAAAATAAGAAGCAGTCTGATTTCCAATGAGACTTTTCTCCAATAGAGATCAAATGACATTTAAGGAGGCTTGAGGGTATAAAAATTTCAGAAAAATATTTAAAAAAAAAATTTTTTCATAACTTATTTTATTTATAACTTTATTAGTTGTTACTTTATCATATGGTACAAAAATCATTCAAAACAATCTATTCGTTTTGGCCCCAGATGACTTTTAAAATGTATATATCATTGAAAAAGCTCCAAATTATCTCCCTTTGGTGCAAAAATGCCATTTTTTGGCATTAGAATTGTAATATCTTTTTTAACTCATCAGTGACCTATATTTTTTATTATCATTTTCAAATAAGCTGTACTTAAACTAAACTCTTGTAAAATTTAAGCGATTTCTGTAATTTAGTTCTTTTTTATTTCGATATTACCTCTATTTCTCCTATTAGTTCAACAGAAAAAAAGTACCTTTACAAAAATGTATGCTTCTTTCGAAGGCGGATTGTGAGCGTAAATTAACGGTGACCCCTTTTTATACGACCGCAAAAAAATTTTGCAGTCGTATATTGGTATGACGTTGGCGTCGTCGTCGTCGTTGTCGTCGTCGTCCGGCGTCGTCGTCGTCCGAAGACACATTGGTTTTCGCACTCTAACTTTAGTTTAAGTGAATGGATCTCTTTGAAATTTTACCATAAGGTTCAATACCACAAAAGGAAGGTTGGGATTGATTTTGGGGTTATGGTACCAACAGTTAAGGAATTAGGGGCCAAAAGGGGCCAAAATAAGCATTTTGTAACTTCCAGACATAACTTGTGTGTTAGTGTATGGATCTCTCTGACATTGTACTACAAGGTTCCATATCACAAAGGGAATGCTGGGATTGATTTTGGGGGTAATTACTTCCAAATTTTAGGAATTAGGGACCAAAAAAGGGGCAAAAAACAAGCATTTTTCTAGTTTCATGACAATAACTTGTGTGAAAGTGTATGGATCTTTCTGAAATTGTACTACAAGGTTCCATATCACAAAGGAAAGCTGAAATTGAGTTTGGGGTAATTGCCCAAAACGTATAGGAAAAAGGGGCCAAAAATAAGCATTTTTCTAGTTTCCAGACAATAACTTGTGTTCAAGTGTATGGATCTCTGAAATTGTACTGCAAGGTATCATACCACAAAGGGAAGGCTGGGATTGATTTTGGAGGTAATTGCCTCAAAATTTTAGGAATTAGGGGCCAAAAGGGCAAAAACAAGCTTTTTCTTGTTTCAGGACAATAACTTGTGTGTAAGTGTATGGATCTTTATGAAATTGTACTACAAGGTTCCATATCACAAAGGGAAAGCTGGGTTTGAGTTTGGGGATAATTGCCCTAAACGTTTAGGAATTTGGGGCCAAAAAGGGGCCAAAAAACAAGCATTTTTCTAGTTTCCAGACAATAACTTGTGTTCAAGTGTACGGATCTCTGAAATTGTACTGCAAGGTACCATACCACAAAGGGAAGGCTGGGATTGAGTTTGGGATGATGAATCATAAGGGGTTCAAAAATATGAGGGGGATTTTTTTCCATTTTTTTTCTTTAAAATTTTCCATTTTAAATTGGTTATTTCTGATTTATATATAAAAGCAAATAATAATGATAGGGTTTGAATAGGTAAATTAAAAAATTTTAAGTTCTTAGACCACATTCATTCTGTGTCAGAAACCTATGCTGTGTCAAATATTTAATCACAATCCAAATTCAGTGCTGTATCAAGCTTGAATGTTGTGTCCATACTTGCCCCAACTGTTCAGGGTTCGACCTCTGCGGTCGTATCAAGCTGCGCCCAGCGGAGCATTTTATTTTTTTATTTTATTTTTCTATTAAGTATAAGATAAAGTTCATTTATAGAAAAATATAGCGAAATCCTATATTAAGAAAAAAATTTGATTTAGACCTGCGAGCCCCCTTAATTTAACAAAAATAGTTCACTGTACAGCCTTTGAAAATGAGCAAATCCTATACCCGACAGTGGTTTTAATAACAGCACAACATTTGAACAAATTGTAAACATTTGTTGCAATGGGCTTAACTCAAAAGACTGCAACAAGGAACCAAACAACAACCGGTAATATGTAAATCATAGACACAATGCACTGAAATAAGAGTACTAACAATGAATATTCAAATGAAAGTTTATCAAAATGTTCATAAACATGATAAAATAGCCATTTTATTGCTGTATTTCTCTTCACTGATAATTTTGAGTTTTGTGTATTTGTAGGTCAGACATCTCGGTTTTCATGGTCATCATTCAACAGATCAATACTGAACAGAAAACTTAAAAGTTGATATTTTTCTCCATAGTGCGACTTTTTTTATTAATTTGAAATGGAACATGTTTTTCCTACAATTATTAGAAAGAGGAAATTTCAACATAATGACTTTAAACAAAAGGAGTCATATCATCATGAACATAGATGCACAAGAACTTGATCATGTAAATGCAACAATGTAATTATCAATTGAAAGAAGGAACGAATGAAAAATATTAGTATGTTGTTGTCCAAATAAACTTGCTTTGTCTTCTTATTTGAATCGCTCCAACCAATAAAGATGTACGGAGGAAGATCTTTGAAGAACAGATTGAAAAATGTGTTGTCTAAGAATATTCTAGTGGATGAAATAATTTATTGACTTGACTCTTATATAGTGGACTGAATAATTGTACAAAGCAAGCAGTGAAAAAGAAAACTAAAACTTTAACAGAAAAATGTTTATATTATAAATTTGCACATATAAGCATAATATTATGTACACCACAAAGGTATATAATTCAAACTGTTTGCATATTCATGTATTGCAATGAAACTATAACAAAGAAAACCTTACCTCATGAAAAGAGTAAACTTTTCAGTCAGAATATGAAATTTTTTTTCAGTTCTATTTTTCATAATAAAATAAACAAGACAAAGATTTCAAAACAATATTTTTCATTTATTTAGACATGTCATCATTTTGTTTCAGTGAAAGGACTTTACTCTTTGACCATAAATATTATTATGCATTCCAAAATAAGAATAATCTTTATTGTCATATAAACAAATAAAAACATGTTTGTGACAAAATGAAAAAAAATAAATATATATATATATATATATATAAAATTATAAAAACTCGTATACATTTAAAACTTTTACTACCAAACAGCATTCATTGTAACATACACATTACTGTATATTTATATCTATATATTTATAATTTGAACCCCATTGGATTTTATTTTGTCCCATGGGATATTAAAATCCCATGGGATAATTATAGTCCCATCGGATTTTTTGTCCCATGGGACAACAAATATCCCATGGGACTACAATTATCCCATGGGACCAAAAAAAATCCCATGGGATTTAACCAAAATCCCATGGGATAATGGTCGATCCCATGGGATTTTGCCCTGTCCCATGGGATATTGAAAATCCCATGTTTTTATAAATCAAATAGTAAAATAAAATAATAGTAACAGTAGAAAACCAATGAAATTATTGAATCCCATGTAATTCCGCACATTTTGGTTATATACATGACACTGTAGCTCTTATTTGAGGCGGCGGCGGATTTGCAAATGAGTGTTTTGCAAATTAAAAGTGTCCAGTGTTACTAGTTCTTTAATCTATGTCATACACAGCATTAAACACCCCAATTGTGGTGTTTTACACGGAGTTTATAAAGTTAACAATAAATATACACGTATATGTCAAGCTAAAATTGCAATCATCCCATATACATTACAGCGAAGGACGGTGTTCTTCATTTAATAGACTTCTTTGTATATAAATTACGATTATTTGCAAACAAATAGCAGTCAAGAAATTGAGAAAACAATAATTTATATACATGAATGTAATGGTAGAGTTGTTATGAATCCATAGTTTCAATGTAATTACACCAGTTGCCATGCGCTCTATCAGGTTCGCGTTTTCTTTTGAGATATAAAATGTATGCTTCAACCCCGTACTCAATACCTGCTTTGTTCTTTTTCAATTAAAAACATTTCTATAATTCTAGGTTAATTTGAAAACTATGATAATTCACTTTGCCATTATATGATTGTTTGTGTTAATACTTATAAAATTTTATTTTCAAATTTAGAAAGTTGTAGGTATTAAAATTGAAGTTTTCAAATCCTAAATATGTTTTCTTCATTTTCAAATTTTTGTTAAGGTGACGAGATTCTTATTTTTAAGCATTCCAGTGGATGGAAGGAAGCATTGAAATTTCTCTTGTTTTTTTCAAGACCCCACATCCGAAAAAAAAAAATCCCCCCACCCCATCCTTTCTCATTTCTCAATCTTTTGTTCGTTATAGCAAAAATAAAAGCATACAATTTCTATTATAATAATAATAATAATAATTATTATTATTATTATTATTATTATATAAAATATTGCATCAGTAGGGGACCTAGAGCTTCATGTGGGTTAGTTGTTTGTAACTTCAGGGAACTTTATTTGAATATGCTAGATATGGTCTCATTGACATTTACCACACCTTCATTCCATTTTAAATAGCTTCAGATAAAAAATACTCCCCTGGAAGAACATGTTGAAACTTAGAATTTGGGATCTTAAGAATTGAGCCGAGCGGAAATAATTTTCTTTGTGCCAAACTTTTTTATTGTATGGGGAGCGCACGGTAGGGTGTGCATATCTTGATTACGCATCTCTAGATCATAAAGGAAAAATAGTGTATCCATCAATAAGATATGAGTTTTGCATATTTGAAATACAGAGTAACTGTTGCTCAAATCTTTTGAAAACATTTCGATGTCGCCCTCCCACCTAGCCCCCCCTCACAATTTGAAGTATTAAAAAATTGGATACTCCCCTTTTCCATTCCCAAAATTTCCAAGGCTCCTTAATGTCCTCCCACTTACCCTTCAGTTACAAATTATTAGTCCCCAATCAAAGTGCAACAGATAATTTACCAAGGCAGCCCCTAATTTCCCCCTCTTTGTAATTGTTGTAGTTATATCAGCTCGAACTAATATTCATTTCGCTATTGCTCGTGTATGTTTTCCGTTATTGAAATGTCATCCCCCTCGATTTATCCTTTTAACTATTCCTATACATATGTTTGTCTTTGTCAAAAATATATTCGATAATTATATCATTACAATTTTAAGACAGTCCCTAGCATCGTCGATCATTGTACTTCTATGCAAAAAAGAACACAGTGATAGGAACATCAACAAATTACAAACAAAGAAATCAACAAATAATACCATAAATTGCATCAATAGATGTTCCGTATTGAACATACAGTGGCAATATTCCATGCAGACGAAAACAAAAAATGTCAAATCTGCAAGGTATATCGGCAAGTATAAATGCATTTTTTTAAAAGATAGCATTTTGATAGGGCAGAAATTTTGCCTTGCAACAGGCCACCAACAGACCCATAATGACGTTTGTAACAAGGAATCTTTAACGTGCAGAGAATGTGAAATTCGCATGCACGGGGCATCGTTTTCCATACCGAGTAGACGTGGCTGCGTATTTATACATCCAGCACATCCTAACTGACGACCACTTCAGCGAGGGTTTTACTTCGTGACGAGAGAAGATCAGGCAGTACAATTTTTATCTATACCAGTCAATTCATTGGGGTTGAAAGAGAGAACGTATAGTAGTTCCTATACGGCAATAGTTATGACATAAATGTAAAAGTACAAAAGTATACTCCTCATGTATGAAAAAAATAATTTTTACGGACTCCACCTATAGCACGAGACAAAATGTGTAAATATCATTTAAAGAATTTATATATGGCGTAGATGTATGAGATTACGAAACAAATATAATGATTATTTCTCCATAAAAACAAGGGATATATTGTATTCCAAGTAGACTCTTGATGTTCGTTGCGTTATATTGATTGATTGATTGCTGATGTTTAACGCCACTTTTATTACTCTGTGCTATTTCGTGGAGAATCCAAGTCAATTAATGTTAGAGTACGGCCACGAGCAGTGTTAACAGGCTAGTGATCGCTGTAGTTGAACTACTTCGACAACTCGTCCACCGAGGCCCCTATTACGTTACAAAATTCTCTTGAATACTAGTTATTTATCATCTATAGTTTTGTTTGTTGATAGTATCGAGATTTTTTTCTATCTTTGACATTTTCCTTCGAGTTTAGTATATTTACCACATGTATCTACTAGTGTTATGAAAGGATTTAGGACGCTATTAGAAATAATTAGAAATTGAAATAAAATAGATCTTAGTAAAATAAAAAAATATATTTATAGTTTATTAAGATAGTTAAAAGTAAAAAGAGAATATAAATGCCAAATAATTCGTTGATACAGGAAAATACAATAAATTGAAATAGCACATGGTTCGTAAGAATATAACAAGCATTCTAAGAACCTTATTTAACAAATTATTTAGCACGCGTACGGAAGGTTATTAGGTTGCTGGACAGATGTATGGCGAATTGCTATTACATCCAAGGTTATGACCATATTCACAGAATTGTAGATAAGCTTCAGCATCATTAATATTCAGTAATACATTAAGGCACACAAGAATGTTATTAATAACCAATCAAAAAGCTGAGATACGAAGATTGATATATAGAAGATAATAATTAAAATTTAACAAATCTTAATTATCTTTTATTATAAAGATCAGAAATTGACATTCTTCCAAAATATTATTCTATTTGATTTTAGAAATAATAATCCTGATGCTTTTCAAAAGCAGATAAATGTATTTTGCATATTATGAAGCAATAAATGTTTTGGCAACAAATTCCATCGTTTGCAAAAGAAGCTCAATTTTGGCTGGGGAACAAGAATGTCGGGTATTCAATTGTGACTATAAAAGCAAATATAAGTTTATTACCCGTTATCCTTGTTCCTACCAGCAAATTACGTCTTATTTTTTTCATTGAAAAGGGTCGGAAGGCGCGAGTCCCACTCTCGCTGACAAGCCAGTCCATAACAACGACATGTAGTCCCCAGATATCCAGACATCTTTCTATCTACAAGAACCGTAGGAGAACTTGGCAAACGAGTGAAGGAAAATTACCATCATGTAAATCCCATCACAACACTAGTATCTGTATAATTCGAAAACTCTCACAATTAAAATATAAAAATAAAAAGTATGCACTTAATTTTGTGTAATACTTAAAGAGCATATTGATATATTAATGTCCTATTCACCCGGTTTTATCTGTCATAGAATAAATTAAAGCATATTTATTTATTTTATCACCTCCATTATACATGTTGCTACGAACAGAATAACGGTATATTAAATAAATACAAAACTGTCACGATTTCCCAATGGCTACCACATGACAAATTAAATGAAAGTTAAAAAATGACCATTATCGCCACTTGTCCTTATGCTTTGACCAATATTTCAAGGGTCAGTTTTCAATGAAATGTCAGTTAAAGCGTGTATTAGTCTCTGATGCATGATTTTTTATTATTAATTGTTTTGGCTTTTAACTAGCTGTCAGTAACTGCGAGTACTCCCAAATCGTACTTTCTTGTTTATTTGACCTGTTGATACTAATTGTAATGCTTTTTTTGTTATTTAATGTTATTCAGGGTTATATCTGGTCTATATACCAGCTTTGATAAGTGTTTGGTACTAATATAAATTTCCACTTCATACTATGAACATCAAAATTATTTATTTTGTAAAATATTTCCTTTCTCTATTGTAACTGTACACGTATACCTAACAACAAAATTATTTTCATTTACCTGTGTTTAAAGTTATTGCAAATGGCTGATATTTTGTTTGAGCATATTGTTTTTCTTAAATTGTTTAACATTTCATACCGATATAACATGTTACTTTTATTATTCTTCCTTAGTTTATTTATTTTGTATTTACATTGTATCATAGGTCAAATTTATTTGTCCAGTGTATGTTCAATGGTGTTAATATGTCCTTTGATTGAGTTAAGTTATTTCAGTTGATATTTTATAGTGTGTCATTCTATGTTGTGATGTTACACTATTGTTTCAGAAAAAGGGTGAAGGTTTGGTACCATTAAAACGTTTAAACCCGCTGCATTTGTTTGCACCTGTCCTAAGTCAGGAATCTGATGTTCAGTAGTTGTCGTTTGTTGATGTGGTTCATAAGTGTTTCTCGTTTCTCGTTTTTTATATAGATTAGACCGTTGGTTTTCCCGTTTGAATGGTTTTACACTATAATTTTGGGGGCCCTTTATAGCTTACTGTTCGGTGTGAGCCAAGGCTCCGTGTTGAAGACCGTACTTTGACCTATAATGGTTTACTTTTATAAATTTTGACTTGGATGGAGAGTTGTCTCATTGGCACTCATACCACATCTTCTTATATCTATATATGAGGTTACATTTTTGGTTTAAGTTACTTTTAGATCACATCAAAATGAAACTTGGTGCGCATGTTCATTATGCAGAGAACTTTTTAACAAATATGCAAAATTAACATGGAATACGTAATAGTGCGAGCAGGGATTGGTGTCTAATGGACACATGTTCTTGCACCGATTCTTGTTAATGCATCGATTTATTTATTTAACAGTAATGTTTTGGTCACAAATTGCTGACTGGTCCTGTAATTAAAAAAAAGTTATATGAGGGTCTGAATGGAGTTTATAGAATAGAGAATAAAGGGCTAACATTACAGAAAATGGGTAAAAAAATAAAGAAAAGAAAAGAAATAGGCCAAAATAATAAGGATAGAGAATAATGTGCAAAATTTATAAAGAATAGACAAAAATTTATAAAGAATAGAGAAAAATGGTTAAAGAAATTAAAGAATACAGATTTGAAGGATATTAATTTATTTAATGATTGCTTACATCCACTTTATTTGAACTTTGGTGGATAGTTGTCTCATTTGCAATCATACTACATCTCCTTATTTTTATATGGCTTTTTAACGGGATTTTGGAATGTAGTTTTAGGCATTAATAGCAAAATATCAGTTGTTCTATAGTAAGTCTCGATGTCGTGTTCCTTTGAAGTAAAAGTCTGATTGAATCAGTATTTAAAACTCAGAGGCGGATTTGAGTGGGGTGTGGGCTGGGGAATGGGGCGCCCCCTTATAGAGCTACACATATGTTTATGCATAGACTTTTTACATGTCCAAGTCCTAACGTTGTCTTGCCAGTGGGTTTCTCTTTAAAAAAAAGCCTAGACACGCATCAGAAACTATCACGATGCTTAATGAATTTTATACCAGTTCATAATTAACATTTGAAGATACGTATAATTTCATGTAAACAATTTAGAAATTCATTTTGATTTGGATTCAAGAAATGCCGAAGTCCTAATGAATTTGTCTGTTTTGTTATGATTCCATCATTCTTCAACAATATCAAAAACAGACCCAGCTTTGCAAAAAAAAAAACTCACCTACAGCCATTTTTTCTAATAAAATCAAAGCAAAAAATATCTTAAAACTAGACGGGACACTTACCTCACAAAACCTAGTTACCATACAAACAAAAAACTGATAACCATTTTAAAATTCGACTTTGAAAGCTGAGCTGAAAAAAATCTGTGATATGAATTTTTTTCCTGGTTTTGAAAGAAAGATTCTTTTTCAGACATTAACGCGGCTGTCAAAGAAAGCAGCTTTTTTTCTTTGTAATTGTAAGTTTACGTTACGTTTACGATCACCTTTGTGAAACACTCGTAGCTAAAATCTTACGCTTAAGGTAAGTTTAATCGTAAATGTAAATCGTACGATTTTTTGTGAAACGCTAGCCAGGATGTTTAAAAGTTTGAGGATCAGTATGACCAAAAGGGTTCCTAAAAACAACAAAAACTATCTGTTGGAGCTTTAACATTAGTTTCTAATAGTTCTTATTTTTATCGGTCAGTTTTAGAAATATACACGAATAATGATAATACTTTTAACATTTTTTATTATGATGTCACCCCTTCGTTAACTTACACAATACATCATACAAAGGCATCATTAAAGAAACCGATACCAGCCATACAACTTGACTTATGACACAGTATTTTGCAAAATTTCTTTAAAATATGTTATATATTTACAAAATATAAAAAAAATACATTAATATGTTGTATAAAAACATTTATCAAAAGATTCTTGCATAAGAAATTAAAAGATATTGAATATATCTTGAATGCCTCAGAGGAGAAGGTTGCATAAGATTAGGAAGTCGTAATTATAATCATTCGACTATGAAAAGCTTATGTCATAAAAAGAATGTGTTCAAACTCTAACACAGATATTCTTGTAACGAAAACCGAGCGGTCGAACCTAAGTGTTATGCTTTAAGAATGTGTTTTTGTAATAAAATACAAATAAAGCTTAAAGGAATAAAAGTTTACATCCAGTAACTCGTTCTTTGGTAGCGTGGTACTCTGGTATTCTGTATGCACCCTAGTATGGTTGGTTCCTCTGGTAAGGTAACACCTCGAATAAAAAGGGGTATTTTTGGTCTGTGAAAGTGTGCGGTTTTGTATAATCATTACGGTAACTCTCCTCATTGATGTTTGAATGAATAACAGACTCGTTAAATAAAATCAACTGATGTTAACTTTAATATGCATTAATATTAACAATACATATATATATATACACTCATCAATATCTGTCCCCTAAAAGTTGCCATCCTCCCATCTAAGAGCATCCTCAGTCTGACTAAAAACAATTACGTCAACTTGAAACCCGCTTGAAGAGAAGGGATACAAACACAGAAATATCAAAAAGTTTTCAGAAAGCGGAATCAATTCCTAGGAGTAAACTTTTGAATACAAAGATAAAAAGAAAAATAAAAGGACTCCATGTGTTCTCACTTACCACCCATCCCTCAAAACAGCTTTAGTGTCATTCGTGAGCATTGGAAAACAGTTGACAAGAATTCCAAACTATCCAAGATTTTCCTGAGCCTCCCATGATAGCTTTTAGGCAACCCAACAGTCTGCGGAACCTGCAAGTGCGGGCTGAAGTGTCTGATAATAGAAGTACTTCTGGAGAATGTCGTTCGTGTGAGGAAAAACGCTGCAAATGCTGTCTACAGATGCAGCATTCATCAACATTTCACAGTAAGGCAACCGAAAATAACTATAAGATATTTTGCAATGTTACTTGCAAAAGTATGAACGTTATTTTCATACTGGAATGTTCGGTTTGTGGCCTCCAATATGTTGGTGAGTCAAAGCAGCCTTTCCTCAAACGCCTCAATGGCCATAGGAGTGATATCTCTAAGAAGCCACTTCTCCCAGTTTCTCAGCATTTCAGACAATCAGGTCACAAACTTGATGACTTTAATCGCATGAAAATCCTAGTGATTGAACAGAACATTCACTGGAGTGATGCCCAGCAACAGGTTCAGGAAAGCTTTTGGATAAAGGAACTAAATGTACATCATTCAAACGGCATCAATAAGAAATACTAAGTTTTGTTTTTCACTCATTTTGGAATGTTAATATACACAGTCACGTATATTAGAGTATCGAGTTTTGTTTATATTAATATGATGTTCGAGATTATGGATTAAAATCAATAGACTTTTACCTACAATCAGTATTGTTAAAATCATTGACACCGACGAAGCCTATTTGTTAAGCCGAAATATTTGTCAACACGATTTAATAACAACATCTTCGTATAATACCATCTTATATTAGTATCGTTGTGCAAATTTTTAATAAATAGATATTTTATCAACCTTCTTTTGTAAATAAAGAAAATGGATAGCGGAAAAATATACCAAGAAAGTTTACTAATTGTAATTTAGTAATCGGCAAATGGTAATACTCAATACCAAAAGATTCGTTATAAAGTTTAACTTAAGAAGTTGTTTTCTAAGTGTAACTTGTGAAGGAATTAGCCAACCCATATTATACGGACATTGTACTTTGTCGTCTGCCTTGTTATTACTTGGTCTGGTAACTGGTATCTATACATTAAAATCGCTTGGAATTAGCGAGATTTACTTGCCGAGGGTAAAATCGTCCTAAAGACTTATTTGAATTCTCCGCCGTATTTACACTTAGGTAAACCAATTTACCGATTTGGTTTACCAGGTACCATTATGGAAATACCTAAATTAACAAAACCGGAACTGGTAACTATCAAAATTGGTAAAATGTTATTGTGCTTCAATTGAAATAAATAGTTAAGAGGTGTTCCGAATGTAAAAACAAAGGCAAGGATAATAAAAGTTTTAGAGATAACAATGTTTAAACACACTTACACAAGAAATAAATAACAACAAAAGTAATTTATCGGTACAATTAAAACAACGTCAACACACATTTTTAGGGGAAACAAGTTCCATTTCAGGGAACCGACAATTCGTCACACTCTCATGGAATAGCTAAAAACGCAGTTTAAATATATAATGGGCATATTATGAGAAAATAGATTTGTGTTTAAGCATGATCAAAATCACCGTATTTACATAGTCTTTGTTCAATGTGGCTTGGAAACCTGGAGTAACGTCCGACTTCCAGGGACAAAGGTTAGGTCCAAGCGCAAAATAGGCAATATGACTTCTCTGTTATTATTTTCTTTTAATGTTCATACGCAAGTTGGCTGCGACGCACTCATTCTGCTTATGCAGTCTTTAAATATATGTTAAGATATTGGCGAAGCACTAACTACTAGGCTAGTGATACAGTCGGACACTACCAGTCTTCCAACAGTGGTATCGACCCATTTCAAGATTTTGAAACTAACACTTTATAAATTTGGTTCGTGTGAACCCTTTGCAGCATTACTTATCATCATGATTGCTCATGTAAAAAATGAGAGCCAGAAATGAGTATTTCATGTGACTAAAAGGTACCACAAAAGAATAGACAAAACCTATAGGATTATTTTTGCTTGATTGAGTATGTATTACTAATAAATTATTAAGTCAGGGATTTCATTTCCACAAATTACTTAAAACCTTTACTAAATTTTTCAATAGATACACAGAATTGGTTTGGTTTTACCTGTAGGAAACTTAATTATAACGGGATAGCACATCCTAATGTTTACGGTGATGCTGTTTACCAAGCCCATTTTACCGATTTGGTAATTTGTTGTTGGTTCATGTCTGTCATATTTTTCATAAATTGTTTTGTTATAAATCAAAACCATAGTTTTTCCATTGAATTGTTTCACATTTTTCTCATTGTTGAAGGCTGTAAGGTTGCCTATAATTGCTTACATCCACTTCATTTATACTTTGGTGCATACTTGTCTCAATGGCAATCATACCACATCTCCTTATTCTGATATTCTGAGTTTCTAATGATTTCTTCCTTTATTAGAGGACAATTTTAGAAATGTATGTAACAAATCATGTCAGTGACAAAGCACTGACTACTTGGCTAATGAGTGATACCTTCGAGATTTACGGTTCAACAGCAGAAGTATTGACTCACTACTGAAAACTGAAAAAAAAACACCGCCTTTCTGAATTGACCTTCATCAGGAACGAAAAACAAATTCTGACATTCCGACCTACTAACATAAGACCAGCTTAGGTGCAGAATCTTACACAATATATCGCCACCGAACTATTGATTGTTATATGAATTAAAATAGAAATGGAAAAAAAGCATAAATAAACATAAGGATGGTTGATTGGGCAAACAGAAAATCATTAAATATTAAGCGAATTTATTGTGTGTTTACTAATGACAAACACTATTATTGTAATCACACATAATATAATGTTTTCCTTAGCTATTGTGTTGATATACTCATGTAAAACACGATAACATGAGTGGCAGGTTAAATTGGATACAACGGAAGTAATCGTTCTTTACTCTTAAAATTAAAGTGTTGCTAGCATAATTCCTTTGTATGCCATCGATACTAAACCTCGACTTGTCTACAAATTGTGACAATCCCTCTTGATCCAGATTTACCTAATGACTATTAAACTATTCACAACTGTAATTTTTATGTCTGTTACTTTGCCATGTTTATGCTGCAAATGTGTACTTTAGTTGATACAATCATGCTTTGTTATTGTATTAAACTATCTTCTTTGTTGATCCGATCCCGATACGTCAGGGCATGCGTTGGTGATACCGATTGCGCCTACTGCTTTTGTTCTCTTTTTTAAACGAACATCGATACGTTTGTTCATGCAATTCCTGATTTCTAAATACCCAAATGTAAGTAGCCAGGTCACCAACTGTAAAAAATTGACAAGCTAAGCAATACAGGAGATAATCTGAAATTAAAACTTCACAAACTCTATAGTCACTTTCATTAGTCTGTTACTAGTTAAGGATTTCTGATGTCATGTATTAGCCGATAGTTACTCTGTCCAAGTTTCTGAAATTACGTTAGACAGTTTGGCAATATCATCGATCATTGTCTATCCGATAGAATAAATAACAACAGATATTTTGATATGTCCCTGTTACTCAATTTGAATTTGGTAACATAAGACAGGTGATCGCGGCATTTTAAGAGATTTTACGCTGTCGTCATTTCTGATTGAAATACATATCCATTGTCCACTCTTCATTTATATGAATTTGACAAAACATTTGTTGTGACGGCCTATTCGGGGTCCTCATGTATTGTGGTAGTAATTCACGATATCCATGAATTAGGAGGGAGTGAATTAATGAGATTAGTATCACGTAAATTGCCCTTTTAATTTGATAATCTCTCTTAGTTGAAATTTATCAAATTGTATATTATATTTCCGAATTATCAAGTCTTTTTCCGTTTTGGTTCTAGCGCTAACGTGTCGTTGAAAACAATCATACGAGGATATTTACAAACATTTTATTTTTTAATTTGATATACAATATTTTCTTTCATTAAAATGATAATTATATCATAAGAACGCTTAGGTCAAATAGTTAAATAAACTATTTCAGCAAAATGAAAAGTGTTAGAAGACTTCATTATGATACTTATATATAATGTTTTACCTGTAAAACTTTACGTCATTCTTTAAAACGGTATTACACCGTATTGTAAGTAAATATCTTATGGCATACTGCGATGAATGTAGCAATAATTGAATTCAAATTTTGTATGGTTATGATAGCTACTTGTACTTGAAACGCAAGTGTTCCCTAGATATAATTTGACAAAAGTTTCGCCGATTAAAGACAATGGAAATACAACAGAACTGAGTCGATTTAAGGTTTTTTCTTTTATTGCTATTGCATCTATTCAAAAAAGGAAATGCAAATATCCAGTACCATCAAGTTGCATTTATGAATTGAATAAATCGTATAGAATATCACAACGCGACATGTTTGATTTCATCATAAAACAATTTATGTAAAAAGAGTGAAATTATGTGAAGGTGATTTATTTTTATTTTTACGTGCTATAAACTAATAAGGGATAACCTTTTTATATTGTTATCAGTTACACAGTTCAAGGGAAAGCGTTTTTATTTTTATTCAAAAATGACAAATTACATGTGAAATGATGCCTCTAATGAAGTTACAGGAAAATTGCAAATTTTATAGAGGAGAGAATAATCACTTTCAGTCCATCCCTGTCTTTTGTTTAAGTAAACGTTAGAAAATATAATTATGCTTGATAGTCGCTCTAATATACTGCATTACATCCACATCAAGAAAATCGATGATACTTTTATCAAATATATAAGCCTCCAATCAAATCTAATTTAATAAAGTTCAATGATCTAACCATTAATTCCTTCCTCATTGAGTGATAACATGACAACCGAGCTTTGTCTACATAATTCCGTGTTATATAGATATAGGAAGATGTGGTGTGAGTGCCAATGAGACAACTCTCCATCCAAATAACAATTTATAAAAGTAAACCATTATAGGTCAATGTACGGCCTTCAACACGGAGCCTTGGCTCACACCGAACAACAAGCTATAAAGGGCCCCAAAAGTACTAGTGTAAAACCATTCAAACGGTAAAACCAACGGTCTAGTATATATAAAAACGAGAAACGAGAAACACGTATAAATTACATAAACAAACGACAACTACTGTACATCAGATTCCTGACTTAGGACAGGTGCAAACATTTGCAGCGGGATTAAACGTTTTAATGGTACCAAACCTTCTCCTTTTTCTGAAACAATAGTATAACATCACAACATAGAAAACACACGATAAAACATCAATTGGAAGGCTTAACTCAATCAAAACGTAAATTAACACACTATGAACGAATAAATTTGATCTGTGATACCTGAAAGTAAATACATAGTTAATAAAATATTAGGGACAAACATTCAAGGCCAAAAGCAAACAAACAAGTCCAAATAAAGCCATGGCAAAACACTACCGCGAAATATTAAACCCTTAGAAAATAATCACTTTTGAAAAACCGGTTTTCATAATATATACAGGTAAATGAAAAATAACTTTGTCGTTTTAGGTATACTTTTCTGTCTATATAAAATCTTCCAATAATTAGGAATACCAAGAAAGGTCTGTCATATAAATACCTAATTTAACACTAGATACATAAGGGTAAATATCAACAATAAAACTTCCTGTACAGATTAAAGGAGAATAATCTTGATGTTAATACAAATGTAGTACGAAGAAGTGAACATTAGTAGATATTCCAAATAATCAAAGCTGGTATACAGACAAGATCCATATTAATATAAAATAACAAAAAGTATTAAAAATAGTATCAACAGGTCGAATTAACAAGAAAGTACGATTTGAGAGTACTCGCAGTTACTGACAACTAGTTAAAAGCCAAAACAATTAATGATAAAAATCATGCATCAGATAGTTCGTTTATAAAATACCAGGAACGGTTTTATCAGTAGTTTATATAATACCAAGAACGGTTTTATCAGTAGTTTATTTAATACCAGGAACGCTTTTATCGGTAGTTTATATAATACCAGGAACGGTTTTATCAGTAGTTTATATAATACCAGGAACGGTTTTATCAGTAGTTTATTTAATACCAGGAACGGTTTTATCGGTAGTTTATATAATACCAGGAACGGTTTTATCGGTAGTTTATATAATACCAGGAACGGTTTTATCTGTAGTTTATATAGGAACGGTTTTATCAGTAGTTTATATAATACCAGGAACGGTTTTATCAGTAGTTTATATAATACCATTAAGGGTTTTATCTGTAGTTTATATAATACCAGGAACGGTTTTATCGGTAGTTTATATAATACCAGGAACGGTTTTATCGGTAGTTTATATAATACCAGGAATGGTTTTATCGGTAGTTTATATAATACCAGGAACGGTTTTATCGGTAGTTTATATAATACCAGGAACGGTTTTATCTGTAGTTTATATAATACCAGGAACGGTTTTATCGGTAGTTTATATAATACCAGGAACGGTTTTATCTGTAGTTTATATTGGAACGTTTTTATCAGTAGTTTATATAATACCAGGAACGGTTTTATCAGTAGTTTCTTTAGTTTGAATAAACTTTAAATATATGGTAAATGAGGAGATATTATTTGATCATAAATGAAACACAGCTTAATATTTATATTAAAGAAGTAGCTCAAATAAGTTATATCAAGCACCTGTTCTACCTTCCAGCTGTTTTGGTTCAAGTACTATTGATGAGTTGTGTGTATATGGAAAGGCGACCAGTTGTACTCATTTAAAGTACTATTGATGAGTTGTGTGTATATGGAAAGGCGGCCAGTTGTACTCATTTAAAGTACTATTGATGAGTTGTGTGTATATGGAAAGGCGGCCAGTTGTACTCATTTAAAGTACTATTGATGAGTTGTGTGTATATGGAAAGGCGGCCAGTTGTACTCATTTAAAGTACTATTGATGAGTTGTGTGTATATGTTAAAGTACTATTGATGAGTTGTGTGTATATGGAAAGGCGGCCAGATGTACTCATTTAAAGTAGTACTACTATTGATGAGTTGTGTGTATATGGAAAGGCGACCAGATGTACTCATTTAAAGTACTAAGGATGAGTTGTGTGTATATGGAAAGGCGACCAGGTGTTCTGATTTAAAGTACTATTGATGAGTTATGTGTATATGGAAAGGCGACCAGGTGTACTGATT
Source organism: Mytilus coruscus (assembly GCA_017311375.1). Lineage (NCBI taxonomy): Eukaryota > Metazoa > Mollusca > Bivalvia > Mytilida > Mytilidae > Mytilus > Mytilus coruscus. The sequence goes on from CM029600.1 coordinate 84,867,908, forward strand.
TAAAGCCTGTTATCTTTTACTTTATTTAAGTCATAGTGAAATATATTACATGCAGTTATTACCATAATGGATCATAGTCACTATATATTTTAATACCGTTTATTTAATCGTATTCATGATATATTTAATTAAATCTGGGTCCCAACATACAAGATTTAAGCATCAAATCATCATTATTATTCATTCTCGAACTTACGTTTTATAATTTGACATTGCCAACCGGACTCTGTTGTAGAAGACATTCTGTTGGACACAATTTGTGGCTAACCATATCGTATGTTACAGTTATAACATTGTATTTAATGTTCTTAATATTCTGACTTCGTGTATGGGCTGTTAATCCTTGTTTGACTGCTTTCAATGTTTTTTAAGTGGGAAAACAATTTATCATTTACCGGACTACGCTGGTATTTTCTATCACACATTTCACACTAAGTAACAATTATTTAAACATTTGAAAATTATATTTATAGTTTTTAGTTGTTCATCATGTTAGTAGATTGGTAAACAGAATAAAAGTCGGCTCCTGATAATCTTTTAAAAGTACTTGGTCAGGTCAGTACAATTAGTTAGGTTGCTTCTGTCATTCTCAATTAGAATGCCACTTACATTCTTGTTTTACATGTCAAAGCAGATTTCTGAAAATCAATTTACGAAACATGCAAATCTATTTTAGCAGCCAGGTAAAATTTCTTACATATTACACATAAATTAAAACAGGATATGTTCATCTAAGGTTTTTTTTTTTATAATAATGTATTTATCGAAATTTGTGAATTCCAGCAATTCAAAATGGCGGCCCTAGACATGTCAATTGTGGATTGACGGTAAAATTTAGCCAATGAAAAATGTTTTTTATATAAAGATTACATAAGAATTAAGTTTTGACCTGCTTTATTTTTAGGGTTCCCATACCAAACCATACATTTCGCCATCTCTGCATATATTATTTGTAGACGACACATGTGAAACACGTCTTCTTTGGACGACTTACATATTTTTATGTCCATTATTTACTTTGTCGCGATAACGAAAATTGTTGACTTTATCACGGATTATTTTTTATATTTTAATATTTTAAAACACTCATCATTTCCCGCATTGAATATTAAGTGATATGACTCGAAACTAATTTAGTGTTCGGAAGTTAATGTTTTGGATGGTCACCTTCAGATAAATCACTTTAATATTAACAAATAAGTAAATTATTCATATATATCAATAGGTTCATATTTAAATTTTCCTCAATATATATTTTTGACAGATTTGCCATCATCAGGGGTCCAACTGTCACATCTATATACTAGTTGTTAGTCTTGTATGGTTTTTTTGTAATTCCCCATTTCCATTCTCAATTTTAATACTCCTTAATATTGATCTGGAAAAGATATTTCCTCAGACCTAGACTTTTATGTTTATGATACGCAATTTTTTTTTTTTTTCAATATTAAAAAGCTGGACACGTTTTTCGTCAAACTGCAACAAATACGATTGTTTAATTATAGCCTTTTCGTTTTAAGTATATAAAGGTCTCATAAGATATCTACAATGTAGTCTATACGTTTAATGAATTGAATGTAAAATTGACATCTTAATAAAGAAAAGGGTGTTAGCACTTGTTAGAGTTAAGTGGTTCTATTAATTCACTTAACTGGACATTCGGAATTTCAGAGTAACGCATTAAGATGTATACAAAAGTATTATCAAAAATACCGAACTCTAAGTTAAATTGAAAAAAAATCCACGAAATTTGACAAAATCAAACGTTCGACTATATCAACCAATAGCAGTATTACTCGAGCTTCAAGTATATATATTAGTCTTATTCCAAATATCGATAACCAAATAAATTGCACATATTCCGATTAAACCATATTCCGAGTGGTATGGATTAAGACTGTCTGATCGGCTTGGTTTCAGATAAGATAATAATCGAATTTGATCATCGAAATTCTCATTTTGATAGATTAGCATCATGTATATATAAAAATAAGATGTAGTATGATTGTAAACGACACATTTATTTACTCAAAGGACAATTATGTAAACAAATGCAGTAGGCATATGACCGACAACTATGAGAAAACACATACAATATAGTATGCCATAAAAGGTGACAAAACTAAAAGTTATCAAATAGCAACAGTCTGATAAATACTAAATAATAGTTTGACCAAAATCAATCATGACATACACTCAGATACAGCAACAAAAGACAACTACTGGATTACAAGCTCCTAGGTTAGACTAGGCACATAAAAATGTATCCGGGTTAAAATATTAAACGCTCAGCCCTTCCTGACCATTTTGCTAACCTAGAATAGGGGTCTAGCAGTACAACTATAGAAGAAACTGTAAAACTCAGTTGAGAGTGGTGTTTAATGGAAAGGAAAAAAGGGGCTTTACTTGAAAGGAAATGAAGGAATATGTTATGTATACCCTTCTGGCTAATTTTAGTAATCGGGTATAACTCTTTGTAGATTTTTGAATCATTTGCGATACAAATTTGGAATCAGATTATTATTCTATTTAAATCTAGAAACCATTTTGGATCATGTATATCACTCCCGTGTTTTATGGCATTTATTTATGTACATAGCTTGAATTTTAAGTATTCGGTGATTTATTGTTACACCTGATTTGATACTTTTGAATTTTCTCGTTTATGTTTTGTCCTCGGAATAGTAGCTTTTGGTTCCCTATTTTTGTTGACCACAGATATTCTCCACTTAACGTTACCATAATACTGGCGTTATTCCTCGAATGTGACATCACTTAATATAAATTATTACCGGATTTGTACTAGCCATGAGTAACATGACGTTGGCACTAGTGACATAGCACTATGTACGCTTCCGTTGCAGAGGTATGTGCTATGATCAATTTTGTATTCTTGTCTTTCATTTTTGTATATGCTTTGTCTATATGCCGTTTTGTTTTTTCCTTTGTTGAAATAGTTGTTTATTTCTATAGTGATTAAGATTATATTACAATATTGACTGCTGTACCCCAATTTTTGACATTTTGACTTATGATGTTTGTTTGTTTTTTTGCTCACACGTTGTTGTCAATATAATGGAATTCTATGCGACTGTCATACAAGTGAGAGGTTTAGCTAGCTATAAAACCATGTTTAATCCACCATTTCCTGCATTAGGAAATGCCTGAACCAAGACAAGAATATCACAGTTGTTTTCCATTCGTTTGATGTTTTTAAACTTTTGATTTTGCCATTTTATAAAGTTCGGTAGTTTTGTTATTTTACTTTTCTCTTCTGAACTTCTGTTAGTATGATCGTTTGTATGTCTTTCGGTCATAGTTTAATCTGTTATTTTTAGATTAAAGGAAGTCAATATGTCCTTGCTGAATTTATGTTTGCATTATAAAGTAGAATTCATTCATTCATATAAATATTTCTTGAAATGTGGAAGGCCAAAGGTGGAATTATTTGCATATAAGGATGGTGGTTTACATCTTTATTATGAAGGTACAAGGCATTTGAGTATATATTTTAAAAGAAGGGTTGCTCATCTAATCTATTTTGTGATAACTTGTCATTTGAGATAACTTTCTCAGGTAGAGTTGAAGGATTAGAAATGGTTGAATTTCATGTTTCTGCCATTCTTCCTTTTAATATTTTAGTCTATGGTGGGTATTATGTCTTCCATACTAAAATTGGTATTGCCTGCATTTTCTATTTGTTCATTGTTTCCTTAATATGTAGTTGTATTTATTATTATTCATATTATTTTTCTGATAGTGTATTTATATTATGTACTAATGATTTTAATTTTATTTTGCAGGTAAGGGACTCTTTTCAGTGAGTATTGTTCACACTGCTTGGTGCTGTTCTTATCATATGAGATACTTGCTTTGCTTATTTAGTTTTTGCTTGATATAATTTCTTGCATGCTATATCTACAAGCAGATTTTTTCATAATTTTTTATCTATTTAGTTCGATCTGTTTGGATTTATTATATTTATTTATTTCTAAAAGTTATTGTTCAGCACAGTTGTTTATTTAATTTACGTGGGCCGTTGCCTTGGCGGCTTACAACTGTGTTAATGAATTTCTAGCTAAAATGTGTATTCGATCTGTTTGGATTTATTATATTTATTTATTTCTAATGGCTTGTCGCTTATTTGCTTATTAACAATTTTGGTGTGGCTGCCAGTTAAATTCTTTATACTGTTCTGTGAAATATGTTTGTTTGTATGTCTTGTTATTATATGTTTGTTTGTATGTCTTGTTATTATATGTTTGTTTGTATGTCTTGTTATTATATGTTTGTTTGTATGTCTTGTTATTATATGTTTGTTTGTATGTCTTGTTATTATATGTTTGTTTGTATGTCTTGTTATTATATGTTTGTTTGTATGTCTTGTTATTATATGTTTGTTTGTATGTCTTGTTATTATATGTTTGTTTGTATGTCTTGTTATTATATCTTGTGTCATAATGAAATTGAGTAACTTGTATTTCGTTTGTGAGAAGCCTGGTAATTTTATACTTTTGTATTGTTCATTCGTCTTTTTTCTTTTTTAACGTTGTCGAGTGAGTACCGTCCTCGGTTTTTGATTTAAGACAACCAAATATTAGACTAGGATATCCAATTATCATAGAAAAGCATGAAGACACGGTAAACCAATTACAAAATTCCTGACGTCAACTATTTATTCGATTTTTTTTTTTTTTTAATTTTCTAATGGATTCTCTCATGCCTAGTGGCAACAGTTCTTGATTTTGTCATCTTAATATATGATGCATCACATTTATTGATAACGATATATACAAGCTTAATTTCAAATATTTGTTGTGATTTATAATACAAATCTACAATGTATTTCTATGACAGGCTTGTTGAAGACAAGTGAAAGCCTTGAACTTCTTCAATATCTTTATGATTATATCTTAAAACTAGTATTAGGATTAATATATTAAGTATAAGTTTATTAATATGAAGGCGCTGCACAATAAGTACATGATTATTAGTCGTTTTTGCCATTAAAACAGCTTATCATGTGGCTGTTTGTAATATTTGTTTTCCTTCATTGTTTTAAACACTATTCAGGCCATTGCTTTTCTCTTATGAAATATTCATATTTTGTCATGCCGAAGCCTTTCATCATGAGCTTATTATATTGTATGAAATTTGCTTATTGGTGAAAGCCTTTCAATGACATATATAGTTGTTTTTCTTTTGGTCTCGAATGGATAGTTGTACCATAGGGAAGACGCATTTTTGCGCCTGTCCCAAGTCGGGAGCCTCTGTCTTTGCTAGTCTTGTATGTTTTTTTTTTATTTTGGTTCGTTTATATGTTTCGGAGTTTAGTGTACCGTCCATTTTCGCTGAACTAGTAAACATTATTGTTTAGGGACCAACTGATTGTTTTTTTTTTTTTTTTTTTTTTTTTTCCTATCATGCTTATGGACACGTTGTTGTCTATTCTTATTTCATGTACGATTTTGATTGTCTAAGTTTTTTTATCAAATTTTTAGTAATATTGGAAAGACGTTAACGTTTTAAAGGAGGTGTGGAGGATTAAAGCAGATTAATTAATGCATATTATAGAAAAAGCTTTTAGCGATAAACATGTTTTTCTCACAAATTTCATGGAATTATAGGAAATGAGATATTTATAGCCATATGTCAAATTATATTACAAACTACGATAAGAATCTCAAATGCGGTTAATCTTTTGCGTCAGTATATTTTGACATAAATTCATCGAGTTTTTCTACATGAACACATTTTCTTTTTTAAACTTTAAAAGGTTTTAAATATAAAACAACAAAGCAGTTCGTATTTCATCTTCTCTTTCTTTAATGACCAAGCAACACGTAATCTTAAACGCAATTTAGAAGGGTTGGTCATATTTTAGTCACATAGCTCCCTTATACGTATGTATACATCACTGGCTTTTTAATATATATTTTTGGGGTTCTATGTGGATATAGAAGAACTCTTTGGATAAGTGTGATTATCATTTACTAACACTAGGTCTAAACCACTGCTGATATACTGTTATTCCTTGATGATATCATCAGTTCAATAGCCAGTGCTTCGTTACTGACGTGACTTATAACATACTTTTCTATAACAAATTCCCGTTGATGAATTTAGAAGTAATTTTAAGAGACTTAGATTCCAACTCCTTCAGGCAAAGTTGACCTTGTGTGAATTAAATTATCCTTTCTTGTGCCGTTTTTCGTCGAAAAGCTCCTAGCAGACGTGCCGTTCAACTGCTTCACCGTTCCTGGTGAAGATGGATCCTGAAGAGCGCGTCAGGCGCTTGAAATTTGTTGTTTTATTTTCATTGATCCGTACTTCAATTTATAAACTACATATGGTTGTCAATTTTCATACAGAGTTTATTATCAAAGTTGTTCTGTTCGAATTAATGTTTGCAGTTTGCTTTGCATACATCTGATGGCTCGTTCAAAAATGTTACCAACCAACACTAATCTTTGTCGATATTATCAACATACCAATGTTATTCTAACTATATTTCATGATGTATTATTCGTGAATTTTTTGCGACTGTCATACAAATGAGAGGTTTAGCTAGCTATAAAAGCAGATTTAATCCACCATTTTCTCCATAAGGAAATGCATGTTTTAAGTCAGGAATATGACAGTTGTTTTCCATTCGTTTGATGTGCGTGAGCTTTACATTTTGCCATTTGATAAGGGTCTTTCCGTTTTGAATTTTCCTTGGAGTTCGGTATTTTTGTTATTTTACTTCTAAAATTCATTTACAAAAAACTTTGTGAATATACTGCTGAAACATCGTTTTCTTACATATATGTCTGCTGTATGTTTGCTGCATGGATTAACGATTAGTGAATTGTCAGTTGGAATTTGAGCCAAAAGTAAGTGTTGAAAGCTTGTTGGAATAACTAAAATCTACGTCGGAAGAAAACATGTCAATGCGGACAATTACATATGTTATGGTCAATCTTGGCAATCTTCAAAATATTTAGTTTACAACTGAGAAACGCTATAGGGAAATATTTCCACTAAAGCAGACTATAAAGGACGACTAATGGATTGGCAGACTAATTATACTACCAAAATAGCATCAGGATTTGTTAAATTTGTTTCTATTGGATTGAAAAGGGCAAACTTTTCCCATGTTAATAAATTGTACTAAAAACAAATAAACTTCTATCGTCTTATATTATTTGCGAATGAAATAGGTTTTTATACAACCGGTTTATTGTTAGGAAAATGCACCCAACATATAAGGTAGAATATTGTGAAAAATTTGTTTCAATTTGTCTGCCATCATAGAGTGCGAAATATAGTGTTGACCATTATAATACAACTCATTAACTAACTTACTTTTAATTGGAAACGAACGACACAAATCAGAAAGTGTCTTTGTATTGTTGAAAGTGTATCTTTATATATTTTGATTCACAAGTCTTTGGATCAACTCTTTTCATTCCTTAATAATATTAGGTTATCATTATTTTTTACATGGTGAAGAACAAATCAACTAAGACAACTGATCTTTAATTCCGCTAACTCAGGCAAACTTCTTAGACATTCTTAATCAAACAGGGAAATTGATAATCAAACATCTCTGTTTTATAATGATTCTTCTTTTATGGGTGTGACCTGTTATCTATTTCCCGCATGAAGAGATAATTTTCGTATTACACTGAACAGGGAGTATTATGAATACGTGATGCGAAAAATGTGTGTGGCCTATCCTGCACTGTGTCTAGAAATTGCAACAGTTCATTTGGTACTTCGTTATATCAATAAAGACATCAAATAACTCGAGATAATAGCAAGCGTTTTTCAATTCTCATTCTTTATGAAACCTATAACCCTATAATTCTGTGTACATTTGAACTGGTTCTGAGCAGTTTAATACTGAAACACCACACGTTACATTTGTCTGGTGTAATTCCCGCCATATCTACCTAGAGCATTACTGTTTTCATTTTTCTTTAAATCATTGAACTATTTTTACCACTTTACCCGGTAGATACAGTTTTTATCCACGCTTGATATTTTAATTTTGAAATATTAAAATAATTGTCAAACCTCACATTTTAAAGTTGTGATATTTAACTATTTTGAATAAAGTCTATATTTATTTAGGTGTATATATTGCTCCCCTACAGACATTTTCGATGATGCCTTTATTTTGAAATAGAACATGAAAGTTAAGCAAAGACAACACACATTATATCTCGTTTGATGTACTCTTTGTGGATTGATCTACGTCGGGGAAACTCGACAAAAACTCAATTTTAGAATGAATGATCATCGGTCTAATGTAAATGATCCTAATAACAACAAATTTCTCTATAAACATTTCAATCAGCCTGACCATTCTATTATGTCAATGAAAGTCCGGATTATAGAGAAAATATATCATTCAACAAATGACCCCATATTGAGTACACCATATCGTTTACAAAGAGAAGACTTTTGGATAAGAGAGTTGGGAACAGCCATTCCATATGGATGCAATGACAAAATTGATGGTGTAGGTATGTTGTCTAGTCCCAGGTGTAGTACTGTCAATACATTACAATTATTTAATACTTCTGCTCGACGAAATAGAAGTCATGGTCACAGAAAATATATACCACCTGCTGTGCACACCGTGCCAATTGAAAGTCTGTTAACGTCTGTTCAAAAACCTATAGGAATTCATCATATCAGAACTAAATTATACTCCATTCCATTGTCAAAAGTTTTTTCACTATTTCAAGAGGCCCAAAATACTTCCGTTATTGATTCTCGTTCTGTTTTGTATAGATTAGTTGCAATAATCATGGACATTGCTAACCATAGACTATTCAAACCCGTATCGACTACATCCAAAAATGAGGAAAAACGCAATTTTTTTAAGGTAGAATTCGCCAATAAAGGTTTAGATGCTGTAAATATTAGCAATATTTTCCATCAGAAATCTGTACAAAAACTATACCTGATTACTTCAAAAATAAAGCTACACCTGTTATTTCTTATACTTACACCAAGTCTATTGCATCCAAGATTTTCAACCACAAGAGAGTTTTGGAGGCCTTTAACCTCAAAGATGTGAAATTCAAGCCTCCGGATTGCTCATGTGCATCGTCAAAATACAAGTATAGTCCAGCTGGTCATGTTATTACTGGTGACCTTGGCATCGTTACCAATGAACAACTAAGAGAGTTGTTAGCCAAGGGACCAAAATATAGAATTCCCCAGCCCATCAAATGGAAAAAGAATTTCAAGTTACTGATGGATGCAGTTGAGGACTATGCAAGAAAATGGGTAAAGCACAAACCAGACGAACCAGAACTGGACACTTTGTCTGAATGGATCAAAGCTATTCGATCATGCATTCAGAAGCGCATTCAAAAACTACGATGCAATATGAGCACAAGAATTACTAACCCTTTCAAAAATCCGGATGTTGTGGATGCTTTATCCTCTTTGCATGACACATTTGTCGTTGTTCCAGCAGATAAAGCCTCCAATAATATTGTCTTCATATGTAAAAACCATTATTTGCAATGTCTCACAACAGAGCTTGGAATAAATAGAACTACTGGTAACCCTTCATATTCTTTCACATCATTTACCAAGGACGAAATTGTACAAAATCACAAATCTGTCCTTCTTTCGTTTGGTAGCAACATCAAAGAAAACGAAGAAAATTTACCGTCATTATACTGGATACCAAAACTACACAAAACTCCATATAAAGAACGATACATAGCTGGGTCATCAAAATGTTCGACTAAACATCTTTCTAAAGTACTGACTACTATTCTTTCTACAGTTAAAGATAGGCTTCAAAAATATTGTGATGAGATATATTCTACCAGTGGTGTTCACCAGATGTGGATTCTCAAAAATTCGAAAGATCTACTGCTTAATCTTCGATCACAATCTTTGCAATTTTGCAGCAACATAAAGACTTTTGAGTTTTCTACGCTTTACACTACTATTCCTCATGCTCAGTTTAAAGATCGACTTCACCATCTCATTAAACAGAGCTTTTTCTATAAAAATGGGAATCGTAGATACAAATTTCTTGTTTGGGGTTACAATAATTCATATTTTGTGAAAAACCACACTGAATCTACCAGAAAATATACTAAAGATGATATTATCAAAATGCTGGACTTTTTGATCGACAATATATTTGTTGAGTTTGGAGGAATTATATTTCAACAGACAGTCGGTATTCCAACGGGAACTAATTGTGCACCCCTACTGGCCGATTTGTTTTTGTACTCGTATGAAGCAGAATTCATTCAGAACCTTCTAAAAGACAAAAAGAAAAAGCACCTTGCGAAATTCTGTAATTTTACTTTCCGATATATTGATGATGTTCTATCATGGAATAACTCATATTTCAGCCAATACTTACATCTCATATATCCCAGTGAACTTGAAATTAAGGATACTACTGATACTAGAAGGACTGCTTCATACCTTGATCTTTTCCTCAATATTGACACAGATGGACGACTTCACACGAAAATCTATGATAAACGGGACGATTTCAACTTCCCAATTATCAATTTCCCATTTCTCGGCAATAACATACCCTCTGCCCCTTCGTATTGTGTTTACATATCTGAATTGATACGTTATTCTCATGCTTGTTCACACTATACGGACTTCATATACAAGAGTGTGCTCCTTACGCAGAAACTGCTCCAACAAAGTTATGAGGAGGACAGATTAAAAATGACACTCCGTAAATTTTACGGACACCATCACGAATTGGTTGATCCATACGATGTCCAAACTAACTAAGGACATTTTTACCACGTGTTAGATTGTGGTTTATCATTACGTCGTCTGATCTTTTAATTACCGAACGTGACTTATTCCCGATTGTGGCTGTTTAGCTGAGTGTGAAACCGCATTGCTATAAGACGTGTCACGGTACTTTTCTATCCTAGATTCATGTATTTAATTTTGATGTTATATTTGTTATTCTCGTCGGATTTTGTCAAATGTCTTAACGTCTTTTCTGTTATATTCGTGTGTTATGGTAAAGGTAATTAATCACTCCCTTCATTTATTAGATTTTAGTTTGGTTCAACGAAATTTATACGATATATTTGGTTTACAGTTTGATTCAGAAGAAACACCGACATAGCTAGATAATACAATTAATTACTAGTATCTGATTACTACCACAATTTGATATCAATAAGTATTGTAATTTTCATTGTTATAAACAAATGTAATGTCAGTATTACAAATCTAATCTTGAATCAATCCTAATCCTATCTTATTTTTGGGAAATATTTTTACAAATTCAAATGTGACGTCACTTTGTGTGTTTTTATAGAATTTCAAATGTGACGTCACTTTGTGCGTTGAGGCTTTGGCTAACTCGGCTGTGTATTTTTATTTGTTGGATTAAGTTGTTTTATGTAATGTATCCATTTTTTATTCTGTAGTTAGTCCCCACTTCGGTTTTCTCATGTATATCTATTATATAGTCATTTTATAAAATTTACTGTTTCCAAAATTATAAATTATTCTAAATGATAAGGATGTTCTTGTCCCAGGCAGAAAACCCTGGCCGTGTTAGGCGCAACTTTTGGAAGTTTTGGTCCTCGATGCTCTTCAGCTTTGTACTTGTTTTGGCTTTCAAACTGGTTAGTCTTGTGTGGATGAGACGCACGTCTGGTGTATTAAATTTTAAACCTAGTACCTTTTGTTAGCTATCATTCGTGTGTATTCTTTGTCCTATATGTTCTCCCATTTATTTGTATTGTAGTCCTGTCATGTAATGTTGTCATTTTAATGTTATATTTAACATTGCCATAAAAGCGGGAGGTTTGGCATGCCACAAAACCAGATTCAACCCACCATTTTTTTCTTAAAATGTCCTGTACCAAGTCAGGAAAATGGCCATTGTTATATTATAGTTAGTTTCTGTGTGTGTTACATTTTAATGTTGTGTTTTTGTTGTGTCGTTGTTCTCCTCTTATATTTGATGCGTTTCCCTCGGTTTTGGTTTGTGACCCGTATTTGTTTTTATCTCTATCGATTTATGAGTTTCGAACAGCGGTATACTACTGTTGCCTTTATTGATCAAACAAAAGAGGGAAAAATTAGAAAATATAAAGTTAGAGTGTCGTAAATTCTTTGTCAATTAATTATGTTGACACCTTCGTTCGATGCTTTGAGAAATCTCTTAATTTACAGAAGATCTGAATCAAATTTAGATCTTTTTCACAAAAATGACTTGCATACTTAAATGTAGACCCTGTATGTATGTTTTTCTATAGGGGAAAATATATGCCAGGTATCTTACTTTTACTTGTTTCAACAATTGTGCTAAGCTTTAAGTAAATTGACATAAGTATACTCAAGTTATTTTACGCCTTGTAAATATTTTTAGTAAATCTGACAACTTAAGTCCCATAAAACAGAAAATTTTCAGAATCAAAACGGAGTTTCCTTTAATTGTCTGTGTTTTGTTTTAGGAAATCGATCTAAGAACACTCGAGTTAATGCGCGATATGATGTGAAAAATTACCTTTAACCTGATGGTTAAACTTCTGTAATTTTGACAGAACACTACTAAATCAATATTAGTCTTTCTGCTGATGAATGCCATGGGAAAATGTATCAACATTGTTAACACAATGTTAAATTACATTTCAAATTTTAAATAGAATTTCAACTATCGAGTCTATATAATTTGATATACAATATAGTCGACGTGATTCTGTGAGGATTCCTGATGTTTAAACTAATTTAATTTGCATTGCTGTATTACTTGTTATACCTCAATTTTATGTTATAAAAATCATATACAGTTTATACATATTAAATTGACCAGTATGGCTTTTTACATTAAATACAGCGTATTAACTACCAATTGTTAGTGAACGTTTGATATTGACTCCTACTCTACATAGATGTTTTTTAACGAAAGGTTGAGACAGCATTCCCTTATCGCTACAAGCTTTGACGAAACACTTTAAAGATGCAATTTGATTCTCTTGCCCTTATGACATGTATATTTTTTTGCAGAAATTACTTTCCATAAATATCTTAATGAATGCTGAAGTTATTTAGCTCATACAAAAGGTGGATAGGCAAATGAAAGGTCAGTAAAGACATATTCTTAGATATATTGGTGAAATATATAATATTCTAAACAAAATAACCTAAAATACAATGTATACACGTATAATCAATCAACACATTTATGGAACTATAGGAATCCCCAAAAATACTTAACAGTAAAAAAGACCGCATCAACCACCAACACCCGATTACTCTGGAAAAAATCAGGTGAGCTTGCAAACAAGGATAAAAACAAATAACGAACAACACATGGTTCAGATAGCTTGAAATGGTACAGCCACAAAATATGGTGGGGTTTAACTAGTTATGTGTACGGACAAACACCTCCTTAGAAAAAAACGTTTTACCCGAATAAACGAGTATATCTCGTCAGTATCCCTTGCTTTTGAAACATGTTAGAAATGTTCCAAGTTTATATATATATATATATATATATATATATATAAATGCCTAAGAATGTAACTTTAACACACGAATAAGTGTTATAAAAATAGTTGTTATATGTTATATATTCACACAATATTTCGCTAAACAAATTAGCTTCATCAGGCGTGTGCAGCCATCCAGGTGAAAAATTGGATGCTGTAAAGAAACTTTTGCAGCTTAATGTACATGTCTATAATATATTTTTGCCGCTTAATGTACATTGCGATTCTTAAATCAAAACAAATGGTTGTGTTAGTTAAATAGTATGAAGTTCAGGATTTATTCCTTTAGTTTTGGATAAAACTGTTTTTCATCTCTCTCGTTCAGTCCATTAGATATATATATGAACAGCGTGGACAAAATTTAAAACTTTTCAATATATATATATATACAAGTCTAAATTGAAAACAACGTCCAAACCTATGATTACGTTGGATAAAAACCGCTATTTTTATACGTGTGCATGCATAAAAAATTTCTTGTTAGAGGGGTCTAAATACAGCACAAACAACATTTTTTTAAGACCAAAAAAGTGAAAAGTAAATTTTAACACAACGCATTTGACTAACAGGTCGAACAACAAATGTTCTTAAACCCTGCTGACTGCCATTGGCGATTGCCAAATAAACGGATCACCGATGTAATCAATGGATCTTAATTATAAATTTAAAACTAAACAGAAAACAATAAACTTGCGGAAAAAATGGTATACCGCAAACAAAAGGTGCAAAGGTTTTTGTACACCATATCCGGATTTCGACAATTAATGTCTCTTCAGTTATTTTAGGGATCGAAATGGTATTTGAAAAGCCATACAGTTTAACTCAATTTAGGATAGACTCTTGAATTTTGAGGAGTCAAAAAAGGATGAACGGATCATATAAACCCGAAGGCAAATATAATACAAGCCCAAACGAAAAAATATAAACAAGCCTTAATTGAAAACAACGTTCAAACCTATGATTGCGTTGGATAAAAACCGCTATTTTTATACGTGTGCATGCATAACAAATTTCTTGTTAGAGGGTCTAAATACAGCACAAACAACATTTTCCAAAAGACCAAAAAGTGAAAAGTAAATTTTAAAAACGCATTTGACTAACAGGTCGAACAACAAATGTTCTTAAACCCTGCTGACTGCCATTGGCGATTGCCAAATAAACGGATCACCGATGTAATAAATGGATCTTAATTATAAATTTAATACTAAACAGAAAACAATAAACTTGCGGAAAAATGGTATACCGCAAACAAAAGGTGCAAAGGTTTTGTACATCATATCCGGATTTCGACAATTAATGTCTCTTCAGTGATGTTAGGGATCAAAACGGTATTTGGAAAGCCATACAATTTAACTCAATTTAGGATAGACTCTTGAATTTTGAGGAGTCAAAATAGGATGAACGGATCATATAAACCCGAAGGAAATATAATATAATATATATATACAAGTCTAAATTGAAAACAACGTTCAAACCTATGATTGCGTTGGATAAAACCGCTATTTTTATACGTGTGCATGCATAACAAATTTCTTGTTAGAGGGGTCTAAATACAGCACAAACAACATTTTCCAAAAGACCAAAAAAGTGAAAAGGTATATTTTAACAAAACGCATTTGACTAACAGGTCGAACAACAAATGTTCTTAAACCCTGCTGACTGCCATTGGCGATTGCCAAATAAACGGATCACCGATGTAATAAATGGATCTTAATTAAAACTTTTAATACTAAACAGAAAACAATAAACTTGCGGAAAAGATGATGTACCGCAAACAAAAGGTGCAAAGGTTTTTGTACACCATATCCGGAGTTCGACAATTAATGTCTCTTCGGTGATGTTAAGAATCGAAACGGTATTTGGAAAGCTAATAACAGCATACCAGTAAAAGAAAGGGTTGTCTTATACAATTTTACGAGATCTCAAATTATCATATTTTACAGATAATATGCTGATAACTGCAAAGATAAAAGTATTCAAACGTCTGTGGTGTCTGTTATACTATAGAATTAACAGTTGTGTAAGTTCAAACTTACGTTCATTAAAAACTGCTTCATTAGAATATATTCTATCCGGAATATACGCGCCAGGAGGAGCATGCACCTTTAGCCATAACAACAACAAATTACACAATATTTCCATTTAATATACTCTTGAAGAAAAATCGGTCAAGATGACGGACGGTACATTTGGATTGTTACTAGTGAAAGGTAGGGTGTTGAGTAAGGCAGAAACTGTGTATGCAATAGTTTATCAACGTACCCCTCAACAAGCTATTGCAAACGTTATTGAACGTTAAGAGAGCATGGCACGCATCCTGCAAGAGGCATCTGGAAATGTTTAAGTGTTTCAAAAAATTATTAGCAAATCAAAACGTTAATTCTTTTGAAAATTATTTGCGTATATTGTTTGCATAAACATTTGCGTCAGTTGAGCTTTCGCTAAGCCTTGCTGCAGTTGAGTGTATTTAATTTAAAAGGTATTTGAGTAAACTTTTGTCCATTAAAAACAATGAGTGAAGACCTACCAGTTTTGACAGTCGTGGTTTTTTTATAAATGTAGATAAACCTTAAATGATCACTAAATCATGGGATAGTTATTGATTCAAAACAGTTCATCGACAGTAAAATACTATTATAGTAACAGTGCTACATAATTGATAAACATCTACTCATTTAACAAATTGTATCTCAATAAGAACATAGTAATCAAATAGGATTGCTATAGAAGGTTGTTTACCTTGTAAGATCAGAATCACGTATACGTTTTTCAATCATTCAAATATATATATACCAATTATCTTGGACAGAGATTTCCTATGGGCGGGGAGAATGTAAAACAAGTCAGAAAAACAGTTAAACGAAGTAAATCTGGTGCTTTCGAGTGGTTGTCTGAATTAAAATCAATTCGTAACGCCTCAGAATCAAAAGTAAAGAACCACATTATTTGCATGTTAATATAACCAATAAAAATGTTTCAGTTTTCATTCTTCAAAATATTTGAAATGACACATCATTAAAGGATTTACTTGTGGATGACACATGTTCTGTCATAATTTTCATCAGAATAACTCGAGTCAAAACGTTTGGAACGCAAATCATATTTAACGTTTGAGAGCAAATAAAAACTTAACAAAACGACAAAAATCAACAAAATGGTCTAAACAGAACATCCAGAGCCGTTGAAATTCAACTGATCCTGATGGAGTTTCAGATAAAGCTAATAAATATACTGTACTGAAAACCACCAATAAAAGCACCGTTTCTTTGACGTATAGTTATTTCCCGATTTTAATTGAGATGTTGCATTCATTTATTTCTGCACCTTATTCCTTCCTATCCAATTTATATAGTCAGTTTAACACATGAGAAGTCAGGGACATTTATAATGACAACTTGTGATAAATCATGTTGTGCAATAAACTCTCCAATTCTATGATACTAAATGGGATAGTCTTGTTATCTTTGACAGTCAGGCAGTCTGGTACGTAAATATATACTTAAGTTTCCACAAATATGACATATGATAAAATGGAATACAATATTTTTATCAATTAAGTCTAATGAATGATATGAGTTGGTCATTTCAAGCTTAAACTGAAATTATCGACAACTGATTTGTTTAACTAGCTGTCATTGCATAGACGTGTTTATACGTTTTGGATATAGCAATTGAAAAGTTTTGTAATATTTACCGTAGATCTAGATTGTGCTAGCATTATTTCAGTTTATTATTAAAATTAACTAACTCAAAGTTGTTCTTCTCTATTTTGAATTATGCACTAGTCATTTATTTTCAATCCATCGGAACGTATCAAATCTATCCCTGCATCGTGTGTGCAGAGTTTTAAACATTAAATTTTAAATTTAACTGTCTAGATTATTAGGCGCAGAGGTATCATGTACGCAATTAACCATACATCTTTTCGAAAAGAGACATAGAAGGTATATCGGTATTTCTAGACAGTGTTTAATTAATAGGACGCTAGTCCTTTTATTTGATTTTTGATACATGCATTAGTTATACTAAACCAGTTTTATTCTTCCTCATTTTGGTTATAATCATATATGGGCGTTTTTCAAAAAAAAAGGTCCCCCTTTTCTGTCCAGAGTTTAAATTGTAATAAAATCATATAATTTTTTATTTTTTTTTGTCTCAGTCTATAAATTGTACTTAATAAAGACAAAGGCAACACTTTTTGTTTGTGGTAAGGACTCTCTGAAAATATCCGACCAAAGGGCTCAAAAACAGCAAAAAACAATCTTTTTTGCGCCTTTTTCAATGTTATGTCATAGAGCTACATCTGAACATTACAAAAAGTATTCAAATATTTAGATAACTCATATAGATTTGTGCTAGTTACTTTTCGTGTGGCGTCCATGAAAAAATGTCTACTTCGCAACAACAAACAATTGACAAAATTATAATCATTCTCTTATTGAAATTGTAGTCTTTCCTTTTAACTGCAACTAATACAACTTCATTAAGTAAAATGGCGATCATCTATGGATGCTGATGATATAGTTCTCTGCATTGAATCAATCTGTAAGTCCTATTGATAGCGTACTTTTTTACTTGCCCACTTTGCAACGTCTTTTTTTAAAGAAATGTTGACCTCAAACCATAAAAAAGTGGAGATTATGAAATAAAATGTATTGTCAACTAAAGGCAACAGTAGTATACCGCTGTTCGAAATTCATAAATCGATTGAAAAAAAAAAACAAATCCGGGTTACAAACTAAAACTGAGGGAAACACATCAACTATAAGAGGAGAACAACGACACAACAGAAACACTAAAATGCAACACACACAGAAACGAACTATAAGATAACAATAGCCATTTTCTGACTTGGTACAGGACATTTTAAGAAAAAAATGGTGGGTTGAACCTGGTTTTGTGGCTAGCCGAACCTCCCGCTTTAATGGCAATGTTAAATATAACACTAAAATGGCAACATTACATGACAGGACTACAATACAAATAAATGGGAGAACATACAGGACAGAGAAACACACAAATAAACAATACGATAGAACCAAAAACGATAATCATAAAAAACATGTATCTGAGAAACCGTGGGTAACAACAATAAACGAAAACGTAGTGGACCGTTGCGCAGTGGATGTATTTACATGTGAGCAGCCATTGTTGTTACACACGGATTCTCAGATACATGTTTTTATGATTATTGTTTTAGACAATACGTTTTATTTCATAAACACCATGTTTTTTTTATGATTTGAGGTAAATTTTTCTTAAAAAAAAAAAAAAAAAAAGACAAAGAGCGTTTCATAGGGGACATATATCGTTATACAGTGGACATTTGTAAATATTTCTAGAAGTTAAAATTGCAAATCAAATAGTTACATCGTATAAAATCATTTATTATTATATTCTTGAAGAAAAAATACCTTTAAATCCAAATTTTTTAGCATGGTAGAGCCGTAAAAAATCGTTGCGAAGGTGCCTTCTTAGTACACCATGTTAACTTTTACAGAGTTGCTGTCAAGCTTACCAGTTTAAGGTTGCATATTTTGTATTTAGCTTATACTGATGTTAAAGTATTGACATGTACAATTAAATCACTTTTTTCTCAACATTGTATTTTTTGATTTGCCAGTTGTCAAAAATGGAAATGTTTTTGTAAAAAAGGCCCATATAATAGAATATCACATTTCACATTGTCAATCACATCTTCAGTGTTTTTTTTCTCCCAATTGATGAAGCCCTACACATGTAAGCATGTGTATGAGTAATGATGAAATCAAAATTTATTGTCCTTCAAAAAATGGTAATTAGATATATGTGTGACATTTATATATCTGCCAAATGATAAGAAACAAATAATATCAAAGTCATTGTCATTGTCTTTTACTTTGTTTTTTTTTCTTCTTCTTCTCGACATATAATCTAATTTACAATTCTTAAGTGCATATGCATGGTCTGGTACTTTTCTATGCAAATACAGAACGAACTGTGTTTTTTTAAATAAATGTATTCTATGTCAATTTGTCAAACTTAATTTTTTGTCGTACATTCAGACAAGATAAGAATACGGTAAGTGTCACATTTTGAAAAGTTGATAGCAAGATCAGTTGTCTACGCAGGATGTTTGTGTTCTTCATAATTAAATATCCTTTACTACCATAAATGATGTCTTTGTTCTTAGCAATGCTATCTGTACTTCAATGACCAAACATAATGGTATAGAAAATGGAATTATCTGGCAAAAGCCTGAAGTTTTGTCAGACAGTAAATGAAATGAGCTTAATAGTAGATGTATAACGATGCGGGATGTCTGTTTCTATAACAACACTAATTTTTTTTTATATCTTTAGTAATAACGTGTAAATTACAAATGTAATGTATAATAAAACATTTTAATATTTTGTGATAATTTTACTTTACTATGCCTCACCTTCGTGGCCTACGTCGTAGGTGAGATAAAAAAAAATTGAAAATTGACAACCACCCTTACAATCAATCCTACAAATGCATTGTATTACAACTATTTAATGTCTATGATACTGTTTGTGACGATCTGCAGTTTAGGAGACAGTTGGGACAACACTGAACTGCGCGTAGCCTAACCCGAATAATCTGGTCGTTACATTCTGTCTACTGCGTTATTTAGGAAGGACACTGATAGAGGGTATCTTGATATCTATATCATTAACGGAAAGCTTAATACAAAAATTTATGATAAAAGAGATGATTTTCATTTCCTATCGTTAATTATCCATTTTAGATGGTGACGTTCCTTGTCACCATCTAACGGTGTTTATATATCTCAACTTGTACGATTCGCTCGTGTATGTAACAACGTTTCAGATTTTAACGAAAGAAATTTATGTATTACTGAAAATTATTACACCAGGGTTTTCGATATCACAAACTAGTCAAAACATTTACTAAATTTTATCATCAGTACAAGGACATCATTCGTAAATATAGCTCAACATGCAGACTTCTTATACGTTCAGGTATTTCACATCCAATCTTTTATGGTAATATTCTTTATAAAGCACAAAATGTCAGTATTCACCTCAGAAGCTAACAAAACCTTTAAATAGACTTATTAAGAAGGGATATAGTTACGATACTGTTGTCAGGTCATTAAAGATTGCATATGTTGGCTTTAATATTGATTCACTTATAGGGTCTTTGCATCGGAACTAAACACATTTATTTAAAACCAGTTGTTGGCATGACACGGGTTATGCTCTTCTCATATATTTTATGATGGTATGATACTAAACCCTAACGGAGGGATTGTGCCTGATATTCATATGATGAAGACATAATCTTTCAATCAGTTTAATTGAGGTCTGAGCTGGCATGTCAGTTAACTGCTAGTAATCTGTTGTTATTTATGTATTATTGTCATTTTGTTTATTTTCTTTTGTTACATCTTCTGACATCGGACTCGGACTTCTCTTTAACTGACTTTTAATGTGCGTAGTGTTATGCGTTTACTTTTCTACATTGGCTAGAGGTATAGGGGAGGTTGAGATCTCATAAACATGTTTAACCCCGCCGCATTTTGCGCCTGTCCCAAGTCAGGAGCCTCTGGCCTTTGTTAGTCTTGTATTATTTTTACTTTTAGTTTCTTGTGTATAATTTGAGTTTAATATGACGTCCATTATCACTGAACTAGTATATATATTTGTTTAGGGGCCAGCTTAAGGACGCTTCCGGGTGCGGGAATATCTCGCTGCATTGAAGACCTATTGGTGACCTTCTGTTGTTGTCTGTTCTGTGGTCGGGTTGTTGTCTCTTTGACACATTCCCATTTCCATTCTCAATTTTATTCTGTGTTTTATGTATCCCTAAATTTGACTTTTATCGTTAAAAGTTTTCACCTGGAATACAGAAACCTTACATTTTGAATATATGTTGTCCTAGGGAAAGGTATATTATTGTTTATTAGTTTTTAAATGTCATCATCATTTTAGAATATCACTAAAGAGAATCTAAGAAATCGGATACTTCAAATCAGTACAAATCTTTTTATACTGCTTTTAGTAGATTTATTCTGAAGTCATATTGATTTAATGTTTTATATATACCATGTTTTGGTTTTTTTTTCAAATCTCATATCAACTTCATTTTGACACCTACATATATGTCTTTATTCTCATACAGCCAATGTATTACATCTGTTCAGAGAATAGGCGAACTTAAGGTCAAATAATAAAAAAAAACTTACCATAGATAAGTAGTTTAATGTGGTATACAAAAACTGCAAAAAAGACTATTGACAGATTACTTCTGACCAAAGTTCCACTGTCACCTATCAAAGCCTTAACTATGCATAAAGCAGTTAATTCCGACCTGTAGAAGTCCGGGTAACCATACTTTAATACCCTAGTCAAACCGAAAATGAAAATGAAAGTAAATATTAGTAAACCAATCAAACCAAACCTATTTTTTTTACTTAATTGAGAAATAATGTAAACTGAAGCAACAATAACTAGACAGTTGTTGAATTTGAAAATAAAGTAAAAGCTAAATTAATATGCAGATGCTTCTCGTCAAAGGCACATTACGTAAAGGCCTATACTGACAGTGGTAGTTCGTTTACAGTATAATAATATCGGATAACCTGCAGTTAGTGTCTTTCTTTGTCCGTCAGTTTAAATACTTGTTACTTATATGCCCTGCAGAATCAAAATTGTCTGCATTACCAAATTTCTGAGATAGCGGAAACAATTATTTCAGGATAAGCAGCAGGACTGAAATTATGGCTAACTTGGAATTTTCGAAGATAAGTGCTGATAACAGTACAACATACATTTACTTTTATTTACTAACTCTGGTTCGATACATGCTAGTTCATTATCACTGTCATCTGTCATCTGTGAGCCCATTAGCGAGTTCCTCTGTACTGACATGATTTAGATTGGCAATGCTGAATGTAAATAGTTAGTAATAAATAAGATAATTGTACAAAAAGATGGCAATCCATTAGGAGTAATAGTTTGTTTTTTTTAAATTGCATAATTGAAATATTTTGAAATCTTTGTTTTTATGCGATACACGTATATCAATACTTTTTTATGATTTCAGTATCAATACTTTTTACATTGATTTCAGAAATGACCCAAACGAACATATTCTTCCCTATTCTAATAAAGTTTTGCGGGACAACTATGACGTTCAATACCAAGGACTTAACTTGGGTCTTAATTCAAACATTTCGATAAGTGTTGTTGTATTCCTTGGAGACATACATATTTTCATCCCTAAGTTTTTATTCCATTACAGTTTTATATACGTAATTTGATATGCGTTAAATCAGTATTGATAATATTAGAATGGAGTACTTATAAGTATTCATCACCATTGAATTAACTGAGATTCACTTTCCATTAATTTGATAAACACTGTTTTATTCCTTAGAGTTAAAAACATATAGTGACCTGTAATTCCCCGCATTTTTTTGTTTTTTGTTTTTGTTTTGTTTTGTTTTTTTTTTCAGATCAGAAGCTTTCGCCCAAGCATAGTTTTTAATCGTGATTTTATATTTTTATTACTTTTGGTGTTAATTGTTATTGACAACAAAATGAATGCATATATCACAAAAGCGATCGTAGTTGGAGTTGACAAATTGTAAAACTGTAGAAAGAAAATTCAGTTGCTTGAAAGGTGAACACTTTCATGGACCGTACAAACTCCTAGAAAGTGTGTTTTTTTAATTTAAAATTAATAATTCAATAAAACAAAGGTTCAAACAACGTAAGGTTAAACTTATTCATTTTAGCTGCTGTTATTTGATAGATATAGGAAGATGTGGTGTGAGTGCCAATGAGACAACTCTCCATCCAAATAACGATCCATGTACTCTTTAAAAGGGTTTATAAATTGAAATTGACAGTAAATTAATATAAATTTAGATTTGAAAATAATCTTATTCACCTATATTTTTACAGATTACTTTTGTAGTTGTAACCAAACGCTCGACAAGATCAAACAACGGAAAGACTGGAAAACATCTGTAATATTGAAGAGCTCAAATATTTCATTATGACAGGAAAACAGAAATGTTGTTATTCATCTCTTCAAAGTAACAGATGGCTCTTCACTAGAAATTATACATTTGCACTCTTCGTCAGATTGTAGTTTTGGTCATAGTAGTAAAAAAGGTATAATTAAAGTACATGTTGTCGGTAATGTTTAATTCTATAGGATGTGCAACATTACCATTCTTTGAAAAATGATATAGGGTGAAATAATTAATTTGCAAGAAATGAGAATATACTGTAATTATGCATTCATTGCCTTTTTTATTATCAATTTGCTAAGCATCTTGTTTGAAGCAAAATAAAATTTTTCTTACATTTTTTTCTACATTCAAATTGTGTTCATGTTTATTTTAGGCATTACACACATCTTTTCTTCGTGTAAAGTTTATCACGTTGCTGTTTATCATCTACTCGAAAGTTACCAATGAATATCTAAAAAAAGGGTAATTCGAACTCGTTTTCTTATTTCGCAGAAAAGTAGTTAAATTATAATCGAGAGAGTTGCACCTTAAAATGAATTTCCTTAAGATTTGAATAGATAAGACAATCTCTGTATATGTTTTAATGATACAATAAAAATATAGCAGTTGAACTTATAAAAGTAGGTGAAAATTAAATGCAAATTTACATTTAATTTACAACATGATTATACTTTTGATACCATTCTAGTCGACACAAAGCGTGTTTCTGGGATAACATGCAAAGGGGTCTGCATAGGGTCTTTCTTTCAGTATTCTTTACGATGAATTTTCTCAGGCTTATAATTTGGTACACCAGATGCGCGTTTCCTTTAAATCAGACTCAAAATGGCACCCCTATCACAACAATTAGAAGGACAAATAAAAAAAAAAGTTGAAAAGTATTAAAAACAGAAAATTCCGAACAGTTGTACCAAATATGACTGAGGCAATCTATACCTGGGGATATACAAACCTTCTTGTTTCGGTTTATCAAACATTTGTTACACAATAGATTGAAAATATCAGTGCTATTTCATGTCAACACAAAAGTGGTGATTATTGGGGAGTTGTTTTAAGGTGAAGGAACAGTAAATGAGCTATATCACAGATTTCGGTAAAATTCTAAATACACCTTTGGCTCATTGAAATATAACTGGTAACTATTTCTTTAATTATCTGAAATGCTCCTGGTTGAATTCTTTCAAAAAAAGGTGAACATTTGTATAGAGAGCACAAAAAAATCGACAAAAAAACATTCTTCAATTCGTCTTAAAATCAACAAATCTCCAATTTCAAATTCATAGATTTTTCTTTAAAAACTTTATGTTGTTGATATATAAAATTCCGTTTAAATGATATGAAATAATTATATGGTTACCGACTTCGTTTTTTGTCTATTAACCAATCTGTTACCTAGTTGGTAGTGAAAAACCACGTGTTACGGCATACAACGTGATGCTGTTACGTTTAATTTCTACGTTTCGTAGTATTTTTGCAGCTAGAAAACCACTTTGAATGATGTATACCGTAATAACAAAGTCGGTGACCCTATTATTATTTTACATCAGTAAAACGGAAATGTATGTATCAACAACATATAAAGAAAAATCTATGTAATTAAAAATTTGAGATTTGATGAATTTAAGACAAATGTAAGAACGTGTTTTGCCTATTTTATGTGCACATGCTTTCTACACAAATGTTCCCCTATTTTGAAAGAATTCAATAAGTAATATTTCAGATAATAAAAGAGATAAATCCATTATGTTTTAATTTTCAGTTATAGTGCAACAATCTTTAGGTGTAATCAAAGTCTGTGACATACTCCAACTACTGTAAATTGACTTAAAGGTCTAACTATCAGGATCAGTTGAAGGGCAGAACTGTTCAAATCAGGTCTAGTGTACTATTTTTGGAAACTGTTCTAGGATACAGCTGTTTAATATGAAAATAAGAAGATGTGGTATAATTGTCAACGAGACAACTCTCCACCAGAGACCAATGACATAGAAGTTAGCCTTCAACAATGAGCGAAACCCATACTGTATCGTCAGCTATTAAAGGCCCCGAAATGACAAATGTAAAACAATTCAAACGAGAAAATTAACGGCCTGATTTATGTACAAAATAATAAACGAAAAAAAAAAAAAAAAATTTTCAAGATATGAACTGTCAAAATATATTCCAGGATAGAACAATTCTATAGTATGTAAAACAAACTCTTTGAAGTAACCAAGCTAATAATTCATCTAAAGAAGACTCATCAGTGTCACTTGAATAAATAAAGTTAAAATGCCTAATAAAGTACGAAGTTAAGAGCATTGAGGACCAAAAATAGAGTAGCTCTTTGGTAGTCATTTACACTGTAAAAAATGTGCGTATTCCAAAAACATTTCTGTACCGTGTTTAAACTTAATATTTTATGAATATGTTTAGAAGTTTAGAACTGAGACATATGCAGGATGTAAAGGTACATTAACTGTATACCGTCAACTTGAACTGTAAAATAGCAGTACACAATCGGATTTGTTCTATGCTTAAATCTACAAATTTTGTGACAGATTGGCAATTAATGTGTTAGACTGTTAATTTGAAAAAAGAAAACTAAGTGATTCATTGCATTACTAGTATTAGATTGTCTTTCATTTTTGCTAATGTGTTTTGTCTATATGCCCTTTTGTGTTTCTTTGTGACATGTTTGTTTGTTTTTAGTGATTAAGATTATAACACAATGTTGACTGCTGTACCCCTATTTTTGAAATTTTTACCTATTATGTCTGTTTTTTTGGTTCACACATCGTTGTCAATATAGTAGAATTTTATGCGACTGTCATACAAGGGAGAGGTTTAGCTAGCTATATAACCAGGTTTAACCCACCATTTTTTCTTAAAATGTCCTGTACCAAGTCAGGAATATGGCAATTTTTATCAAATAGTTTGTTTCTATGTATGTTGGCGTTTGTTTTTGTTGCAGTTCAGTGTTCCTGTTGTTCCTTTGTTTTCCTCTTATAGATGATGTTTTTCTTATAGTTGATGTTTTTCCCTCGGTTTTAGTTTGTCACCCTGATTTGTTTTCCCTCAATCGATTTATGACTTTTGAACACCGGTATACTACTGTTGCCTTTATTTAGCAAATATCAAATACTTCTGTTAGTTCGAACCAATTTTTCAATTAAGCCATTTAAGGGGCAAAAACTCTTATAGCAAACATATCATTTCTTACTTTTAGCTAGAAAACAAGTTCGGTTACACCTTTTTTACTTTTTAATTGCTAAAAGCATATTATAAAACCTATCTTCTATCGTATAGATTTCTTTTACCCCCAAAAAAAGGTGTTTTTCCACAAGTTGGACAATTTTTTACGTCTTTTAGCAGGATGACCTATTATTTTCATTAAATTTTGAAAAACCCATAACATCTATATTTACAAAGTATAAGAAAATTATATTTGAGGAAACATATACCGATGATCCACCTTAATATATTCCCACCATGTGGTATCGTTTTTAAGATGCAATGCAGAAATGGTAGTCAGGTCAAAGGGTAAGAAAACATTGGGAACTACAAATGTACGGGAGTCAATTTTCGTAGCTAGATAGATTGTGAAGTATAATTGATATTGTTCTTTACAATAATGCAATTTCTTTTAATTCAGTTTTTAAAAAATCCATGTTTTTCTTATTTTCAGTTTGGTAGTGACTCACGGGATGACCGCTGTTGATTCATGATTCGAGAGTCCGATATTTCTTATGTGTAAAGATAGATATGTTTTATATGCAGTACCCATGCTTAATACAAATACCATATTTTGAACACACCTAAATACAAAAAAAAATAAACACAAAATAGACGTAACATCCTTTTCTGATTATAACGAATCACTTGGTTTCTATAAAGTATATCACCCTATAAACAGAAATCGCAGACAAAAACTTTCAAAACGTAACAAAATCTAATTATACCTTTATAATATACAAGCATACGAGGTTGACAGACAGAAATATGATATGATATACCTGGCAAAATTTTATATCAATGCGCAGAGGCGATGCGAGATATACGACAACTGCTATGCAGGAGAATAAAATTGAGAATGGAAACGGGGAATATGTCATAGAGACAACAACCCGTTTAAAGAGCAGAAAACAGCCGAAGGCCACCAATTGGTCTTCAACACAGCGAAAAAAATCCCGCACCCGCAGGCGGGCTTCAGCTGGCCCCTAAACAATAATGTATACTAGTTCAGCGATAATTGACGCCACGCTAAACTCCAAAATATACATAAATGAACAAAAATTAAAAACATCTTTATCCAAAACATAATCAGAACCTTATATAGATTGAACTAAAGTGAAATAAGTTATTTATTCACGTAACCGATGCAAAAATAGTATATATGTATGTTTTTGATAAAAGGGTAAACAGTTTTAAAATTTTTAAGTCTTAGATAAATATTTAATTTCATTATGTTTAAAGATATGTTTTAATCAGAGATATTTTATTGGTATATAACAATGCTGATGCAGTTAGTAAATACACTTCTATTACTTCCTATAAGTCAACAAATGATATGATCCCTTGAAAGGGCATTAGCTTTAATTTAGACAAAACATTAAAACACGATTCTTTTTGTTCAAGTATTAATAAAAGCGGAATTTTAAAATAATATTTCGTTGAAAGCACTCAGATTGGCCTTAATGTGTCAATTGAAATGGCTTAACTCGATCAAAAATACATTTAAACAAAAACAAGTAAACATACACTGACACAATATAAATACAATATTAAAACTTAGGTGCCTATATAACATAGACGTTACAGGTAGTAATAAAAAAGATGGATGAAGAGTGTCAATAAGACAACTCTTACCTGGGACAAAATGGCGTTAAATAAAACAACGTACACAGGTAAATTTAGACATAATAATTCTATTATTAGGAGTACGGAAGTAAACATTTTTTACAAAATTATTAAATTAAATTTTTTTGTTGTTCTGAGTACGAGTACAGAAGTAAAAGTTTATCGTCAAACTAAATACTTATCAAAGTTGGTACATATTAAAAGTAGTGAGATGAGATATAACACAAAATAAGTAAACATTGAATATCAGAAATACATTACAAATTGTGTCAACAGGTCAAATTAGTACGAAAGTACGTTTTGAGAGTACTCGCAGTTACTGAAAGCTAGTTAAAAGCCAAACACAATTAATAATAAAAAATCATGCATAAGAGACTAAAATCAATTAAAACACATTACAGGGATTTAGTGTTTTAGCGCCATGGACAGTCAAAAAAGACATGACTTGTGCAATGCCAAAATAAAAGTATCGACAGGCAGTAGGATCGTTAGGAGTTAACCTTATAATAAATATGTATCATGCTATATATAGATAAAGCAATCTCTAAATAGAAAATTAACGTGGATGTATTATTATACACCCCAAAAACCATTCGAAAAGAATACAAATTTAGTTGTGGTTTAATTTGTGGATGACAAAATTGATGTAAGGGCCAATGTAAACAATATTCAAAGATCTTATTACAACATTGATAAGATAACCTTTATTAATAAATTTGTTTAAAGGGTCGATGAGTTTACACGGATCACATAGTGATTTCCGCGCTTTAAGTAAATTTTACCGTAAAATTTAGGATGTGAAATACCGTTTTTAAAAAGTTTTCTACAGGTACAGCCAAATTTACTAATTAAATCTTTGTATCTATGAAAGAATTTAGTAAATGTTTTTAGTAATTCATGGTAACGAAATCCCTGACTTAATAATTTACCAGTGATGCATTGATTACGTTCGTTAAAATCTATGACATCACTACACACACGAGCATAACGTACGAGTTGGGATATATAAACGCCGTATGATGGAGCCAAAGGAACATCGCCGTCTAAAAAGGGAAAATTAACAATAGGGAATGAAAAATCGTCTCTTTTATCGTAAAATTTAGTATGGAGTTTAAGTTTAAGTCTGTTAAATATAAGTGTTTATGATTTGAATAGTGTCTTCAACATTTGTGTCAGGGATTGAAAATTCCCGCATTGAATGCAAAACTTCGAAAAACAGCCAAACTAGGGTAATTTTGAGATTTTGTAAGTTTGATTGCGATATGATCAAAGACCTAACAGAAATTGATATATTTTTAACAAGATGTCGATAACAGTAAAATGTCTTTTGTTTAAGGCCTTTTTCTACCTATTTTGGCAGTATTCGTGGCTAGACAATGGCTGTAGTCATATATTTTACCAGATTAAATCGTTCATAAAATACCTAAACAAATCAAGAACAAAATTTGATAAATCAGAACCAATTATAGCTGCTAACATGCAAACTTTATAATTCTGGAAACTACTTGAAATACACTTATCAAATCTATAATATTTATTCGGGAGACGTTATAAAAATTTAGATAAGTCTAAAGATACCAAAAATCTGTTTATAAGCTGTGAAAATATTCGAGACACTAAGAATTTTCTACCCCTAAGAAATAGATTACCTTAGTTGTAATTATCACAACCTTTCAGATTTTTTGGTTTTAATGCTTTTCAACTTCATATTCGATTTAGCGTTCCAACTTTTTGATTTTTAATGAGTCTGATGTAGTCAAAACAAATTATGAGCATTGTCTCTTTCTTAAATTTGTATACACATTGGGTCGATGTCTCTAATTGTAGACATTCACGAGCCCAGTGATCAGCCCTTTAGTTTTGACATGAAACACCATTGATATGCTAATTTTCTGTAATGTTGCTGTTTATAAAGTGTTGGAAACACTGAGGTTTTTTCATCTCCTAGAATTGACTGCCTTAACCGTATTTGTCACATCGTTTTGTAATTTTCAGTATTGAATGCGCTTGAGGTTCGTATTCGATATGGCCTTCCAACTGTTTTGATTCGGGTGTCACTGATGAGTCTAATGTTGACGAAACTCGCGTCTGGCAAACCAAATTATAAGCCTAGTATCTTTGATAAGTCTGTACATAACTACATAACATATGTAATTATATACATTGCTGGTAGACATCTAGAGTGACACGTGAGGTCTTCAAGTATAAACATGTGTCTATACAATATTTCAAGATTAATTCGTCCCAAGTCTATAAGAGTTGAGAATGAAAGATTTTAAAACGATCAAACATCTACCTTTGAAACCAAATTCACCAAATTATAAAGCGTATTACGATATAACATATTTATTAATTACAAAAGAAAAAAAGGATTGGAAATGAGACAGACAGAAATAATGAAGAGTCATTTATGCTTAATGTATTGTGTATGGAGTGCTATAAATATAAATGCCTTTGACACGATCCTTAATTTTTGTATGTATTCTTAATTGGTAACGCGGAACAAGGAGGCATGGTGTAGATTTAAATGTCACTAAACCTTGCAGAAAACTCTTGGAAGATGATTCGTCTTCTAATGAGAACTCGATACTTAACGCCGAGATTTTGTTTATAGTTCATGACAATCCCATGTCATCCAAATTTAGCTAATTGTTACACAACTGATAGCTGACATTATTAGTTTTGTCATTTTGAACATTTAATTGATACAATGTTGTCTCTTTGACTTGAAAGATGTTAAAATTCAATATATATGATAGCACTATTTCATTTATACTAAGCTAAAGATAAAAAGAATAAGCTAACGTTTAAATCCTACGGAAGCCCTGGAGTGTCGTGCAAAAATAAAATTACATTTGTTTTCCTCTATCACATTATCAGCCAGGTCCAAAATGTCATTGTCACAATCGGAATCTTCAAAGTAGCACTAATGGACACAACCATTTAGTTCAAGCTTGTTCAAAGGTAGTGAATAAGCCTTCGATTTGCGAATTCAATCAGTGTGCATTCCATGTTTCAATGACATTTTCAAGCTCTCTCTGAAACAAAAATAACAACAAAAAAATCTGTTCCATGGACGTTTATTATAATGTATAACAAAATCAGTGTACTTTGCAATGAACTAAAAATGCAGAAGTCATAAGTCTATAATATACATATTTAATTTTTTATTCCATAAAGTATGTCTATTCGCTTAGTTTCATTAAATGCAAACGGTATGGGAGATAAGTCAAAAAGGAATGCATTATTTCAATGGTGTCAGAAAAAGAACTTTGATTTAATATGTTTGCAAGAAACTCATTGAACAAAATTGGTAGAAAATGAATGGAAAAAGAATGGGAAGGGTTAAGTTTTTTGGTGTAACGGGACCTCCGCTTCAAAAGGGGTAGCAATTTTAGTAAAACCAAATTTAGATATTAACGTTTCTGAAAAATATAGAAATGCAGAAGGAAGGAAACTGATAGTTGAATTTAAGTTAGACACAAATGAAACTGTTCGAATTTTTAATGGCTACGCCCCTAATAATGGCATAGAAAGAAAAGACTTCTTTAATAAGTTAACCATAAATAAAGAAAATGATGTCGTGAACTATGTTATGGGGGATTTTAACTGTTGTCTAAATAAGAAATTAGATAGAAAATATATGCCCCAACGTGAAGATGTAGGCAATCATGAACTAAAAACTTTATTGAAAAAAGAAACTGACGGACATATGGCGTCTCAGATATCCAAATAAAAAACAATACACATTCTCATGGGGTAAATCATACTCGAGAATAGATTATATATTCACTAGTGAGAATATCGATTTTAGATTAAACAATGCAAAAATTGTTTATTTTCCGTTCAGTGATCACGACGGCGTGACAATTACTATGAAAACTAACGAACCTGAAAGAGGTCCGGGTTATTGGAAAATGAATAATAGTGTTATAAAAACCGACCTTTTTAAAAATACATTTGAAACATTCTGGAATTCTTGGAAACATAACATAAATAAATTTAAAGATAAAAGGGAGTTCTGGGACCTAACAACGATATTACAAAAAGTATTTCAAAGAAACTTAGGTTAAATGAAAATGAGGTTAAAAAGTGGGAACATAAATTAGAAACTCTACTTGAAAAAGACGAAACACAACAAAATCTAAACGAGGTTGAAAAACTAAAAGATGATATATATAAATATTACAAACCAAAAGCAGAAGCTGCACGTATAAGGAAGTATGTCCAGTGCACGATGTTTTGTCGATATTGTCAACATCGCAATGTCTACTTTATCGTGTCATTATTGTGTTGACATTGTTTCCTATCTATATATATATGTTCTGTACCTTTGTGTTTACATCGTTCACATCGTAACATCGTGATGACAATATCGTGTCAACATCGTGTTTATGTTGTATATAAAGAGTCTATACCTTTATGTTTACATCGTTCACATCGTACACATCGCAATGTTAACAATATCGTGTCAACATCGTGTTTATATTGTTTATAACGTCTATACCTTTCTGTTTACATCGTTCACAACGTAAAAAACCCTAAGCTGGAAATGTCACATTATATGCCCTGTCTGAAACCCGAATTACACATATATTACGGATTATCCTTGCCTATTTTTTTTTTTACTAATACCATGTAATTGTTAATAATTCACCACGCAGTATATATTTTCAGTACATGTTTATTAAGTATTTTGTGTAATTCTTTTAAATACAAGTTTTCCATCTTCTCAAATATTTTTTTTTTTCCTCCTTAATATTTTTCAATAAAATTTTGGAATTTAATGTATACCGTTTGTATTTTTTATTTTTTTTTTTAACAACAACAAATACTGAAAAAACCAACTTGATATTTTGCGCATATGTGAAGGATTTTATAATTTGCTGTAAAAATTATTCTATCATATATGCAATAATTTGTATTAGCACTTTAAGACATTACTTAAGTATTGAATGTGTAAATAGTGTGGTTTAAATTAAAAACATATTATTGACGGATACACGTCATTTTTTTCCCTCTGAGAGCCTCTTGCATTCTTTAAGTGTTCTGCATAGCTTAAGACTACGTCACATAGTAACGTTTGATATGATGACGTTGTTGATGTTCCAATTGGGGTAAAAGATGTAGTATATATCCCGACAGTTTCCTGAATATATACTGACACCATATCGTGCACACTACAATGCAAACGATGTAAACACGATATTGATAATACATTGTATACATCGCGATGTGAACGATGTGAACGATGTAAACAGTAAAAAGAGTTGTTACAATGTAAACGATGTTGACAATATATCTTGTTAACATTGCTAATATCGCAATGTCAACGATGTAAACACTACATCGTTACTACATCGTATACATCGCGATGTATACGATATAAACGATATAAAACAGCTGTTACAATCTAACGATGTTGACACAATATAGTGTTAACATTGTTGATATCGCGATGTAAACACGATATCTTTACAACATTATATACATCGCCATGTTAACGATGTCAACGATGTAAACAATATATAAGAATTCATACAATGTTAACGATGTTGACACGATATCGTGTTAGCTTTGTAAATATCGCGATGTCGACAATATTTTTTTAACATTGTGCACTGGACATGGATGCGCATAAGACCAAAAATAAATTGGTATGAAAAAGGCGAAAAATCTACTAACTATTTTTTTTAGATTAGAACAAAAACGAGGACAAGAAAAACTATGGTCCAAGATAAAAGCCGAAAATGGCACATACAAAAAAAAATATAAATGAAATCTTAGGCGAACAATTGAAATATTATGAGAAACTTTTTACCTCAGGGGGTTGGAACCGAGAAACTGGGGAAAAATTATTACAAAATGTAAATAAAACTCTCTCAGAAGCAGAAAAACGTTTATGTGATAGCGAAATTTCGAAAGATGAAATGTTTAAAGCAATTAAATTAATGAAAAGGGATAAATCACCAGGGGAAGATAGCATAACTGCAGAATTTTATCAGGAGTATTGGTATTTGATACAAAATGAACTTACGCAAATATTAAAAGACACTTTTTTTTTGATAAAACGCTTTCCGAATCGCAGAGACTTGGAATGAAAACCTATTATATAAAGTTAGGGAGAGGGACGATATTAAGAACTGACGACCAATAACTTTATTAAATGTAGACTACAAAATTTGCTCAAAAATTTTCGCTGAACGTTTGAAAATTGTTCTACCATCAATTATAGAAACGAACCAAAAGGGGTTTGTAAAGTGCAGAAATATTTTCGATTCTAATAGAATGCTGCAAGATATTTTCGAATATATAGATATGGAAAATGAGGAAGGATCCATAATTTTCCTAGACCAAACAAAAGCTTTTGATTATGCAGAATGGGAATGGTTAGATGCATGTTTAGAAAAATTTCAATTTGGGGAAATCTTCAGAGGTTGGGTTAAAATGTTACTAAAAATGCTAAAACTTTTTTAATGACTAACGGTTTTCAATCAAGATATATCCCCATTTCTAGATCAATCTGTCAGAGCTGTCCAATATCGCCGATGCTATACATTTTACAAGCAGAGCCGATGGCAGCCACAATTAGGACTAATTCAAAAATTCAAGGAATTCACTTACCTAGCCCCAATACAGATATTGAAAAAAAAAAGGTTAAAAAACATGTTTGCAGACGATACACAACTTTTAATGGAACAGAGGAATCAATCGAGGAAACATTTAAGGTTTTAGAAATATACGAGAAAGCATCGGGAGCTAAGATAAATTTTGAAAAGACTGTAGGGTATATTTGGGTCGTTGGAAAAAATAAAACTTCAAAATATAAAAAAGTTAGGTGGTCAAGTAAACCAATTAAAGCATTGGGAGTTATGCATGGATACAGTGTTAATAAAGAAGCGATATGGTTAGAAAAAATCAAGAAAATTAAGGCGTGTCTCGAGGTTTGGAAATCTCGTGACCTAACATTTCAGGGGCAGGGTATTAATATTTAAATCATTGATTATATCTAAAAAAATAAAGTGGAATTCATACAATTAAAGATATTTGGGGCGAAAAAACGAAAAATATCAAAACGACAACTTTATATACAACATCCTTTAAGATAAAAGAAACTGGATTTCGGAATGGACAAGATTAAAATTAGCTATTCCAAAATCGTTTAAAGACAGGCTAATAGACGTCAACCTACAACCCGAACCACAAAAAAAAAATGGTTATTATGTTAAAAATGCTTTTGAATTTTACGATAAACGGAAGAAGTTAGTAATCCCAAATGAAATATCTTTGAAATTAATCCAATATTCGTTAAACTTAAATATAGTTCCAACTGTGAAATAAATTGGAATTTTGTACGCACAAGAGAGTAACTTGTGCGCACGTGTGAGTAACTTGTGCGCACGAGATAGTTCCTCGAGCGCATTTCAATTTTGCATGGCATTCCAGGGCTTCCGTATTACGGATCCTTTTTCGTAGAAACTTTTTTTTATCATTTTCTAAAAGTTTGACACGTTTGAAACGTGAGACAATTCCTCTATTTCCCATAGTATTTAAAAGTCATGTTTACATTATTAACCAATTTTGTATAAACATAAACAATATCTAAAACTTTGTCTCGAGGGGAACAGACTCATAAACCATAGAAAAATTGTAAATGAAATTTCACTAGCATTCAATCATTTTCTCGTTCTCATTTTTTCTACATAATATAAAAAGCTAGCATTATTATTTACTTCACATTCCGCTGTATACTTGACTTGGTTAGAAAAAAAAACACACAGGCCCTGCTAGATTTTGTCTACATGTAAATGGAAAGTTAACAATTAAGAAATTAGAATTAAGTCTCTTTTTTTTTTGGCGTAAAGATAAGGTACCAACTGACAGTTATTATTATCGATATATAGGTCAAGTTCAAGGTATGCAGTCGAAATATCGTGGAATTCTTTATTTTAGGTTTAATCGTAAGGATTCGATAACAAAAATCACCAATAAGAATGACTTTAAACTTAATGCAGCATTAATGATATTGCCTGAACTTCGATACGTCTTTCATTATTATATTTGCAGTTGTAATCAACTCTGAGTATTTGAAATAAATTTTCCAGCTAAAAATGCTCTCATAAATGAAAAGTTACAGGTTCTCTGATTTTAAATGGAGAGAAAACTATTATTTTGTAGACCATTGAATTGTCGTTTATATCAGATCCTTGATTATTTTTATCTTTTGAACAGTAAATTGAAAGAAAATATAGTAAGTGATAAAATGCTTCTTTCACATCAATATTCCAGATGACACTTTTATACGATATATTACCCTTTAATCGGAACTAATATAATTACTAGAACCCAAGTAACATGTCAACTCTCAATTGCGAAAGTAGTCTCATAAAACCTACCACCTTTTTATTCTAGTTATGTATGCCATAATTGAAAAATCCTGAAATAGTCCATGTTAAAAGGACATGCATCTGTCTCGTATTAAGTTTATAATGACACATATGCAATTGATGTAGACATAATGGACTAATTATTTGAGTAAATGGGGGAAAGGATACAGAAAGACTTCGTTTTTTATGAATCAACTGCAACCCGTGCACTAAACTATCCCTAGGTGATTTTAAAATTCCATACATTTTAAAGTAATTGTTTCCCATGATGTTAACTGGACATTTTTGATTCCATGATGTTAACTGGGCATATGAGGTCGAGATTATATTTGTATTTGGAGTGTGAATAAATAGATACATCATATAGCATTATAGAATATTAAAATTGTGAATAAAAGCCGATTGTCTATGACTACCTATGTTCATTTTACAGATTACATGTATCTTCAATTACTTAAATGTCTGGGTATTCTATGTACACCTTGTTTTCTATTTATCATTCTACGTAGTTTATTCATTTTTTACTTATTTTGTAGTCGTCGTATCAGATAATAAAATATGTGAAAGGTATTGGAAAATACTGAGCCAATCAGTGGGTGTTTGTGGGTGAGCAATTTAACTACCAAGCCTACGAATGATATGGTTGTAATGATCCATGCGTTTATTGTGCATCCTTTGACAGATTTTCTTGAAACTTTTACGAGCATATACACTACGTTAAGCTTCTCTTGAAATCCTTGCTAATTTTCTGGTTTATAGAGATTATATGTGGCCTGGGGAATACAAACTTAGTTTTGAAATAGTTTCAAGTCGTTTATAAAGAAGATTAGCTACAAGGAACATACGAAAATAACGAAGTCAAAAACATACCATAGTACCAATATTTTTTTAAACTTTGTTGAGTTGCTTAGTGTAAATTCGTATGACGCATGTATGTATGCGCTTACCATGTCGACGCATCTGATCTCGCTCCTTCTGGAGTTCATTCGATTCCCTAATTTTTTATTTGTTACCTTGATTTGTCTTTTCTTAATCTATTGATGAGATTTGAACATATTCATTTAAGAGGAAGGACGGATGGAATTGAAGCTGCAGCAAATGAAATATATCCGTTGATATTTGTTTCACTGGTACCACTTTAGGGAACATCCATATATTTTAACCGAAAACGTGATGGCATCCGAAAAAAAAGAAGAAAAAATAACTTCATCCAAGTATAAAGAATCATTAATTGTAATCACGAAATCTCTATCAAGGAAATCTCGATAAAAAAAACAAGACCTTGAATATCGTCTCAACATTGACATATACATGTATACCATATTAACAGATGATAGCAGTATAAGCAACATAATAATGGAAAGTTATCGTGATAACATTGAACAAGTGTCAATTTCTAGATATAGGTCAAGATATGAAAACAGATCTAATGTATCTGTTGTATCCTTTATAGATGTATTTTGCACTACTAGGTATTTAGCTGAATTTTGTCTCCGAATATCTAAAAACTATGACGTCAAATGTTTTGAATTGTGATGCAATATTTTGCGGAAACTTTTGTGGTTTTAAGTAATGGTGCAAGCAGGTGCATTTTCGTTTATTTAAAATTCAACAGAAAAAATGAAGTTAACATAGTAAAAAGTAAAATAACAAAAAATACCGAACTCCAAGGAAAATTCAAAACGGAAAGTCCATTATCAAATGGCAAAATCAAGAACTCAAACATTTCATACGAATGGAAAACAACTGTAATATTCCTGACTTGGTACATACATTTCCTTATGTCGAAAATGGTGATTTAAACCTGGTTTTATAGCTAGCTAAACGTCTCACGTGTATGACAGTCGCATATAATTCTTTTATATTGACAACACTGTGTGAGCTAAACAAACAGAAATAATAAATAAAAATGTCAAAAATTAGGGTACAGCAGTCAACACTGTGTTATAATCTTAATGCCTATAAAAAAAAAAAAAAAAATATGTCAAAAAGAAAAACAAAATGGCATATAGAAACTCTTTAGGCAAACACATAAGCAAAATGAAATACCAGAATACAAAACATGGCCATAGCACAATAACACCATGACGGAATGTATAAATACTGAGCCACGCCAAAAGGATATTACCAAATGGACTAATCAGTAAAGGTTAAAAATATATACGAAGACAAATAAAAGGAACACTATAATACGTAATTAAGATGATAAACAACGACAGTACTTAGAATATGTACTACAAGACCATCATGTATTATTTGTGGAATATTTATCAACAAGGTCTTGGTATCTTCCGATGAACTTTTTTTTTTAAAAAGGACGAGACTTTCTTGGACATAACCCTGGTTCATCAACTTTCTGCTCAGACACTGGTGATGTTTTGTAAAGTCTGAGTAGCAGCTGCAAGCTCTTGAAAATCGAAAGAGTTGGGAAATGTATATCCCATATGCAGGTGAAGTTGGTATATTGCTGCTAAGGTGAGGGAAATCTATAATTTCAAAATTAAAAGCATCTCGTTTGTCATAGATTCTGATTTTGAGATGACCGCTTATGTCATGAAATCATTGTTAGTTTTAATAGATAACGGAGAATTCCTATTGGCAAACTTTCTGAAAAGGGAGAATAATTCCAAGGTTGCAATCAAAAAGACAGGCAGACATCATTAATATGATCACGAGGGTAATTAGTCTCTCCAGAATGGTACACTATTCCTGCTTCACTAGTTCCTCACATCGTACCAGTCATTCTGAGTAAATATCAAGTGATAAGTTTCATTTGATGATGTCACAAATGAAGAAAAGAACTGGATTGTAGCTAAGACAAGTGAAAAAAAATCCACTTTATAAATGTCCGAAGTGCTGGTTTTAATTTATCTTCAACAGGTAAATATTTGAAAGACAAGGATGTTTTTGAAGAACCGAAACAGTTCAAGATCTTAGCGGAC
Source organism: Mytilus coruscus (assembly GCA_017311375.1). Classification (NCBI taxonomy): domain Eukaryota; kingdom Metazoa; phylum Mollusca; class Bivalvia; order Mytilida; family Mytilidae; genus Mytilus; species Mytilus coruscus. Next base: position 84,907,596 of record CM029600.1, read on the forward strand.
AATTTAAAAACGTGTTTGTTATAAATCATGTCAGTACCGAAGTATTGACTACTTAGCTGATGAAAATATATGTCGTCCTTTGAAAAAATTCATCAAAGATACATGTAACAATATATTCAAAAATGGTCTACCAATTCATGTTAGCGTCCATAAAACTATCAAAACGATTCCTTCCACTTAACCGTGAAGAACGTTTTGTTCCAAAGCTTTTTGATAGCTGCGCTATCGTAGCGCGTATTGTCCATATGCTTTTGGGCAATTTGCGGACCAGCTACGATTCCGAAGCTACTTTTTTGTAAGCAGCATTCATTTATCAAGAAAATTGTCACAGGAAACCCTATTACATCGCATCAACTGGGAGATATATCGTAGTTGCTTTCTAGAAATCATTCGAATATCAGGTTATTAACAATTATAAAGTTAATCAAGTGTCAACAGCTCATTTTGGTAATATAAGAAACAAATCATTTAACTCGTTTCAAACCGAACATGTGAAAATATCAAACATTTTTCTATGAACAGCTTTAATACCTTTTCGTGTAGAAACATGTATATAGAAATAAGGAGATGTGGTATGAGAAGGAATATACATGTTCGAAATATCGTCTGAGGTCTTTGAAGCTAAACAATGATAATGCTTATATGCACTCTAGTAGAATCGTACCGAGTTAAAATCGTATTACCGAAAAGAGATTCCTACAAACTTATCACATCATTATACGACTATTTGTTATAGATACTCTCTGTCGTTTGAGTTAGCCGTAGGAATTTTTTTTTTCTAAATAACCTTTTCGTTAATGTTTTTACGGTTAATACAGTACATTTACCAAGACGTTTGAAGAACAATTCCTACAGTACCACTGGGCGCTTAAAAGGATTGGACATCTTCTTCATTCTCGATTTCCTTTGTAACATTTAATGTTGTCCTAGACGACTCTTCTTACGTACATTTTGTACCGCGGGTTATTCACCGGTCCAGTTATAGACAATACTCTGTGAGAGAGGTCACATAAGACTTATCGGCGAAAGAACAATTTCATATTGGCTCTTGTAAACGACTGTAAAATAGGTTTGGTGCATTTTGGTTTTTATTTACTAAGTAATCTCTTTTATTTTACAACGTACAACTGGTTTGACTCTACCAGGTCTTTCCTTAAATGAGCGACTACATGTTATTGTGTTTTTATTTTTATTTTTTAGTTCACCTGACTCAAAGGTTCATGTGAGCTATTCTCATCAATTGGTGTCCGTCATTGTCGACGTCGTCTGTCATTCATTATCAACTTTTACAATAACTTCTCATCTGAAACTACTGAGTCTATTGGATCCAAAATTACCACAATCGTCATTGATAGGAGTAGTTAGGTTTAAAGAATGTGTCCGATGACCCCGCCAGCCTACCAAGAGTATATTGGGTAAAAAGCAAATATTGTCAATCATTTTGAAACCTAGGTACAGACAACCTGCAAGGTTTAGAAATGTTCAAAATGTTACGATCTACATCAAAACTGTCAGACCACTTCTTATAGGAGTTATTGCCCTTGAATGACGAACTTTATAACTCTTTTATTTTGTCCAAATATCATAGAAACTAAAATAGATACAGAGAAACTTTAAATAGCTAAAATGATCAGCAAGATATACAAAAAATTAAATTCGAAATCTTCAGTCGATTCCATATTAGAGTTATGCCCTTTAATGACGATTTTGAACAATTGTGAAGGGTATTTACTTGTATATAAATATAAAGAATGTAATCACAAAATACCGAAGTCCATGGTTAATACAAAAAGACGAAAGTACATTAAAACTGACAAAATCAAAAGCTTGACTATATCAAACACTGCAACCAGGGGCGTAGCTAGGTATCCAATCAACTGTAGGCACAAATTGTGGCAGGGGGTCTGCCGCCTAAGGCCCCAGCAGGTCCAGGGCAGAGCCCTGGTAGGGGGTTTAGGGGGGGGGCGAAGCCCCCGACGGAAAACGGTTTTCAGCATTTAAGTTGCAAAGTTTTGTGTACAAAGAATATTAAATTTATTGGTTATTTTATCATGATAATATACATGAAGAAAGGTTCGAAGAATTATAAATAATTTTACAATAACATCTGGTGAATTAGCGCAGTACGATCGGAAATCTAAAAAAAATAAAATTTATTTACAATATGCATTGCCTAGCGTAGATCAGCGTAGCCCTTTAATTAAGCAGTACATCCTTTTTAGTATTTTCATATCTATTCCTTTCTGATTGAGAATAGTTGATTATACGTTAATTGATAGTACATATAGACGATCCTTCATTAAAAGAATAGGCACGTAAACACTGAGACTACTATATATAATAATACTATCCTTTGGGCTAGACATCGACCATCCATCTTTTGATTCTTAAACCTTCACCCCGGCCACACAAACACAAACACTCACACACAGTTGATGCCCAATGCAGAAGTTCGGTTCTGTTCATACTATCGTGACAAAATTCAAGAAATTCATATTTTCTGATATCCTCTACTGTAAAATCCCTACCTGCTTGGGAATAATTATGGTCATTACACGTAGATCTGAGAGTACTCGAAGCTACTGAAAGCTAGTTGATTGATTGATTGCTAACTTGACGTCCAGTGGCATGCATGTTCAAGACAAAAACAAATTTACAATAAATACAACAGGTAACCACTAGGTCCTGTAATACGGGTCGTCCAGGATAAAGGTCTGAAAATTTGAAAATGCCATTAAAAGATTAGGAAATAACTGTATTGTATTTTAAGCTTGGCCTTCGTAAAACGTAGATTTTACTGTCGCAAATTGAGTTTACCTAGCGACGCGTAGCGGAGGTAGGTAATTGAGGGTTTATTGGATAGGGACAGACATTTTGCCTTTCAGCAGACCACCTACGGACCCCTCAAAGAGTTGTTGCAAGTGTTCTTAACGTGCAAAGAGCGTGCATGGCATTCTGTCTACACTAGGCATCGGAGTTAACGTCCGCTTTCTGACCAGACGTGACAGCGTATTTATACATACCGCACAGCCAAGCGGACGCCCAAATTTGGCAAGGATTTTATTGTAGATTGGATGAAGACCAAGTGGAAAAAAGCTAGTTGAAAGCCAACAACAACTAATAAAAAAAATCATGTATCCAAGAATAAAATGTCAGGGTTTTGAGCATGTTGAGGCTCATTCGAGTATTTGTTGGTAGAAGTGAAATGATATGAACCAAAGTTCTAGTTTTAGTTTCTATTTAAGGTGGAATATAATGTACATACATTTCTACCCAATACTCAATTCACTAAGGATGATAGACTTTACAATTGATAATTAAAGAATTTTGACGACTTCACGTGCATCTACAGATAACGTTGTGAAACAATTATGTGTAGGCACGTCCCTGAAGTGCCTAACGGCAGCTACGCCCCTGGGAACGAGTGGAAAACAACTGTCATATTCCTGACTTGGTTCAAGCATTTATAGAAGAAAACGGTGACTTAAACCTAGTTTTATAATTAGCGGATCTTCAGACTTGTATGACAGTTGTTGAAAGTTACAAGAGACTTTAAATCACAAAAATTAAGAAGAGAAGATCTACTAATAGGTCAACATTGCCGAAATAGTCAGTTGACTCCTTAAAGCATATATTGTCTTTAAATAATAAAATAATCCACAAGTGAAATAAGTCAATACTGCTGAAATTCTTGATCGACCCTTTGTATATGAGTTATTGTCCTTAAATGACAATGTTTACCGTTTTTTGCGATCATCTTGATTTTTTATTATAGATGGTTGAAACTTTTTATGTTGTATTCAGTTTAGGAAGTGTGATACATTTAACGTGACTTGCTATCTTAAAGAAACATTCACACTTTTACTTGAGTATTATTTTACAACTAATCCCAGTTTTGTGTAGTAAATCAATAATTTGTTGTACATGATATTCGTGTATGTGCTACCAGGAGAAAATATTTCCTGGGGTCGTTCCATTAAGTCATGGTTGAAATGTTTCTTAATTTGTCTTGACTTCTCGGTTTATTGTACCAAAATAAGGTATTAGAGGCCAAGTATATTCGGCGGGTGTTTCGTATGTGCCTATCAAAACTTAACTCCGAAACCACTCAATTTTTTTTACTTCCAATAAAAAATCCACAGATTGTTGTTCATTTATAGGACAAAATATCATGTTAAATTGTTGCATATTCTTGTAAGTATCAAATCGGCGATAAGCTAAGTCTATTTCAGTGATGTCACATGTGAGGAAAAGAGGACGCTATCTGTTAAATTGTAGCAGGTATCGAACATCTACAATATTTTAGACTGAAATACTATTAGTGTAAGTATTTGAAATACAAACTTATATCCATATGTTGTCAGAAATTACAGAGGAAAGCTGTAACCCAAAAACGTATTAAGGTACATTGTTTTAAAAATAGATATTTTAGGAAATATTCATTTTTCAGTTTCTACTTGATGTCAACAATGTTATATAATTGAAAAATGTGTGGAGCAGCCAAATTTTATTAGGTCAGATTTTTCTTATCACATCAATCTTCAAGTATTAAACGACTAACTACAATTCTTTAAAATACAAAGTGTTCTGTGCCTACGACATAGAAAAAAAAAACAAAAACGGAGGACATAAATACTAAAGGCACGTTCAAACTCATAAGTCAAAGACAAACTGACAACGCCATGGAAAAAACAGAAAACGACCAAAAGACAAACAACAGTATGCAAAAAAAAAAAAAAAAAAAAAAAAAAAAAAAGAAAAAACAGAAAATATAGAATGAGCATCACAAACTTCACCAAACACAATATTAATTTTTGCTTCTGTTAATCCATTTAAAAATATGTTTTAATAAAAAAAATAAATAACAGCCCTTTTCTACATTTCAACGTATAATGGCGCAATAAATGAGCTTAATATATTATTAACATAGCATGTTAGTACGTCATACAATTTTTCCTGTTGTCGTACATAATAAAATTGAGAATGGAATTGGGAAATGTGTCAAAGAGACAACAACCCGACCAAAGAGCAGAAAACAGCCGCAGGCCACCAATGGGTCTTCAATACAGCGAGAAAGTCCCGCACCCGGAGGCGTGCTTCAGCAGGGCCCTAAACAAAAATGTGTATTAGTTCAGTGATAATGAACGTCATACTAAACTCAGAAACATATAAAAGAAACTAAAATTAAAAATCATACAAAACTAACAAAGGCTAGAGGCTCCTGACTTGGGACAGACGCAAAAATGCGGCGGGGTTAAACATGTTTTTTGAGATCTCAACCCTCTCCCTACACCTCTAGCCAATGTAGGAAAAACAAACACACAGCAATACGCACAGTAAAACTCAGTTAAAAGAAGTCCGAGTTCGATGTCAGAAAAGGTAACAAAAGAAACTAAACAAAATGACAAAGATACATCAATTAACAAAGGACTACGAGCAGTTCTGATATGCCGGCTCCAGACCTCAATAAAACTGATCAAAAGATTATGTCTTCATCATATGAATATCAAGCACAATCCCTCCCGTTAGGGGTTTAGTGTCATACCATCATAAAATATATGAGAAGAACATAACCAGTATCATGCCAACAACTGGTTTTAGAATAAATGTGTTTATTTCTGATGCAAAGACCCTATAAGTGAATCAATATTAAAGCCAAAATATGCCATCTTTAATGACCTGACAACAGTATCGTAACTATATCCCTTCTTAATAAATCTGTTTCAAGGTTTTGTTAGCTTTTAAGGTGAATGCCGACATTTTTGTGCTTTGTAAAGAATATTACCATAAAAGATTGGATGTGAAATACCTGAACGTATAAGATATCTGGTCCGTGTATATTTGCGTCCATTCGTTTTTCATTTTGAAATATCAAAAACAAAAAACAAAAAACGAGAGTGTTTTCATTTTTCTTTCTCAAAAACCGAAATCAAAAAGTGTTTCCGTTTTTCGTTTTTGAATTCACTAAAGAAGAGTTCTGTAATTAATTTTAATTATTTCTCGTTTTATAATGTACAATGTTTTCCTTTTTTGTTTCACAGTCATTGATAGTAGATATTGCCAATGTAAACACCCCGGTGTTCTTTCAACATGATGTAGACAAAATAGACCGCCTGACTTCTGAATTGATCTACGGTGATAAATGAATCAAAAACTTTCAAATTACCTTGTTTATATCTTTGATCAAAAATAAATTATTATGTTTAAATATTAAACGAATCCAAAATTTATAAATTGTACAATATAATATTATATAAAGATGGCACCAATAAATAGATTGATTACAACATCACACTAACAAGGGAGGTTACTACTTTTAAAACTGATAAGAAAACTAGAGCGGTCGTGAAAGTATATATTCACAGCTGTTATCAGATCAATAGTATTCAAATCGAAGATAATGTCGACGGATGCAAAAGACTACCAATCTGAAAAATAAGGGTGCGTCATCTTTACTTTTAAGTTTATATAGGTTGATCTAAGATGATAAGACAGAGTCGTAACTAGCCTCTATTACAAGTGAAGCAAAATATATTTTTGGCGAGGGGTCTAGGGCTCAAGGCCCCCAGAAGATCTGGAAGATGACGCAAAATCGTGCATTCTGAACGTTTCTTTCGGACCCTTCTAAAACGCAAGTTTTGTTTTATTTTTTGTTTGACAATATTCTGGTCTCAGAGCAAAATGTAAAGATTTAGTGTAAGACTTTTAAGTATTTAGGGACAACATCAAAAGACATATGTAGGATAAAGCAAAACATTGTAATCTACATAGTCAAGTGTGTGGCTGTTGTTTTTAGGGTGTGAATGGTTCGTTTCCTCGTTGAAGACCCTCCAGCTACTTGCAAGATGAAGAACAGGAATAAAAGCCCTATTCATTGATAATTTGTATTTTTTCTATGTTTTGTGTGCGATTTTGTCCCATGCACATTTACTCCACATCTCTTTATTTTCTATTAAGAGTCTGAACACGGCGGGCTCAATGCAAGTTTAGCCCTTCAATGTTAAAGGTCATATGGTTATTTTAAAAGATTTGATGCCGGGAGATTGGGATTTCTAGCTTTAATTTAACCCAAGACAGCTTTTTATTTGTATTTACAGCAAAGAGAGCCAGTTTTGTGTTCTGTGATATACTGTAAAAGTATAATTTTCCATGAAAAAAGGACTATTTTTTTTATGTCCGTTAGCATCGTACCTTCTAAAAACATTTTTCGAACAATATCTGGACATCGGCGGGCATGTACAATTCCCAAACCACACATGACCGTTCATTAGTTGTGGTAGATCTATTCCAAGTCTTATTAAGTCTACGCAAAGCAGAAAATGAACTTTTACAACATGGAATATTAGACAACTGAAGCCATAGTCATAAAGATCGATTGCTTGATTGGTGTTCCTTAAACGTCGCCGCAGAACAAAAAGGCGAAAGCTACTTTCGAACATTTCTACAATTTAAAGTAGTTTTTAAATTTAGATAAAAGGTCCTTATATATAATAACACTCGACATTTACTGATTATATAATTATCAAATGAAATTCAGCACTAGGAGAATAGTCATATAGAAGGGCAATCAATAAAGGAACAAAAGACAATCTCAGGAACTGATATTACAGAGCATAACGAAACCAATAGACAATCAACACTGAAAACTAAAAAGAAATGAGAAACATATATCCGGAGAAAACAGGGGCGACGTCATAGGAGGAATAGAACTTGCTACTTGCAAGACACTTGCCGTTAAACAATTTGATATGAAGACAAGCTTTTGTTTCAATTTTTAAATTTCCAACATGAGGCATTTGCCTCATTTACCTCTATGTAGAAAGAATTGATGACCAGAGTCCATCTGCCAGTATTACACAAACATTCAGGACGATAATGTGTTTTGCTTATTAACATCAATAGATTAAAAAATAAATTTCTGCAAGTTCACATTTCAAACCGGGATTATCATTCAATCATTATGCCATTCGGAGCCTATTCGGTATGAGTTTTGCTCATTTATGAAGGCTATATGGTGACCTATTCTAGAAGGAGTGGATAGGGTTTTAAGGAATAGAGAATACCGGGGGAAAATATAAATAATAGAAACTATGGACCAAAAAGTAAATGTTAAAATATAAAGAGAATAATTGGCAAAAAGTATGGTAGATTGTTATTGGTTATCATACGTTTTTCTTTATTTCCATGCCTATCAATTAACACGTGAGCTTTCATAATTTGCCAGCATATGATTACTTAACTTCTTTTGCTTCCTTGTTACAAAATGGAACTTTACTTAGAAATACAAAGTCCCCCTTCTTTCAACTTTTAATAAGGAGATGTGGTATGATTGCCAATGAGTCAACTGATCATAAAATTAATACTTGTACCAATAAAACAATATTTAAAGATCTATTTACAGTGTTCAATTGGTAACCTTTAAAGATAAGTTTATTTAAAGGATTGATAAGTTTACCCTGATCATTTTTATTTACATGCATACAATTTCTTTTTTATTATTATTGATAAATACAATATTACAGAAGTAGTGGAAATAGATCTTCAAGTGAGGGAAGTTGTTTGTGACTTCTGGGAACTTTATTTGGATATGCCTGTTATAGTCTCATTGAGATTTACCAGACCTTCATTCAGTTTCTGCACATTTTTTATGTCCCATTTATGGGCATTATGTTTTTCGGTCTGTGCGTCCGTTTGTTTTACCGTTCATCCGTCTGTCCCACTTCAGGTTTAAGTTTTTGGTCAATGTAGTTTTTGATTAAGTTGAAGTCCAATTAACGTAAAACTCAGTACACATATTCCATATGATATGATCTTTCTAATCTTAATGCAAAAAAAAAAAGACGAACCAATCTTATTAAAAGATATATCTTTAATTTCGTTATACTTATATGTATGAGCACGTTAATATAGATATGAATTTTAAAAAGATTGTTGGACGAACACGTTCAATCTTAGGATTTAATTCTTGACAATTTTTCCGAGCGATGCGAGGCGAAAACATATTGACGTCTTTCAAGCCAAAATTTATATTTTTGCTATACACACACTTTCTTTTAAAAACTTGGTAATCAATTTATCAAAAATACAGTCCTAGATAATCAAATAATCATGAAATATTTGGTCTAGTAATCAAATAATCACTAAAAAAACAGCCAAGTATTTACATAATCAAAAACCCCATGAAGAGGCTCATTAAAGATGGCATATTTTGGTATTAATATTGATTCACTTATAGGGTCTTTGTATCGGAAATGAACACATTAATTCTAAAACCAGTTGTTAGCATGATACGGATTATTTTCTTCTCATATTTTTTATGATGGTATTATACTAAACCCCTCACGGTAGGGATAGTGCTTGATATTCATGTGATGAAGACATCTAATGTTCAGTAGTTGTCGTTTGTTGATGTGATTCATATTTGTTTCTCGTTTCTCGTTTTTTATATAGATTAAACCGTTGGTTTTCCCGTTTAAATGGTTTTACACTAGCCATTTTGGGGCCCTTCATAGCTTGCTGTTCGGTATGAGCCAATGCTCCGTGTTGAAGACCGTACTTTGACGTATAATGGTTTACTTTTACAAATTGTGACTTGGATAGACAGTTGTCTCATTGGCACTCATACCACCTCTTCTTATATCTTTATAATCTTTCGATCGGTTTAATTGAGGTCTGGAGCTGGCATGTCATTTACTGTTAGTAGTTCTTTGTTAATTTAAGAATCATTGTCATTTTGCTTAGTTGCTTTTGTTACTTATTCTGACATCAGACTCGGACTTCTTTTAAACTGAGTTTTACTGTGCGTATTGTTGTATGTTTGTTTATTCTATATTGGCTAGCTATAGTAGTATAGTGGGAGGGTTTAGATCTCAGAAAACATGTTTAACCCCGCCGCATTTTTGCGCCTGTCCAAAATCAGGAGACTCTGGCCTTTGTTAGTCTTGTATGTTTTTTTTTAATTTTATTTTAGTATGACGTCCATTATCACTGAACTAGTATACACTTTTATTTAAGGGCCAGCTGAAGCCCGCCTCTGGATGCGGGATTTTCTCGTTGTGTTGAAGACCCATCGGTTGCCTTCGGCTGTTTTCTGCTCTTTGGTTGGGTTGTTGTCTCTTTGACACATTCTTTATTTTCATTCTCAATTTTATTGCTTGATTAATTGGTTAATTGATTGATTGATGGATAGATGGATTGATTGATTGATTGATTGATTGATTGGTTGATTGATTGATTGATTGATTGATTGATTGATTTTATCTTTTAACAATAACTGGTTTACTTTTATTCTAGACTTTATATAAAACAATAATAATTGATTTTAACATATACATGAGTTGAGATGGTTTTAAAAATAAAACCCAAGTCCCTGTATATATGCCATGTAAAAACAAAACTTTGTTTCTTTTATAAGCATGTGCTGTACATATTTACAATGTGATTAAAAATTTATTAATGCATTAAGGGTATATACTCCATTCAGAGGTGCTCCTACTAATAAAGAAGAGAAGAAGAAGAAGAAGAAGAAGAAGAAGAAGAAGAAGAAGAAGAAGAAGAAGAAGAAGAAGTAAAGGGATTTGCTCATGTTACTTCAAACAAAAGTCATGATCATTTGAGAATCCTTTGTTTGTTTTTGTTATTATAATAATTATTTGTATTGCCGTCATAATTAATTTCACCAATGAAACTTTACATTAATTTTTGACTTCGTATTAAATTAATTTGTAAACTTCTTGGAACTCAGCAATGACCGTCTAATTACAACTAGATCCGCAAGAATGTGAAAACTTATTTGGCCTTCAATGCCTCAACCTTTTTTAATGTGGGTAACTTCTTTGTTCAGTTAGATTTCGATTTTGACATTTATTTTGCAAACTACCATAGATTTCCGGTAATTGTTCTGTCAGAAAGGCCATGGGAAAGCACACTGACATAATTTTCTAAACGTTTATTGGAACCCAATAATTTGGCAAGGTGTTGCAACCTGTAATTTGAAGACGTTAATGAAAATGCGGAGTTTGTGAGACCAGGCTAAAGCAAGCAGCCACTCGATAGCAGCCACTTAGCTAACAGCCAGTTTTCAGATATTTATATAAACCCAAATGTTCCATAAGATTCAAACGTACTTCAAATGTTTTTATTAATATATAACCACTATATCATCAGTTTTTAATAGATAATTAAGCAGTCAAAGACACTTTTCAATGAATTTTTAAATTTCATTTCTTGTTCATTAATTATATAAAGGCAATAGAAATCGCTTTCAATATATCACACAGCGTGCTGCACTCTTTACATTTCAAATAGTCAACACTTTCGAGTGTATATGGAATCGTAAATATGAAATTATTTAAATGTTGGCTAAATTGCACTATTGTGTGAAATAGCTTTCCATATTCTCGCCATCCTATCAAATAGTTCATGAAATGTAACAATTGTTCTGCATTAGAAGAGAATAAAAGAAAGTTGCACTCGTGCTTTAACATTTATTTTTTTGCCACACAAAACTGTTTTGACAAAACATTCTACTTCTGAACCAGTGGGTTTCGCCTACTTATGATTGGACGAAAAGTTTATTTTTTGTATTCAAAGTATGGTGGGCAATGAAATTATTTATCAACTTTAAAAAATGATCCGTGCTATACCCAAACTTGTAATTTTGATCAATCAGGCCCTAGATCTCTAGTTTACGTTTGCATCTAGTGCGGACAAAAGTATTGCCGCTGATTTTTTTTTATTAACTGTTCGATAAGGGTTGGGTAGGGTATCCGACCTCAACTTTGGACCTACTTTAGAAAAAAAAAAAAATAAGCCGAACAACACCCTGGATTTTTTCTAATTTAGACCTCAGCTACCCAGCTTCCTTTTGCATCTAGTGCTGACAAAAGTATTCCCGTAGAATTTTTTTTTATTATATTTTCGGTAAGGGTGGGGTTGGGTGTCCGACCCCAACTTTGGACCTACTTAAAAAAAATAAGCCTAAACAACAAGCTGGATTCATTCCAGTAGACCTCAGCTACCGAGCTTCGAATTCCCTTTGCACATAGTGCGGACAAAAGTATTGCCGTAGACATTTGTTTATTAACTTTTCGGTAATGGTGGGGTAGGGTGGGTAGCTGAGGTCTACTCGAGAAAAAATCCAGGGTGATACAAATGGAAGTTTTTAATGACCTTGACTGGCTATACAGCCCTTGCACGGTCGGTACTCCAGGGTGATGTTCGGCTTAGTCTTTTTTTATAATGTAATACGTAATATGCTGGCATATTGTGAAAGCTCACGCCTTAATTGATAGACATAGAAATGAAGAGAAAACGTTTGATAACCAAAACAATCTACCAGAGACAAAATAACGTTGGTTAAGGCAACTAGTATGATGGTCTGGATGCGGGGTTCTTCATTTCTGTATTCTTTGATATTTTAGGCCATTTTCTATATTCCTAATACTTTTTGCCAATCATAAATCTCTTCTCTTTATATTTTAACAACATTATTCTATTTTATTTATTTCTTGGGCCATTGTCTCTATTATTTATATTTTTGCCCACTATTCTCTATTCCGTAAACCCCCATCCAGGCCCTCTAGTTAAGGTCACCATATAGCCTCCACAATGCAAATAAGCAAAACTAATACCGAATAGGCTCCGAATGGTAAAAAGATTAAATGCTAATCCCGGTTTGAATTGTGAAATTGCGGAAATTTGTTTTTTAATCAATTGATTAAGGAAAGCACATTATCGTCCTGAATGTTCGTATAATACTGGCAGATGGACCTTGGTCATCAATTCTAATCATCTTAGATCGGCCTTTCTATACTTAAAAGTAAAGATCACGCACACTTATTTTTCAGATTGAGTGTTTTGCATCGACATTATCTTCGATTTGATGACCGCTGTGAATGTATACTTCTTAACGACCGGGTTAGTTTTCTTATCAGTTTTAAAAGTAGTAACCACCCTTGTTAGTGTGATGTTGTAATCAATCTATTTATTTGTACCATCTTTATATAATATTATATTGTACAATTTAGATTTGTGATTCGTTTAATATTTAACTATAATAATTTATTTTTCATCAAAGATATAAGCAAGGTAATTTGAAAGTCTTTGATTCATTTATCACCGTAGATCAATTCAGAAGTCAGGCGGTCTATTTTGTCTACATTATGTTGAAAGAACACCGGGGTGTTTACATTGGCAATATTTACTATCAATGACTGTGAAACAAGAAATAAAAACATTGTACATCATAAAACGAGAAATAATTAAAATTAAATACAAAACTCTTCTTTAGTGAATTCAAAAACGAAAAATGGAAACACTTTTGATTTTAATTTTAATTTTGGTTTTGGAGAAATCAAAAACAAAAAATGAAAACACTTTCGTTTTCCGTTTTGGTTTTAGAGAAATCAAAAACGAAAAACGAAAACGCTTTTGATTTTCATTTTGGTTTTTGAGAAATCAAAAACGAAAAATGAAAACACTCTCGTTTTTTGTTTTTTTGTTTTTGATATTTCAAAATGAAAAACGAATGGACGCAAATATACACGGACCATATCTGCATGTTGATTTATATTTACAAATGATGTCCTTGTACCGATGATAAAGTTTAGTAAATGTTTTGACTAGTTTGTGATATCGAAAACCCTGGTGTAATAATTTTTCAGTAAAGCATAGATTTCTTTCGCTAAAATCTAATACGTTGGTACATACACGAGCGAATCTAACAAGTTGAGATATATAAACAAGAGAACGTCACCATCTAAAAATGGATAATTATTGGAAATGAAAAATCATCTCTTTTATCATAAATCTTGGTATTAAGCTTCCCGTTAATGATATAGATATCAAGATCCAGGAAAGGGCAGTGTTCATTGTTAGTATTAGCTATATTTAAAGTTAGTTCAACAGGATAAATCTCTTTAGTGTACATACCGAAGTCGTCATTATTGAGAGCTAATATATCATCCAAATATCTAAAAGTATTATTAAATTTTTGTATCAGATGTTGTTTCGATGGGTCTTTGCTGATTTCAGTCATAAATTGTAACTCATAACTATACAGGAACAGGTCCGCAATAAATGGTGCACAGTTAGTCCCCATTGAAATTCCGATAACTTGACGATATACGGAATCTCCAAAGCGAACAAAAATGTTATCTAGTAAAAATTCAAGGGCAGTTATAGTATCAAAGCATGTCCAATTCACATAGTTCTTTTTTTTTTTTTTTTTTGTTACTTAAAAATGACATAAAAGAGTTTGAACATATATATTCGCATTCTGACTTTTTAAATGCCCATTTAATTAGGTGTGTGAATTTTTTCTTAATAAGAATATAAGGCAACGTGGTATATAGGGTAGAAAAATCGAAACTTTGAACAGATTCAAAATCACCAATTTATCAAGTACTTCTAACGAATATTTGACACTGCAAAAGTAATTAATTCCACTATTTTCAAAGGCCTTATTTGAACAATTTATTATCAGGTTTTTGATTGTACCAAGTGTACTTGTAAGTAAAATAGACAGTTTAGTAGTGGAATAATGGCTTGAAGACGAAATAAATCTAAATTTGTAAGGTGTTTTGTGCAGCTTCGGAAGCCAGTACATAGTTGGAACTTTCATTGTATTTGGTTGGTTCTGCTTGTAAAGAAGAAGCTAAAAGTTTATGTTTGTTACAGGTGTCATTTTCCGAAAATGGGGTCAGTTGGAATGTTGGTGAATTCGTGATTTCCTTTTATTTTTCTGTCTATAATTATTAAAAAAAAAATCGGGAAAGTTGTAGATTTACAATTTTTGCATATTTTATCAAAAAGACTGATTTTCATCTTACATTTTTATCTTATAATTAGTATTTTATATAACATTAATCCACATCATAGGAAAAGTGAATTAGAAGCTCCAGTAGTTACATCCTTATTTTTCTGTAATAATGCATGCTTAAACATGTCTACTGTTGGCTTTAAAATCATTATTAAAAATGTTTTGTACTTCAACATTTCACCGCGTTGTTTTAGAAGATCATCAGAACGCTATATGTAATTTAAACCCACAAAGAAATCATTCAAACTCCCGTGAACTACTTTTCCATTAGCTGCGTATTATAAAAATGATGCTCTATATAGACATGATAGACATGTAGCTGAATGTGGATTTTTTTTTTTTTTTTTCTTCATTTGATACTTCTTGTATATTTTTATCTATTACTAAACTAACAGAATAATTCAAAGTGAATGACCTGAAACACAAATCTCCAAATCAAAGAAACAATTGGAAAAATGAAGAAACTGATTATCGAAATTCATGTAGGTGTAGGTAAAAGAGTAAGCAGTTTAATCAAGTGATTGAAATTACATTTAGTAGGAGAGAGTTAAGTTATTTAAAAAACTATTTTATTTCCCGCCACATTTTAATGTGCCTGTCCTCAGTCACGAATATCACCAGTGGTTGTCTGCTGCCATTCATTTATGATTTTCTTAAATTTGGAGAATTTGGTGGGTATGATGGTTCTTGATAGTTTCTGTAAAATTTATTCTCGGCTATTCACACTCGAACGAACCTAGAGCTTGGCATATTATCATGATTATTATATAGACACCTAATTTTTGGAGACTGTATGGTGCCATTTAGTTAGAAATAAGAAGATGTGGTATGAGTGCCAATGAGACAACTCTCCATCCAATTCACAATGTGTAAAAAGTAAACAATTATAGGTCTAATTGCGGCCTTCAACACGGAGCCTTGGCTCAAACCGAACAGCAAGCTATCAAGGGCCCCAAAATGACTAGTGCAAAAAAAATTCAAACAGTAAAACCATTTAGATGTCTTTTTGTTATTAGAGTTGATCGATTGATACAATATATATCTTTGTATTCATATTAATTTTCTATAAAAATGTCTTTTTTAATTGAAAAGTCAAAAGATTTCAAAAAATATTTTCTCCTTAAAATGGCATATCATTTATCTGATTTGGCTTATCAGTTGAATAGAAAATAACATTGTATTTAAGTTCAATGTAAAAGTCGACTATGTAGACTTATAAAGCAGCAATATTTTGATATTCATCGTTTAACTAAACAACATTGTAAAAGGAATGTATGATTGAAAAGAGGGAGTTATGATAAAGTGTTATTATTTTGAATTGAAAGCTGCTAAAATAGTATAAGAATGTCATCCTTTCAAAATCATGTTAATTGCATCTATCAATGAATAGAATATTTTTGCTGGTGTCACTGCAACGTCATAGACAGGTCATGATTGACTAATTGGCAGAAATCATCTATTTGACACAAAGATTTTTGGAAAAAATTGAATATGACATGGAATTTACATGAACTACATGAATATGATGTACACCAGCACCTTTCTGTAAGACATATTGGCAACATAACTTCTTGTATTATGAAAACTGTTGCTTATCGTCTGGTCTGTGTTTGTGTTAGATGATTTCTGTTTTGTATCGATCTGATAAGTTAAGCCATTTTCAACTGATTTTTATAGATTGTTCTTATGTTGTGCTGTAATAAATGTACCACTGTCCCAGGTTAGGGGAGGGTTGAGCGCTCACAAACATGTTTAACCCCGCCACATTCTATATATGCCTGTCCAAAGTCAGGAGCCTGTAGTTCAGTGGTTGTCGTTCGTTCATATCTGTCATATTTGTTTTTCGTAAATTGTTTTGTTATAAATTAGACCGTTAGTTTTCTCAGATGAATTGTTTCATATTTTTCATGTCGGGGCCTTTTATAGCCGACTATACGGTATGGGATTTTCTCATTGTTGAAGACCGTACAGTTGCCTATAATTGCTTGCATCCACTTCTTTTGAACTTGGGTGGATAATTGTCTCATTGGCAATCATACCACATCTCCTTATTTTTATATTGTTCCAATGTAACACCCCTGTCCTACAAATGTAGGTTGTGTGGAGGGATTAGCACACGCAAACATGTTAACACTGCCACACTGCCACATTTTGTATGTGCAAGTCAGGGACCTGTTATTCAGTGGTTACCGTTGATTGATACCTATCAGATTTGTATATCGTTTATTGTTTTGCAAATAAATCAGTGTTTTGTAAATAAATCAGGTCATTGGTTTCATTTTTAATTGTTTTACATTTTGTTAATGTCGGGGCCTTAATAGCTTATTATTCGGTGTTTATTTTGCTCATTGTCAAAGGCCGTAAGGTTACCTCTACGTCATTTGTATCTGATGGATATTTGTTTGAGAGGTGTATTTGAGGAATTATAACATTAATATATGACTTGCGAAATCTCAAATGGAAAAAGTGACCTTAGCATACCTTCTCTAATATTCTGTAAATTTTGGCTAGTCTAAATATCTGAATACATGCAAATAACATGTATGACTGTCACACCAAAATTGGGGAAATGGATAACAGCAGAAATGCCTTTGTGGCTGTAGAGGTACGTATATAATCTTCTTTTAACTGTCATATCGGGTTCAAGGATTTTTAAGTTGGTAAAGCTAACATTTTGGATGTCTTCATTTTTGCTTTCAGGCGTATGTACGTTCTATTTCCTACTGTTTCTTTTTATTTTCTTTTTTTTTTTTTTTTTTTTTTTTTTTTTCTTTAAAAGGAAGATGTTGTAAATATTCCTTAAGGGCATCATTTAAAAATCGTAATTGTTGTTAAACAAAAACACGCAAAACTTCGAAATGCTTGCAATCAACAACACGTCATCTACATGAACTATGAACATATGGTTAAGGTCACATGACCATATGTTGACAGTAGGGCAAAGGGTTCAAAACAGAAAAATAGGTAGATATTTTACATGTTAATCTGTGATGATCGTGATATTTGTTGACTTCGCCAATGAGAATGACTACCCAGAAAAAGATACGTTAAAACGGCCTGTATCATGGTGATCACGTATTATTTTGACGTCAGCTTTCTTTTAAAGTAACTTGGGCAAATAAATCAAGGAGGAGAGATATGACACAATACAACAACATGAGCATTAACAGTAACCAAGGACGTGTCATTTGTTTTCTTGTTAACACGCCTAATTGTACGGCTCATTTTTTATTGTAGACTACAAGCAGTACGTACGTGTATTAGAGTTGTTCTGCAAAGCTATTAGAACTGGTTGCTTTGTTTCGAAATATCGAGAGTATTCGTCACTCGAATTCAAACTCAAGAAAAACTTCGAGTAGTGTATGAACTAAACACAAAGGAGAAAAGGAGTATCGGGAACAATAAAAGAAAGGAACATAGATCTGAGCCGTTTAACTATATTTTCATTTAATTTCAAAACTAAATTTAGCCGAATATGAGATAAACATTTAAAAAATCCATGAAATTAATTTGAAATAATAAAATGCAGTTTTCAATCATCAGGTTATTTGTCTTACAACTTTATCGCGTTTATAACGAATGTGAAATAATTAAGATCGGATTAGCCAAACTGATTGGTTGGAATGTAAAAAGATATAGGAAGATGTGGTGTGAGTGCCAATGAGACAACTCTCCATCCAAATAACAATTTATAAAAGTAAACCATTATAGGTCAATGTACGGCCTGCAACACGGAGCCTTGGCTCACACCGAACAACAAGCTATAAAGGGCCCCAAAATTACTAGTGTAAAACCATTCAAACGGGAAAACCAACGGTCTAGTCTATATAAAAAGCGAGAAACGAGAAACACGTATAAATTACATAAACAAACGACAACTACTGTACATCAGATTCCTGACTTAGGACAGGTGCAAACATTTGCAGCTGGATTAAACGTTTTAATGGTACCAAACCTTCTCCCTTTTTCTGAAACAATAGTATAACATCACAACATAGAAAACACACGATAAAATATCAATTGGAAGGCTTAACTCAATCAAAAACGTAAATTAACACACTATGAACGAATAAATTCGATCTGTGATACCTGAAAGTAAATACATAGTTAATAAAATATTAGGGACAAACATTCAAGGCCAAAAGCAAACAAACAAGTCCAAACAAAGCCACGGCAAGACACCACCGCGAAATATTTAACCCTTAGAAAATAATCACTTTTGAAAAAACCGGTTTTCATAATATATACAGGTAAATAAAAAATAACTTTGTCGTTTTAGGTATACTACTTCTGTCTATATAAACTGGAAAAAGGGAGAAGGTTTGGTACCATTAAAACGTTTAATCCCGCTGCAAATGTTTGCACCTGTCCTAAGTCAGGAATCTGATGTACAGTAGTTGTCGTTTGTTTATGTAATTTATACGTGTTTCTCGTTTCTCGTTTTTTATATATACTAGACCGTTGGTTTTACCGTTTGAATGGTTTTACACTAGTACTTTTGGGGCCCTTTATAGCTTGTTGTTCGGTGTGAGCCAAGGCTCCGTGTTGAAGGCCGTACATTGACCTATAATGGTTTACTTTTATAAATTGTTATTTGGATGGAGAGTTGTCTCATTGGCACTCACACCACATCTTCCTATATCTATCTTCCAATAATTAGGAATACCAAGAAAGGTCTGTCATATAAATACCTAATTTAACACTAGATACATAAGGGGTAAATATCAACAATAAAACTTCCCTGTACAGATTTAAGGAGAATAATCTTGATGTCCATACAAATGTAGTATGAAGAAGTGAAAATTAGTAGATATTCCAAATAATCAAAGCTGGTATACAGACAAGATCCATATTAATATAAAATAACAAAAAAGTATTAAAAATAGTATCAACAGGTCGAATTAACAAGAAAGTACGATTTGAGAGTACTCGCAGCTACTGACAGCTATTTAAAAGCCAAAACAATTATCAATAAAAATCATGCATCAGAGACTAAAATCAACTAAAACACATCCCAGGGATTTAGTATTTTAACGTCATGAACAGTCAGAGAAGACATGACTTGTGCAATGCCAAAAATAAATGTATCGACAGGTAGTAGGATAGTGAGGAGCTACTTCTTTAGAGATAAAATTAACGTGTGTGTGTCTCTAAACATCCCGCCTCAAAAGAAGATACAATTTAGTTATGTTTTAATTTGCTAATGACAAAATCGATATTAGTGCCAATGTAAACTATATTCAGAGATCTAATTACAATATTGGTACGATAACCCTTACTTATAAGTTTGTTTAAAGGTTCGATGAGTTAACACGGATCATATAGTGATTTCCTCGCTTTAAGTACAATATTACCGTAAAATTTAGGATGTGAAATACCATTTTAATAAGTTTTCTACAGGTACAGCCAAATTTACTAATCAAATCTTTGTATCTATGAAAGAATTTAGTAAAAGTTTTAAGTAATTTATGGTATCGAAATCCCTGACACAATAATTTCCCAGTGATGCATTGATTAGTTCGTTAAAATCTATGACATCAGAACACACACGGGCATACCGAACGAGTTGGGATATATAAACACCGTATGATGGAGCCAAAGGCACATCGCCGTCTAAAATGGAAAATTAACAATAGGAAATGAAAAATCGTCTCTTTTGTCGTAAATTTTAGTATGTAGTTTCCGTTAGAAATTGAAATGTCTATATCTAGAAAAGTGCAACTGCTGCTGTTTATGTTAGATTTAGTTAAAGTAAGTTCTTTTGGGTAAATTTCGGAAGTATATTTAGAGAATTCTGGATTATTTAACGAAAAATATCATCCAGATAACGGTAGGTATTGTTGAATGTATCAACTAAATATAACAATGATGGGTCTTTACTGAGTTTGGTCATAAATTGAGATTCATAGCAATATAGAAATAAATCTGCTATTAAAGGGACACAGTTAGTGCCCATAGGAATACCTACTACCTGACGATACACTTTATCGCCGAAACGTACATAAATGTTATCTAGCAGAAAATTTAAAGCTTCAATCATATCCTCACATTTCCAGTAAGTGTATCGAGCATACTTTCCTTTTCGTTACAGAAAAGGCTTTAAACGAGTTACAGCAAATAAAATTACAATGAGATTTTTCGAAAGACCATTTTATCAAATACAAAACTTTTTCTTTATAAGATTGTGTGGAAGTGTAATGTACAGAGTAGAAAAATCATAACTATCAACAGAATTATAAGGACCATCAAAAGCATGTATTTTATCTAAAACCTCTAAAGATTTTTAACACTCCAAAATAATTAATACCATTATTTTCATAAGCTTTATTACAAAAGTTAATAACCAGTTCTTTGATAGTAGTAAGAGAGGTAGTTAGAAGAACTGATAGATTAGTAGTAGAACACTTACTCGATGCGGAGATGAAACGGAATTTAAATGGTTTTTTGTGTAATTTCGGTAACCAGTACATGGTAGGGACTTTCAAATGTTCGGAAGATGCTTTAAGTTGGGTAGTGGCACTGGTATGCTTGTTAACGATTTGACTCTCTGTGGTGCGAACGGACCTGAATGTAGAGGAATTGATAATTTCGTTTTGAAGAACTTCCGTGTAGTATATGCGTCACACCACCACTACATTATTGGCTGCCTTGTCTGCCGGTACGAACACAAACCGCTCTGCGAGTACCTTGAGGTTATTTTTTATTCTAGAAATGGGAATATCATGGATCCTATTATTAATTTCAGAATTGTTTTCTAAATGAGATATTCGAATATTAACAGTATTCATAATTTTATTCAAATAACTGTCTAAAGATTTTTATCCGATTTTCACGTTTGCACCAATTTTACAGTAGGCAGACAGAGCGTCTTTAATGACCTGACGACACTGTTTCCAATCTATTATAGATGGAGGACGGTATTTCGGTCCTTTCTTTAGAAAAGTTATGACCTGACGGTCTTCGACGATGTTGAGGTCTCCTGTAATAACATGACCATAGGGAATATATCTAAAACTAGATGTTTCACAGTCTCAAATGGAAGGAACATTATTTTCTATATTGACGTCTGATGTAATTGACGTATAATTAAAAATCAAATTTCTGCTTGGTTTTTTATAAGAATACGAAATAATGGGTTGTTCTATATTATCAAAATATGGAGGTATCAAGCTATATACGGAAGAATGTAAAAGTATAGATCATGTAGTAGCGTTTATCCGTCTAATCAACTCATCGTAATTAATCATAATAGTCTTAAAAGTCTTATCCGCAATAAGTTTCAAATATCAAGACAAACAGTGATTATAAATCATTCACAAAGGCGACAACAAAAAAGTTCAAACAGGCAAGTTACAATTTCTTTTTGACAGAATACAAAGACAAATTACGTACCTTGTAACTAATTTTAGCAACAGCACCATTTAACAGGGTGAATATGAAGAAAGTCCATAAGATCAAAGTCTGAGTAAAACAATTATCTTGACCATTCATCTTTTGTGTGTATTTCGGGGAATATGTTTTTTTTTATATATATAATTTTTCTTAATTACCGGAAAACAATTATTTGTTTCAAAAGGAAAGTTTTAAAAAACAATCCAAAATTCCAAATTAACATATTTAAAGATTGGTCGCGTCGGCTTATGAAACAATACCTCAAAGGTGTAATTGCTGTACATTTGCTTGAATAATCTGACTTATAAATTGTCATTCAAAGTAAGCATAAGACTGTCTGATGTTTATAACATAGTCTTGTGAGCATCATGTGAATCGATAAACAATAGGAACCATCATTATGAAAATTTGTCGTCGAAACAGTGATAAATTGTCTTTTTTCTTTCTTATTGCATTATACTATACGAGTATCGTCCAGGGAAAAAGAGTATATATACATACATTTTTGGAATTTATATTGGTTCACTCATATGGTCTTTGCATCGGAAATAAACACATTTACTCTTAAACCAGTTGTTGGCATGATGCGGGTTATGTTCTTATATCGTATATTTTATGATGGTATGATACTAAATCCCTAACGGGTGGGATTGTGCTTAATTTTCATATGATGAAGACATAATCTTTCAATCAGTTTAATTGAGGTCTGGAGCTGGCATGTTAGTAACTGCTGGTAGTCCTTTGTTAATGTATGTTGATTATTGTCATTTTGCTAAGTTTCTTCTGTTACCTATTCTAACATCGGATTCGGATTTCTTTTAAACTGAGTTTTACTGTGCGTATTGCTGTGTGTTTGTTTATTCTACATTGGCTAGAGATATAAGGGAGGGTTGAGATCTCACAAAACATGTTTAACCCTGGCGCATTTTGCGCCTGTCCCAAGTCAGGAACCTATGCCCTTTGGTAGTCTTGTGTGTGTTTTTTTTTTTTTTTTTTTTTTAATTTTGGTTCATTTATATGTTTCGGAGTTTAGTGTGACATCCATTTTTGCTGAACTAGTATATATTATTGTTTAGGGATCAGCTGAAGCCCGCCTGCGGGTGCGGGATTTTTCTCGCTGTGTTGAAGACCCATTGGTGGCCTTGGGCTGTTTTCTGCTCTTTGGTCGGGTTGTTGTCTCTTTGACGCAACCCCCGTTTCCATTCTCAATTTTATACATGTATATGCAAACAAACATGTCGGAGCCTCAACTGATTTCTGGGTCGATGAAATCCTCGCGACTACTTGATTATCAGCTACATGTATGAGTTAAGTATCCAAATGATCGGCATACAATGAGTAAGACTGCTTGACAAAAATTGTGTTAAAATGTACCACTGTTGCACCATTTTCGCTTATATTTACTCATTTCTGACTTTGACTACAAGACATTTCTATGGATACTCCGAGCAGAAAAGGATATCCCTTCAATTCAGAACCGTTAGATATTAATTTTATGAAATCGCACATTGTTTTAGTTCCTTACGTGTATGCATGCATTTTGTATGTAAAAACATGCTTATTTTTGTCCATTTTGGTTAATACTTTACTGTTGGATGTCTGTTTGCCTTGTAACGTTGTATCGTCGATACTTCTGTACTCTCTATTACAAAGATGTAGAATACGAAATAACGTAATAACTATTGGTTAATATCATCAGTTGCAACTTACAATACAATATTTAAACGTATTATATAGCATTGTTTTCTTTATTCTCCGTATATTTTACCCTTGGGAAAATGAGAGATTACATAATAAATTGCGTGGTAGTTCATTGTCTTCTGATCATTGTTTGTGATAAATGATTTAGTACTTTACAAACCTCTACATTTATAGAAAAACAACAAGTAGATAACAAATTGTGTGAGAGTTCATTATCTTCTGATCAATGTTTGTGATAGTTGATTTAGTTCTTTACAAGCCTCTACATTCATAGAAAAAAAATGTAGATAATAAATTGCGTGTTGGTTCAGTGTCTTATGATCATTGTGTGTGATCATAGATGGTTTAATACTTTACAAGCCTCTATATTTATAGAAAAAAAAAACATCACGATGATAATAAATTGCGTGAGATTTCATTGTCTTCTGATCATTGTTTCTGATCACAGATGATTTAAAAATTTCCAAGCCTCTACATTTATATAACCCGAATAATCCAGTCGTTATATTACGATCACTACGATCACCCCATTTGTACAGGGCTGACGAGACCAATGATCACTCAGCCTTCAAGCCCTCGAGAAACGGTAGTGGCTAGAGGGTGCTGAGTTATTCGAGTTAACATTTATAGAAAAAACATCACGAAGATAATAAATTGCGTGGGATTTGATTATCTTCTGATCATTGTTTGTGATCATAGATGATTTAATACTTTCCATGCCTCTATATTTATAGAAAAAACATCACGAAGATAATAAATTGCTTGAGAGTTCATTACTTAGAATCTTCTTATCATTGTTTGTGATAGAAGATTTAATACTTTACAAGCCTCTAAATTTATACAAAAAACATCACGAAAATAATAAATTGCGTAAGATTTAATTGTCTTCTGATCATTGTTTGTGATCATAGATGATTTTATACTTTACAAGCCTTGCTTTTGTGTTAATGGTTAAAAATTCGGAATCATAGTGTTGTTTGTTCCTGTACACTAATTTGAAGAGGTTTTGGTGGCTTCAATTAAATCATCAATGACTAAATATATCCTTACACTACAAACCAGTAAAAGTCTGAAATGGCCTATATCTGTACTCGACTGTACTGGTTTTTACTCGACCAGTCTGAATTGGTCTGAATTTTACTCGACATTACTCGACCCCAGTCTTAACCATACTCGACCGTACTGATTTGTACTTGACCCTTATCTTTGCCATTGAAAATAGTCTGAACTATTACTCGACCAGTCTGAAACAGTCTTATATAACTAGGCTCCGTGTTGAAGACCGTACTTTGACCTATAATGGTTTACATTATAAATTTTGACTTGGATGGAGAGTTGTCTCATTGGCACTCATACCACATCTTCTTATATCTATTAACCCATTCTCGACCTGTACTCGACCTATTTTTTCAGTCTAAACCATAATCGACCAAAGGTCTGAACAATACTCGACAAGTCTGAACCATACTTGACCGAATAACCTCTACTTTTTTTTATTTTAGCTGTTAAAATTAATTTCTTTTTTCTGATATCATAACAGCCACAATAAAATAAAGATATATATAAAACATATTTTACATCCTTACATGATTCTCAGATTTATCAAATAGAGATAGTTAAATCAAATTATCTTATATAATAATTTAATTATATTAATTTTAAGTTTTAGAGTTTTGTTAAATAAAAAGATTCTTTTACCTAAAACCACACCTTTACTGAGGGTAATAAAACCTTATTAAGGTGCTTCTTGGTTAGCATTTTTTTTTTTTTTTTTTTTTTAAACTTAATTTTCCTAAATTCCTAAAGAAAAACTACATAGGTTTTATGGTTACATACAATAGTTATATAATTATCTTTTAATGAGTTAACAACAGCCAAAAAATCACTGAAATTGTTTAACCTTATATTAGAAATATATATGAAAAGGGATAAAAAGTTAAAGAAATAAATAAAAAAAAAAATTCTGAATAGTGGTAAAGTATAAAGTAATAACTCCTGCTTGAGGCAAACTCATTAAAAAGATCACACATGGTCAGATAGAATTAATTTCTAATTAACATTCAGTAAAAATTGCAACATCCTGTAAAACTTAAATCGCAATGCCTTTTGAATTCACTAGATAAGTAATACACGAGTTTAAGAAAAATAGGGCTTTCTTTTTACCTGTAAAACACACATGTACTGAGGTAATTAAACCTTATTAAAGCTCTTCTTGTATGCCATGTCTTTAATTTTGACAAAAGTCATTTAAATTTAATTGAAATAAATTTTGTCTGCAACTTTGGACCACATTTCCTTTTTTAAATGGTTATCAAGGATTGCTATGGAAGTTCTATTATAATGATTATATTATTTTTTTGGTTTTACAAAACAAAGGTGTGATCTTTTAAATTTATTAAGTTGCTTTATATACTATTCTAAATATATTTTAATAGAAAAATGTTCACTGCATTATTAACTAAACTCAACTGACACCATAAATCTATACAAGGCTTAAGTAAATGGTGAAAATTGTCCAGTAACCATAAAATATATCTTAAACATTCAAAAATTTTGAATAACATTGAAAATATTAGTCACACTTCAGTTTTGAGATTATTGGATCAGCTTGTTTTATTTTTTAAAGGTGATATATATATATATATTTATGTAAGTGTTGATGAATATGGTGTTGAATTTATATTATGCTTATTGTAAAATTTTGGTTTCAATGCCATATTGAATATATTTTAAATTTCAAATTGTTGTTCAAATTTCTAGCCAAGGGGAATAGCTGTTAAAAACAGTTCCTAAATTGATGAAATACAATAGATAGATACAAAAAATATGTCTAGGTTGGTTAAGACTTGGTCAAGTATGGTTCAGACTAGGTCGAGTATGGTTCAGACTAGGTCGAGTATGGTTCAGACTAGGTCGAGTATGGTTCAGACTAGGTCGAGCATGGCTCAGACGCAAATAAAATGGTTAAGTACTGGTCGAGTGTGGTCGAGTACAAGTTCAGACTATTAAGTATGGTTCAGACTACTGTCGAGTATAATCAAGTAAATTTCAGACCAATTCAGACTGGTCGAGTAAAAATCAATAAAGTCGAGTACAAATATAGGCCATTTCAGACTTTCAATGGTTTGTAGTGTTAGGATATAAACTGCTTTTTAATTACCAATAAAGTTGTAGGATTTCATGTGTCTTAATCGAGTAGACTATGTGTAAAACATGTTCTTAGTAAGAGATTATCCTGTAATCTACCAATATTTTTGAACAAAGAATTTCTGCAAACTACTGTACTGTATTTTTAAAAACTAATGATAGACCAGCTAAACTTGATCACACTTATACATGGATTGGTAAATGCAGGTCATCAGGCAAAGAAAAAGGGAGCATAGGTCTTTGTATTAAATCAGAACTTCCTGTCCATAACGATAACTTTCTTGATAGTAAACACGATAAACATGAACGTTTGTGGGTTCTATCTAGAATAGGCAATACCAAAAACAGCCATTGGAACTGCATATTTTTCAAACGATGGAATCGATCGACAAACAACTGATATTCTCATGTATGAGCTTCTTGAAAATTGCTCAAAGTTAATCCATTCTGGTTATGAAATTTTACGGATTGGTAAATGTAGGTCATCAGGCAAAGAAAAAGGGGGAATAGGTCTTTGTATTAAATCAGACCTTCCTGTCCATAACGATAATTTTCTTGATAGTAAACACGATAAACATGAACGTTTGTAGGTTCTATCTAGAATAGGCAATACCAAAAACAGCCATTGGAACTGCATATTTTTCAAACGATGGAATCGATCGACAAACAACTGATATTCTCATGTATGAGCTTCTTGAAAATTGCTCAAAGTTAATACATTCTGGTTATGAAATTTTACTTATAGGTGACTGTAACGGAAAATGTATCAAAAAGTGTCAAACCACAAACTTTAATATCATGTGTGAATTAGCATCCTATAACGGAAAAAGGTTTCGACAGTTTATAGATGCGAGTGACTTGCTTGCTGTAAATTGCCACCCCGTTTGTGAGGGACTTTATACTCGTATTTTGAATAACCAAAGGTCCGCAATCGATTACGTTCTTCACTCTGAAAACATGAGCCGCAACGTAACACGTGTCATAATAGATGAAAATGGCATTTTTGATCTACATAGTGATCATGTCATTATACGAACCGAAATAAAAACTAACCCGCAGAAAATTAAAACGAACCTAAGAAACCGGCCTTCATTTGGAAAATAAACGATAAAACTGATTGGAATATTTTTCAAAAAATATTAAAAGATAAATTAAGGGCATCTGAGCGCACTTTGAAAATGTCTTCGAATATCAATACAATTTGGGATAACTGGAAAAAGTCCGTCCTTGATGCTATTGAAATTTCTATCGGAAAAATTAATAAATCAAATCGGTATCGTAAGTTCTGTGACAACGAACTTGACATTTTGATTAAAAGCAGAAGAGAAAGTAACCGCTTGAAAAGAATTCATGACAAAACTCACGACTGTAATAGAGAGACTGGTAAGATCTTATCTGACACTTATCATGTGCGAAAAGCTAAAGTTCAAGAAGCTATCAAAAGAAAAGCTAACACCCTGAAATTGAAAGAATTTCATGACAAATGTGTGAATTCTTTCAATAAGGTTAGAGGATTTTGGGATATTTTAAAAGGCAAAAATAATAGTATTGCCCCTCAACAGATTATGAACCCCAAAAATAAGTCCGAACTATTTACGGAAGAGAAAGACATTAGTGCTGTTTAAAGCAGCCATTTTAATTCTTTCGGTAAGGATTCCCAATAAAATGTAATATGCAAGATGAGATTAATGACTTTCTCTCGAGTATTGATAAGGACGAAGTTTATCGCGATTCAAATATTTCAGTAAATATAGGTAGATCACAAATTGCTCTAATTTTAAGGAACCTTAAGTCGCGTAAAGCTAGTGGCATCGATGAGATTCCTAATGAATTCTTAAAATTTGGCGGGGATGCGCTAGTTGATTCACTTGTTGATCTTTTCACAATAATATCTGACCTCGAAACTGTACATGATGATTGGCAAAACGGCATCATCAAACCATTATATAAATCAGGATCTGTTTTTGATATTGATAATTATAGAGGCATCACGCTTACTTCCAGAGGTCTAGGGAGCATTTCGAAAAAACAGAAGAACCGAGGACCATATTTTTACACTGCAAGGTATTTGTTCTATTCGTAAAGCTAAAAAACATAAAACGTTTCTCGCTTTCCTAGGCCTGTCCAAGGCTTTTGATAGAGTCTGGCGAGATGGCCTTTTCTATCTATTGCGGAAAAATGGCATTCAAGGCAAGTGCTGGAAATTGCTCATATCTCTGTATAGCAATGTTTCAAATAAAATATTGTTTGGTGCTAGTGAAACAGGCTTCTTCGAACAAGAATTTGGCCTTAAACAAGGCTGTGTTTTGTCTCCAACACTTTTTTCTGTTTTAATGAATGACCTCGTAGGTATGCTTGAAACCAGTAATTTTGGCGTCGAGCTCTCCTCACAAATATTGAACTGTTTAATGTTTGCTGATGATGTAGTTCTTATCGGGAAGTCCGAGAAGGATCTGCAGTGTCTGCTAGATATAACAGCAAAATTTGCATCAAAGTAGAAATTAAAATTTAACCAAAACAAATCCAAGATTATGATAGTAGGTAAACGCTTAGATAAAACTAAGAAATGGTACCTAGGAAATGAGTATTTGGACGAGACTAATGAATACAAATATCTTGGAGTTTATTTTACCCGCTCTTTGACCTTTGCTTACCATATCAATCATTTTTTAAAAGATATTTTCGAGCGCAAACTGAATTATTTGACTAATCTACTTAATGAGCCCGGATCTTTTAACCGCAAATCTTTTGGGGATGCTCTCTGGAACTCGGTCATCCGACCTTCTCTAGCACACGGATGTGCCGTATGTTTATAAAAACTTGTAAATGAAATAATATTTTCATACCCTTAATTGCTGAAAATCTGTATAAAAAGTGACTTAATTGATAAAAATCTAAGGAACAAAATGATGTTTGTCCCCCGCGGCAATGTGATGGAGGGAATTAGTAACGGTCTTCGTCCGTCCATTTGTCTGTCCATCTATGCGTCTGTCTGTCTCGGATACTTTGTGGAAGCTACTCCTGAGACCGGCAAGTTGATTTTATTGAAATATTGTAGGATAGTTATACACAATGTTGATTTGATCATTCCAAACTGCCGTTTTGATTCGATAAACTTTACAGGAGTTATTGAATTTATAAGTTTTTGTGCATATGGAACTATAGGAACACTTAGCGGACGCAACTCTTCTTAGACCGGCTGTTCGACTTTGTTGAAATTATGTAGGATGGTTAAACACAATATGTACTTTATCATTCCACACTGCCGTTTTGATTCAATAAACTTTATTTCGATTGAAAGACACGTTAAGAAATTTATAATTACATAGTACTGATTCAGAATGAATAAATTTAATGAAACAAATAAAGGAATATCATTTCACAAATTAAAGAATGTAGAATTTCATGTAACGAACGAAGAAAATACGTTAACAAATTAAGAAATTGCATTTACACATTAAGAAGTTACATTTCACAAATCAAGGAATGTAGAAATTCATGTAACGGATGGAAAAAATACATGTTACAAATAAAGAAATTACATTCTTACAAATTAAGAAATTGCATTTCACAAATTAAGAAATTGCATTTTACAAATTAAGAACTGTATAAATATGGCGGATATTCCCTTCCATATTGATATACCGTAACGTTCAACCCATTCATAATGACGTCTGTGAAACTTTCGAAGAGATTTCTTCAACTTAACCATTATTACCTATTGGTTCAATAGTTTCCTTGTATGCATCAACCCTCTGACAAGAAAATCACGATATCCTTATGCAGGTTATAACATAGATTTTGGCGTGTTTTGACTACGTATGTTTGCCCAGTTGTAAAAATATCCGTCTCCTTGCGCTGAAGCCAAAAACAATAAAAAAAAAAAAAAAAAAAAAAAACAGTGGTTTGAAAAAATAGGTGTATATTTTTTATGACGAACGCTTATCTTACAAACTCTGTGTTTGTTTAGTACGCATAATGCGTATTTGATCGTGTTTTACCCGTAATGTTAAGTTCTCAACCGATCATACCTGTCAATTTCGGTGTGATCCATTATTTCCATTTAAACTGGATAGATGCCATCAACATAGTCGCCATATATTGCAAATAATATTCTATACAAATTGCATTATACTTGATTTGTATCTGTCAAGTACGATCATTATATAAAGTACACCTGCTTTGGGAAAACTGTATAACATAAAAACAGCTTACGAACAGATGAAAAGAAGTAATACAAACAATCTTATATAACTGTTATTTTGCATCCTTATATCTGTTGTTCTTTAATGGGTAGTTGTCGCGTTGGCAATCATTCCACATCTCCTTATGTTCATACTAAATTAAGATGACAGCTAGTAACGTGTTTCTTATCTAAATTAAATGATGACCCTTGCAACGTTTGTAATCTTTGTACTTTATGGTCAAATCGATAAGTAGGCATGCTTGTCAATACATAACGGGTTCTTATCTTTTAAACTTTAATTTCGTGGTCTTATTCCATACCAACTACTACCACCTTGTCCAATCACACATATACCTTACATAAGGATTCTTAGTTTATTATACATATTGAGAAGGTAAGACAGTTGTGTTAGTTGTTAATTCGATGTTTTATTAAGAATAATCATCGTCAGCTCTTGACTCCGAGCGTTCTTGATGAATCCCTGTTTCAAATTCAAACCTTGATCATATTTGCACTGAAATTCAAGTACAATGTAGAACTACATTAAATAAAAGATAGAGCATCTGTTTCCGTTTTAAACATTTCCCTACTGGTGCTTAGATAACAAACATACTACAAACTTGCAATAAAATCCATTCAGAAAAAATTCACTATTCAATAAACGCATTATAGATACCGGGATTAAAATTTTATACGCCAGATGCGCGTTTCGTCTTCAACAGACTCACCAGTGACGGTCAAATAAAAAAAGTGAAAAGGCAAATTAATAACGAAGTTGAAGAGCATTGAGAACCAAAATGTTAAAAAAGTTTTGCCAAATACAGCTTAGATAATCTATTCCTGTGGTATAAAATCAAATTGGAAGGGAACAACCATCCATTTATACCGCAGGGTAAAGGTGTAACATAAAATTTCTATCACTTCCAAATATTTTAGATTCAGACACGCATTTCGACAATTAATGTCAAACTTCTAATGATCCTAACATTTTGCTTTTGGACAGAAAATCTCAAATTATTTCTTAAATATGAATAAAATTTAAGCCATGAAATGTCCTTTTTCTGTCATGTTTTGTTTTAAAAACTCTAATTTTGTCATACCATATAATATAATGAAAACCAAAAAACAAAGCTGTGAACTAGCATAGTATTTAAACAATACAATAGAAATTAATTACCAAAGAAATCTTTAAAAAGACATTGCATAAACTCTTATCTATCGTTGAAGAGTGTAAAATGCCGTACATTGTGTATATATAGGATTTTTTTGTCATTTGTGTTTGTGTTTTTGTCTCATAAACTTATACCATTATCTCCCTTTATTCATATTAATAGTTAGTAAAGTTATGTTCGACGGGATAATTCATGCATGAGAGCATTGATTATAAAGTATTAACTGTATGACAAAAAAAAAAAATGATTTGTAAACTGTTTCTGATGGCAATATTTTTACTTCTTTAATATTTTTTTTCAGATGACAAATTTAAAAGTTTTTCTACTGGTTGTATCAGCTGTTTGCATTTCGTATGTATGGACATGCCGTGACAATTACGCACAAAGTCATCATAGTAAATGTTACTGCCCATGTGACGATACCTTTAACCAGTGCGAAACCAACTGTACAACGCTATACCATGACAAGCTACACCTAAGCCACTGCCAAATAAGGTGTACAGATGGTCTAGCCTGGTGCATTAATGCATGTAATCACGGATAAAAATGTTAAATGTTTTTATTTCCCATTCTTTGAATGTCTGAATAAAAACTGATACTACTTTGTTCCCCTTTTTTATGTGAATATTTAATGACAGAATAAAATGCTATGGAGATGTGGTATGATTGCATACATGTATTTTATAGTGTGTTTACTATCATACTCAACCGGATTTAACATGCGTTTTTCGTTTCTTATATAGATTAGACCGTTGGTTTTCCTGTTTGCATTGTTTTACACTAATCATTTTGGGGTACTTTATGGCTTGCTGTTCGGTGTGAGCCAAGGCTGCGTGTTGAAGACCGTACTTTGACCAATAATTGTTAACTTTTTATACATTGTGACTTGGATGGAGAGTTGTCTCATTGGCACTCATACCACATCTTCTTATTTATATTGTTTATTGGACTTATTTGAACATTCAAATAAACAGTAATCTTTCATCATAATTTTTATCCGTACTCTTTTATCGGTTCTCATTTTTCCACTATGATATATATTATTTGCGAGATTCTATCAAAATTATCTTCAAAAGAAAGTTATAAAGTTGAATAACATATCATTTTTAAATGTTCTGTATGTAAAATTGTTGAAAAAAATCTTTTTGATCTTCAGACTCCTTTATATTTTCAAAAGTTCCACAAAGTTTCTTAACTTTTCGATCCTGATCCTGTATTTTAAATATATTCAGAAACAAGAATGTATGTCCAAATGACATAATATCCCGCTATCACTAACAATACTGGAAACCTTAATGCCAATCTACCCTAAGAGGCAGGGCATACAAATTCGCAATAGCTCTTTTAATTTGATGGTACAAAAAAAAAAAAAAAAATAGAAATTTTTATTGAAAGAATTGATGTTTTATATAAAAAAAAAAGATGTCATATTTGAAAGCAATAAAACTAAAAAGCGGACTTTAAATTTCAAATCAAAAGATGGAATGCAGAATATAAGGCAATTTAAAAAGATTATCCAACATAAATAGCATGTGCATGACGGTGACAATAACGCGCAGACTCTAGACACAGATATAATCAAATACGAAACGTAGAGCACACAAAACAAATAAAAATTAATTATTATGGTATGGGTTAGATACGAGTTATCTGACAAAAAAAGATCAATACAAAAAAGTCACAACAAATATAAAACTATAATTCGATAAGTCTGAACTCTTTAACTGGACTTAAACATCTAAATTTGTTCGTTCCTGTTGACTGCTAACATGTTTTTACCCATCCTGCAGTTTTCTTTAGTTCGAAGATGACAATCATTTCATTTCTGCTTTGAATTTGTCAATTGTATATTGAGTTGTGAAAGTCAATACAGTCGTTATTTAAGATCTATCCACCGCGCTGTATGTACACAAAGCCATTAACGATATCCAAGAAAATCAAATTAATCGTTCAAGAATGTACATTCTACATTTAAATTTGATCTTTCTTTAGTTCCAACAGTTAGAATTGTTTTCACACCCTTAAGAAGGACAATGTCCTAGTAACACGCTTCCTTTTTGTTTGTGTAATTTTATCAAGCCTATGGGTTGTATTTACTTTTTTTTCTATTCGCATCATTGATATATGTGTCAAGGAAATATTCAATTTCCACTATAATATAATAAATCAAGAATGACATCAAAGCGTTAAGTTGAAGGACAGACAATAACATAGTAATAAATTAACATACGAACAGCAACAGCCCCATGACAACCCTAAAATAGTCTCATTAATGTTTTG
Source organism: Mytilus coruscus (assembly GCA_017311375.1). Lineage (NCBI taxonomy): Eukaryota > Metazoa > Mollusca > Bivalvia > Mytilida > Mytilidae > Mytilus > Mytilus coruscus. Next base: position 84,942,295 of record CM029600.1, read on the forward strand.
TGCATTTTATTACATTTGTCAATTCGGGACCTTTTACAGCTTGCTGTGCGGTATGACGTTTACTCATTGTTAAAGGCCGTACGGTTACCTATAGTTGCTTACTTCTACGTCACTTGGTTTCTGGTAGACGATTGTCTTATTGGCAATTATACCACATCTTCTTATTTTTTTGTCAGATACATTAACTGACTTAATTTTCACTACATAACGTGATAGAAAATCGTAAAGTTATAAGGCGACTTCTATTTTGAGCCTCTGTCTATAAACACATATATGCCACTTTTAATTTTTGTTTAAAATATTCTTTATAGTAATGTGTTGGGTAAGTGTTTTACAGACAGTTTAATGGTAAGTAGGAGAAAAGGAATTGTCATCGCTTAATCTGTAACATATCTGATAAGATGTTTTGCTGTGTGTGCAGAAAATAAATGTTCAGTATTGAATTTTACATCCTATAAACTTATAACGATCTATTGGTTCGTTGCCTCAAATGTGTATCTTAAAAACAGAACATGTCGATTGATGAATTACGTTTGTGAAGGAATGGATTTTTGCAGAAGGAAGACAGGAGTGTACAGTCGAATTATGAATTACTCTAAATCTTTTTTTCCCTTCTTATTCTGGTTTTAGTTTGTTAGGTTGATGTCACAATGACGTTTTCTCTGCATTTTTTTAACGTTTCTTAATTTCTAAGTTTTGTAAATGCGACTTTTTATAGCCAACGAAAAACCTGTTCTTGAAAAATTCTCCGCAAACATTTCCTTAAATAAAGCAATATGGTAATATCCTTTGTTTGCATTAAACAAGGTTTTTGATCACCTTATCTTAAATAGCCAAATTCATTTTTCCATGACAGTTTATTTTGAGATTTATAATGTTTTCTATAGTTAAATTTAACCTTTTCCAATTTTTTTAATCATATTGAAAAGAATTATGGTTTCGTAAAAGTAGTGTAGAAGTCATATTTCAATGCTGACACATAAGTGTTACACTCTTTTAAAATGAAGTAGAATTTCTGTGATCTTATCCACCATTGCGTCTGGTATGCTTTCGAAGAAGTGTTATAACTTCATTAAATTATGAAATGTCCACAGAAACATCATGAAGGTAATTATAAATATAAAAATAAGGAGATGTGGTATGATTACCAACGAGACAACTATCCACCAAAAGTTTAAATAAAGTGAATGTAAGCAATTATAGGCAACTATACGGCCTTCAACAATCAGGAAAAAAAACATACCATGTCGATATAAAGCAGAAAACACATCTACAAAAACACAGAGTTGACGTGGCAGGGAATTTATACATCCCTCACAATAGAAAAGACACAAAGTACAGATCTGAGAGTACTCGCAGTTACTGACAGCTAGTTTCAGGCCAAAAACAACTAATAAAAAAAAAAAAAAAAAACTTATCAATGTAAAGTTATAAGGTGACTTCTATTTGTGCCTTTCTATAGACACATATATGCCACTTTTAATTTTTTTTTAAATATTCTATATAGTTATTTGTTGGGTAAATGTTTTACATTAGCCTGCAGACAGTTAAATTGTAAATAGGAGAAAAGGAATCGTCATTGCTTAAGCTGTAACATATCTGATAAGATGTTTTGCTGTGTGTGCAGATAATAAATTTTCAGTATTGAATTTTACATCCCATAAATTTATAATGATCTATTGGTTCGTTGCGTCAAATGTGTACCTTACTAACAGAACATGTCGATTGATGAATTACGTTTGTGAAGGAATGGATTTTCGCAGAAGGAAGACAGGAGTGTACAGTCGAATTATGGATTACTTTAAATCTTTTTTTTTTCTCTTCTTATTCTGGTTTTAGTTTGTTAGGTTGATGTCGCAATGACGTTTTCTCTGCATTTTTTTAACGTTTCTTTATTTTAAAGTTTTGTAAATGCTACTTTTAATAGTCAACGAAAAACATGTTCCTGCTTCATAAACATGTGTTCCTTGCTTTATAAACTATTTTTATAAGTATTTGTTACATGTATTGGATAGTATAAAACTAATAAAAAACGAACCTTGATATTCTTGATTCTGTTTCCAGTTAAATACAAAAACTTAAGAAAAAAAAGTAAACTATTTAATAGTAAGGCTAAATGACTTTAAAAAAAATAATCATAGACACTAGTATCGAAATTTTGTATGCCAGCCGCGCGTTTCGTCTACACTCATCAGTGACGCTCGAATCAAAAAAGTGAAAAAGGCCAAATAAAGTACGAAGTTAAAGAGCATTAAGGACCTAAAATTCCTAAAAGTTTTGTCTGAAGTAAATGAAAATGAGGTTGAATGTGACTTATTCCTTTGTATTTTTGTTGTTTGACTACTGAACATAAGGGTTCAACATTTGAGATCAGATATGCAATGTCATTGTTTTCTTTCTAATTAAGTCTTTTTAGCACTTTATTCTACTTTGTACTTGTAAGGATTTTTCTTTTTTTTTCTTACACTTATTTCATATCAGAATCATATTATTTAACTTTGATTAATTTTAATGAATAAAATAATATAAAAATAATAAAATAACATATATATATAGATAATACACCAATGGGACAGCAATCCACCATCAAAACTTATACAAAAGAATATGTGTCGATAACACTATATTTTCATGTTCAATGAACAAGACAATTGGGATTAAAAACCTTATAATCTGGCATTATTATAACATAAAAAGTTCACATCAGAATGAACATGTGTATTAAGTTTGTAGTCTAGACAACTTCATTGTATACTACGTAAAACCCAACATTTAACTTTCTTTAGGACGGACGGACGAACAAAAAAGACGAACAAGTCACGTTACATCTATTAAATTTTATTGTTAAAAATAAAGAATTCAAATATCTTGATTGATTGATTGATTAGTGATTGCTTTACGCCGCATCATCGCAGTGAATATCTTGAAGAAAGATGTACAAATGTAAAGAATGAACTACCCATATTTTAAAGGTACTAAATCAACATTTGATGCAAGAAACTGACTATCTAGTACTTATTCTTCGATTTGACCTGAACCTTACATTGCTTTTTTAAAAAGTTATACATCCCTTGCAGCATTCAATAAGTGTTAATTGCACGTCTTTTTTTTCAATAAGAGAAGTATTATTTCCAATTCAAGGGGAGGTAAAATCAGTCCCTTATGGTGGGGAGAGCAACGTTTTGGTATTTTTTGTTTATCTTAAAATACTAAACAGATAGATTCATGTATTCATCTATATGCTTGAAGTTTCTCGTGGTCTTTTAAATTATTAAACTAAGTTTGTATTTGTCGGTGTTTCACTGTGTATACTTTTCGAAAGTTTTGGATCGCAGAAAAGTATGTAATTCAGAATCTGGTAGATATATATACGTCCGATCTGGATTCTGAATCATGAAAACTGGAAATAGAAGAGAAGCGAAAGATACCAAAGGGACATTAAAACTCATAAGTTGAAAATAAACTGACAATGCCATGTCTAAAAAAGAAATGACAAACAGACAAACAACAGTACAAAAACCTAAAGACTTAGCAACACGAACCCCACCAAAAACTGAGGGAGATCTCAGATGCTCCGGAAGGGTAAGCAGACACTGCTCCACATGTGGCACCCGTCGTGTTGCTGGTATTCGTACAAACCCGGTTAAGTCTTAATTCGGTAGGTCACATTCGGGGAAAAGGGGACGGAATGTAGTTACGACAATTGAAAAATTTGTTCATGAATCTGACCACCAAGAAACAACAATTTCAAAATTGATGCATACTAACATGTTGGTTTTTGTTTGACAAATTACTTATACAATGCTTTTTTAACAAACTACTAAATGATTGATGGGTTAAATTACGACAATAAATATGGAATTTTCAAAGAATAGGCGAGATCGTCAGTTTGTAAAGAAATCCAATCAAACCGGTGATAGGAGCCGTCTTAAAGTTGCAGTTAGGTGAGAGCTTTTGCTACGTGTCGAAGACCTCGTTGTGACTTTGAGATGAAGAACAGCAATGAAAGTGCTGTTCTTTTGCGTTTGGTGTTATTTGTTGGGCATGTACTATTTTTGTGTCATGGATAGATACCCCATATTCATGATATTCTTATTTTTCTAATATACTAAACGAATCTAAACATAAATCAATGGTGAGTTTGTTTATTTTAGTTTCTAGATAATATTCTGGTCAAAGAAAGACAATTTAGTTTTTAGTTTAAACAATATTTATTCGGATAATTCATGACAAAAAAACGATATGATACAATGAAAATAAATATTAAGGATTCAGAAACAAGCAAATTTGCTTTTACAAATCTGTCTTCTATATACTTAGTTTTTCTTCTTGGCCTTGGTATCGTCTGTGTTACTTAACTTGTAGTTTTTAGAGTCCCGGTCAGTATTTGAATTGACAGAGTGACCATTTGAAAACGGACACTTAAGCGGTAAAATCTCATGAAAAATGACACTCAACACGTAAACCGAATTGAAAAATGGTACTATCGCAAAAGTCATCATTCCTCATATATAAGGTCTATAAATGAAATAATTTATTGAAAAATATACTACCCATTGGTGGCCTTCGGCTGTTTTCTACTCTTCGGTCGGGTTGTTGTCTCTTTGCCACATTCCCCATTTCCATTCTCAATTTTATAGTGTACAGGGATATGTAAAACTGTAATCTAATTCATTTTGTTATCATAAATATACTATATTATTCACCAAAAAATCAGTACACAGCACCTGAAATGAAGTGGCATTGAATTTTAAGCATTATGTTTATCATGTTAATATCTAAAAAAAAAAAAAGGTTGGCAATAGTTCAAAATTCTGCGCACACATTTCTTTAAATAAGACAATATAATATCCTTTGTTTGCATTAATCAAGGTTTTTCATCACCTTATCTTAAATAGCCAAATACATTTTTCCATGACAGTTTATCTCGACATTAAGAATGTTCTATAGTTAATTTTTACTTCCCAATAGTTTTAATCATATTGAAAGGAATGACTTCATAAACATGGTGAAGACGTCATATTTCAATGCTGGTACATAAGTGTTACACTCTCTGGAAATGAAATAGAACTTCTGTGATCTAATCCACCATTGCGTTAGGTATGCTTACAAAGAGGTGTTATAACTTCCTTAAATTATGAAATGTACACAGAGACATTATGAACATAATTATCAATATAAAAATAAAGAGATGTGGTATTATTGCCAACGAGACAACTATCTACTAAAGTTTAAATAAAGTGGATGTAAGCAATTATATACAACCATACGGCCTTCAACAACGAGGAAAACCCATACCATATAAGTTGGCTATAAATGGGCCCGACATGAAAAATATGAAACAATTCAAATGTGAAAACGAACGGACTGATTTATAACAAAAACAATTTACGAAAAACAAATATGACAGACATGAACCAAAGACAACCACTGAACTATAGGCTTCTCACCTGGGACAGGCACATATAGAATGTGGCGGGGTTAAACATGTTTGAAGGCGGCAACCTTCCCATAATCTGGGATAGTGGTGTAACGGCACATCATAAGAACAAACTATCAAAATCAGTCTAAATAGGCTCATCAGATGAAAACAAAGCAAAGCAGAAAACACATCTAACGAAAACACAGAGCGGACGTGGCAGGGAATTTATACATCCTTCACCACAAAAAAGACACAAAGTACAGATCTGAAAGTACTAGCAGTTACTGAGAGCTAGTATAAGGCCAAAAACAACTAATAAATAAAAACAAAAAACAAACTTATCAATGTACTGTTTCAATTACTAGTACCTTTATCTACCCCTTAGTATCTTCCTCTTTTCTTCATATTTCTGCTATGGACGTTGGTGTAACAAATCATGTGACCCTTCCTCTTTCCATCAAACATAACGACCAAAAAAGTTTATTTCGAACATAGTGCATATTTGAAGGATGAATTGCACTAACGTTTACTTAACGACCTATTGAAAGTTTCTATATGAGCAACAAAAAAAGAAAATATGCAAATATATTTTTACCGTCATTTTAAATACCTTAATTAAAGTGAGTCTATATAAATAGTATTTTAAAGGCTATTCAATTACTTAGATACACAATACGAATTGTTCTATAAATATTTGACAGAATCAGTTACACAAACAAAAAATACTGAACGCGCTCATATCATATCTTATGATATGACTTTTATCAATTCTGAATTTAAATGTGCATGTCATTGAGAAGGTGTAAACGTGACTTCTACTTTACAAAAACTCAAATAATGCATTAAGAAGTTTTAAAAATATACCCTGTTTTGCGTTTGGATAGTTTTGTAAAAATGTACTCGCCTTTAACCTATAGTACAATGTAGTTCTAATGACACATCATTACAGGTCTTCGTCATCCTTATTGATAAAAAAAAAATCCAATCACTGTACCTGAATATCAGGGAAGTCCCTGTTTTCAAAAGAAAGTATAAATGTACGTTAATCATCACAAAGACATCTCAGTGATACTCACTGTGAAGTAATAGTCGTGTATATATTTAATTACAATAGTTTTTTTATTCGATTCAAGTGATCATGTTCCATCAAAAACAAAAAAATAACCGGCAGATGTAATTTAAATTGAAAAATAAGAATTAGTTTGATATAATATTTGATACCATTGAAAAAAATCATAAAGGCTACAATCTTGTAAAAATTATAAAATTATTATGATTTTGCAAAATTATTATATAAAAAGTTCACATCAAAATAAACATGTGTACTAATTTTCAAGTTAATGTGATAACAACTTCTTGGTCAACTCCGTAAACCTAGCATTTAGCAATAGAATGAAAGGACGACCTAGTCATGTTACATCTATGAAACTTCTGTAATTTACGATTAAGCGGATTGAGTATTTTGAAACAGATATGTACACATGTATAAAATGAACTATTTTCTTAAGTACTAAATCAAAATAACTATTAGTGTTTTATGTTTGTATTTATATTGGACCACTTTTCTCCCAAAGAAGAGGAATTAAAATCAGTCTCAAATGTTTGGGAGAGCAGGGTTTTGTAAGTTTTGTGTATTTTAAATTATAAAAGAAGATAGATAATCATCTAAGTGCTTGAGGTATTTTACGTTTTCGTGTTCTTTATTGAAATTCGTTTTATTTGTAGGTATTTAAATGTGCATTTCTAAAGTTGTGAATCACAGAAAATTATGTAATTTAGAAGCCGGTGGATATGCGTCCAGAAAATAATCTGAGCCTTATCTTGATTCTGAATCATGATAGTTGGCATTACCATTGACAATCTATGTTCCGGAATCTGACTGCAACTGAGACTTATTAACACATTTAGATGTGTAATAAAAAAATGGTCTTTTCAACTGCGATGCAGATTTTTTAAACAACCATATATATCATGTAATATGCTGCAGTGAAAACAAGCACATGTATGTAAGTGTTACTTGTATAATTTCTTGTGATAATAGCGAGCATCATCAAAAAGACCGTATTTGTCAAGAGGCGCATCTTGCTCGGTACAATAGTACTGTTAACGTTATAACTTCCACTAGATAGATATCCCTGAGGATATCACCATCCCGGTAGCAAGTACTCCGGTATTGGCATGAAAATGCGGATATTGTTTACTTAAAACTCTTTTTTTATCATATTTGAGAACTCATTTTAAATTAAAGAATTATTATATCTCTCTCATCTAAAGCCCTGATTTCTTGTACGGATTTGGCTATACTTTGGGTCCTTTTTGATGTATCAGCTCTTTAACGTTTGTATTAGGAGTTGGATTGTCAATTATTTTGGCCTCAAAATGCGCATCTGGTGCAGAAAAATTGGTACCGTAAGTATATCGCAGCGCTCTTTGAGTATCATTCGTTAGTGCCTCGTAATCACATTGCTGTCAACTACCCCATTAAAAATGTGATCATGAACACTTCTTATAATTAGTATGCTGTACATATTGAGCAAATTTGGATTATCACAATGTGCCAAACATGTACGATATTCATGGAAAATAATGATATCATATCTATTAAGGAAACAGTAGTTTGCCGATATTAAAATCTCATAAATCGATTAAAAAACTATAACTTCCACTAGATATATATCCCTGAGGATATCACCATCCCGGTAGCAAGTACTCCGGTACTGGCATGAAAACAAGACAAATACAGTTGATATACACGTACATCTTTTGACTTTGAATATATATTATCCAATCCAATATTTCTGATCCAAAAATGTTGCAAGCAACTTGAAATGGACCTCATATAGGTTCCTCATTTTCAATAAATGAGACAAACGCTGTACATATGTATCTTAAGGAGTCGAAATCAATATTGAGTGACTATTCAAACCTCTATCTCTGACAAACAATAAGTCAAGTAACAAAAATGTTCAAAATTGATAGGTTTTTCATCATATCAGAGTCAACAAATATGAAAAATATACAAATAATTGAAAAGGATTGAAAAGGATTTCAACTAAAAACCAAAAGTACTAGGATTAAACAAATAGTTAGTGATAAACTGAGTATAGGGTGGAAAATAACTATTGTCAATATCGTAAATCATAAGTGAAAGGAATGGCTATCTAACAGCTGTATAGAAGTCAACTTTCATTGTTGGTTGATACATCATTGTTACAACCTGTGGAAACTGTTTGTAAGTTTTGTCACCAGAAATATTCATTTGTTTTCCTATTGTCAATACATGTGAATAGTTTCAATGTAAACTGGATCATTGAATTTAATAAAATTAGTAAGCTCTATCTTAGAAGTATGGATCCAAGTTGTTCAATAAGAAAATTCGGTTAAAAGTTCAATTAATGTTCAGTGAAATTAGATTAAATGGAAAAATCATTTTACTGAGACTTCATTATTATCAAATAAAATGTTATATAACTCTTTAATAAGTAAAATAAAATAGATCCATCAATATGAATAAACAGATAGCTTGGAATACTATAAATACAAGAAACCCTGAATATGAATTCATTGTACCAATTTTTTTTTTTTTTTTTTGAATATCTGACTGAAAATAGATAAGCAAAATTAAGATGGAAATCATTACAATATATTATTCCAAAACGCTTTTAATGAGAGAAAAATAATATTTTGTAATTAAGAAGTAAATTATCACACTGTTTTAAATGTTGGTCATAATTGATTAGATTTTGGCAAAACATTTATGATTCCTTTATAGGAAGTAAAATAGATTTTTTATCAGATTAAAACATCTAATATTTGAAATTAAACAAACAAACAAACAAATACTGAACATGCCCATGAGTTACATTTATTTCTTAATTTAAATGTAAAGTCAATTGAGTAGGTGTAAACTTGACTTCCAATTTACAAAATTCAAATAACACATTTAGAATTAAATAAAAAATATATACACTAGTAAAACATACAAATAACCTATCTATTCGTTTAGTTACAATATATTTGAGTTAATTTAGACTGCAATGTAGTTCGGATGACACAACATAACAGGTCTCCATGATCCTTTTTAAGAAAAAAAAATCCGATTACTGTACCTAAATATTAAGATGTCATTTTTTCAAATGCAAATACAAATGTACTTTAATAATCACAAAGGCATCTAGGTGATACTCACTGGGACATAACAGATGTGTATGAATTAGGTTATAATAGTTATTTCAATTTAAATGATCATGTTTGCATCTAAAAAGCGGCAGGTGTGATCTAAATTGAGAAGAAATATTTTAATATAATATTTGATATCGTTAAAAAGATCAAAGAGTAAAAATTCTTTATTCATCAAAACGTTGTAAATCCTTTAAAAGTTATCATAAAAAAATATATGAATACCTTTTTTACGCATTGAAATTGTCTAGTGGTTATCTGCAGTCATGTTTACGATCACTGCTTAGCAAATCATGTTGAATAGATATAGGAAGATGTGGTGTGAGTGCCAATGAGACAACTCTCAATCCAAATAACAATTTATAAAAATAAACCATTATAGGTCAATGTACGGCCTTCAACACGGAGCCTTGGCTCACACCGAACAACAAGCTATAAAGGGCCCCAAAATTACTAGTGTAAAACCATTCAAACGGGAAAACCAACGGTCTAGTCTATATAAAAAACGAGAAACGAGAAACACGTATAAATTACAAACGGCAACTACTGTACATCAGATTCCTGACTTAGGACAGGTGCAAACATTTGCAGCGGGATTAAACGTTTTAATGGTACCAAACCTTCTCCCTTTTCCTGAAACAATAGTATAACATCACAACATAGAAAAACACACGATAAAATATCAATTGGAAGGCTTAACTCAATCAAAAAACGTAAATTAACACACAATGAACGAATAAATTCGATCTGTTATACCTGAAAGTAAATACATAGTTAATAAAATATTAGGGACAAACATTCAAGGCCAAAAAGCAAACAAACAAGTCCAAACAAAGCCATGGCAAGACACTACCGCGAAATATTTAACCCTTAGAAAATAATCACTTTTGAAAAAACCGGTTTTCATAATATATACAGGTAAATGAAAAATAACTTTGTCGTTTTAGGTATACTACTTCTGTTTATATAAAATCTTCCAATAATTAGGAATACCAAGAAAGGTCTGTCATATAAATACATAATTTAACACTAGATACATAAGGGTGAATATCAACAATAACACTTCCTGTACAGATTTAAGGAGAATAATCTTGATGTTCATACAAATGTAGTATGAAGAAGTGAAAATTAGTAGATATTCCAAATAATCAAAGCTGGTATACAGACAAGATCCATATTAATATAAAATAACAAAAAAGTATTACAAATAGTATCAACCGGTCGAATTAACAAGAAAGTACGATTTGAGAGTACTCGCAGTTACTGACAGCTAGTTAAAAGCCAAAAACAATTAATAATAAAAAATCATGCATCATAGACTAAAATCAACTAAAACACATCCCAGGGATTTAGTATTTTAACGTCATGAACAGTCAGAGAAGACATGACTTGTGCAATACCAAAAATGAATGTATCGACAGGTAGTCGGATAGTGAGGAGCTACTTCTTTAGAGATAAAAATTAACGTGTGTGTGTCTCTAAACATCCCGCCTCAAAAGAAGATACAATTTAGTTATGTTTTAATTTGCTAACGACAAAATCGATATTAGTGCCAATGTAAACTATATTCAGAGATCTAATTTCAATATTGGTACGATAACCCTTACTTATAAGTTTGTTTAAAGGTTCGATGAGTTTACACGGATCACATAATGATTTCCTCGCTTTAAGTACAATATTACCGTAAAATTTAGGACGTGAAATACCATTGAAGTCTTTTTCAAACTAAATGAAAGTTTACATCGTTTGCATTTATGGTACTGTAATATTATTAACACAAATTATATTTGGTGACTGTTACAAATGAACTGGGCTTTAATATTTGTCGTTATTTTCTCACACAATATGCACATGCGTACCGTTCATAAGTTTTTATAGACAATGCATATTTCATAAGTTGACGTTAATATGAGTTTCGGTAAGATTGTCAATGAGACAACTATCCAACAGAGATCAAATGATGTAGATATGCATGATATAAGCAGCTAAAGGTCACCGGTCTTCAACAATGAACAAAACATCTATTAAAGGCACCACCATGACAACATGTAAAACAATTTAAAGCGAAAAACGAAAAAAATAACGGTCCAATATATTTTCACAATTTATTGTTTATAAAATGTTAATTCTTCGAAAGGATCTTGGTTTTCGACCCAAGTCATATATTACTGTAGCCGTATTTGTCACATTTTGGTTTTATTTTTGTTTTGGGTTTTTTTAGTGTTCTTCAACTGATATGACATTCAAGCTGTTAAAGAGAGGCGAAAGACACCAAAGGGACATTCAAACTCATAAGTCGAAAATAAACTTACAACGCCATGGCTAAAAAAGATAAAGACCAACAGACAAACAATATTACACAAAACATAACATAGAAAACTAAAGACTGAGCAACACGAACCCCACCAAAAACTGGGGGTGATCTCAGGTGCTCCGGAAGGGTAAGAGTCGATCGCCACTAATGTGTCTTGTGTAGATGGATCGCGCGTCTGGTGTATCAAATTATAAGCCTGTATATATGAAAATAAGATGTGGTATGATTGCCAATGAGACAACTCTCAACCACAGACCAAATGACATAGAAGTTTACACAAGGTCAACTACGGCCTGGGGCTCTTTTCACAAAAAAACTTACGAGAAAAAATACTCGTAAGTCATGAAAATTTCAGTATAACTTACGATCAATTTTAATCGTAAGATATTATGTGAAAAGAGTCGCTGGTATTTTTATGATGGTTTTTCTATGTCGTCACTGTAACAGACATGTTCTATGCATTCATCAATAAAATAAGCATTTTATTAATCTGAAGGGTTTAATAACAGTATTTTTCTGAAATATCAATATTTGTTTTTGGAGAGATATTTTACTTTTGATTTAATGTCTCTGTCTGACCCTTGGTCTGTTCACATGCATGTGAAAATGCACTCTATTAATATCAAGCTGTTTTGATTATTTAATTTATCGGGATTGTTATATCAGTTTAGACACTTGCCGTTGTACGATTTCACGTCGTAAGAAGAAAAGTGAAATACCGAAAGCACTTTTTTGCTGCACTAGGTACATCGGTAGTTTTGCTCAAAACAGGTAAAAACCCTGTCATTAACGTTCACATTCATCAACTGTTATTTGTTTGTACACTTGAAACCGTTACACAAAGAATAGTTTACCTCTTCCCGGAGATATGACATCACTCCTGGGTTTTTTTTTTTCTTCATTTTTTGTGTGGAGCGTCCGTTTTTAAATATTTTCAATGTCGAGCATATTTAGACGTTTTTGTGTACATTTGGAAACAACATTTTAATTTACTAACCATCAATACTAAAATAGTATGTCTCATTATTTCTTGATGATTAAAAACCTCGGGAATAAAACTAAATGGTTATTTTGAGGGGATATTAGGGTGCATGTACATAAGTATATATAACTTACAACTTATAACATTTTAGGATACGCATTCAAATTGTTAAATGCGTATCCTGAAATATTATAAGTTGTAAGTTATATGTTGAAAACATTTAGGTATAAATAGTATGATTGAATGTTTTCTTCGATATTAGAGGGATTTTTACGTTTTGCAAAAGTGAGAAATAAGGTTATTTCTGAATATTAAATTGTGATTGCCTTCCCCGACGGTATCATCAACTCAAGAGTCAGTGCTTTGGTATTGACATGATTTATAGGAAACTTTCAGGTCCTTTTTGATCATATAGTTCTTCACCTGTGTAGTTCTTATACCTTCTTAGCTTTCAAATAGTTTGCCTTGAGCGTTCCTGTTGAAGGTAGATCGAGAAAATAAATCGAATAAACGACATCGATAGTATTATTTTCATTGTCCATATGATTGTTAGCACTTTATATTAACATTTTTTTTTCTGGTTATCATCATGGTGCTATAATTTTGGCAAATGGGACGATTTTGTTTTCCTATTATCCGTTTTCCTTGTCTACGTTTAAATATTATGTCTTGTTTGTGGTTTCTAACAGTGGGTTCATTCCTCAGTTGGTTTACAAATCCCTCGACATTGGCATAGCAAACGACTTTTCATTACTTTTACGAATTCAGTCTCATTTTTTAATAACTGAAATCCTTTGAAATCTAACTTGTAGTCATTATTTTTATTTTTATTTTGGGGTTATGTGGGATGTTTTTGGATTTTTCTTTTTCTTTCTTTTCTTTGAAGGGTTAGTCAGCATAACAGTTCCACTATGACGAATTCTATTATATCTAATAAAAACATATACATACATAATGATATGCAAGGTTTAAGTACCTGTCCGTTAAATACCAGGGACCAAATTAGGTGTCATAAGGTGGTCTTAGGATTGTCCGAACTTAAGGATATATTTAACGATGGTTAATTTTTAAACAAATACGACCGACACCTATATATGTTTATCTAGGGAGCAGTATTAATAATTTGTGTAGCAATAGACCGCTTAGGGACTTAAATAATCCATTGAACTATTTTGATGACATTGATATTATAAGCAAGTATAGATTATCACGTCCGTATACAGGCGCTGAGGGAATGGATTCCCCTTTTTCTGAACATTTTTTTTTTTTTTTTTTTGTATTTTAGTTTTTACTTAGTAAATATTCTTTATAATATTTTAACCTATTTTCACTTATCTAACGTGTTCTTGTTCTTATCCAAAAGATATTATACAAAAAAAAAAAAACAGTAGTATATATATGATGCCCCTATATTCATACGGGACAATAAGAATAGAGGGTCATCATATAAAAATAAATCACATTAAGGTGGTACATAACACTACAGGTAGATAACTCTGTAAATATCGGCTGAACGTTTTAATCACGTTCTATTGTTAAGTAAATATCAAGCTTCTGAATGATCAAAATTAGTTTTTGTCAAACTGCTATGTATCCAATGAATTATTTCCGATAAAGTGTGTGGTTCAAGCTTTTTGAAATTATTATATTTTTGTCAAAGGGTCAAAGTTAATATTTTGTCAAAATTTTATATAAAATAAAACGCGCCAAATTAATTTTAGTCAAGGTGTTTGGTACCATCTTAAATGAATAGCTTCTTCTTTTTTAATATTTAGATTAAAATATCAAAGAAAATTTACTTTAAAAAAAGTTAAAGCACAACAAAAAAGATTAAAAAAGGGGGTTCATTCCCACAAGCGCCTGTGACCCGTAATGAAATAATTTATGCATTCTGTGTTTATATGTATGTTGCTCGAGATCAAACTTTGAACTATGTAAAGTATAAAACCTTGAAACTTCGAATTAAACTCACTCAAATATATAATGTTTGTTATAATTTTTATGTGTACGGATTATATTTTTAGTTTTCACTATTTACAAATAATTTGTTCAATTATTATACAAATCGTTGTTACATTTTTTGTGTTTTTGTTTTTGTTTTATAAAGTTTAAACGTACAATTTTCAGATAAATATTATTTATTATCTTATAAAATAACAATAATATTTCTAATTTTTAATCTGATAATTATTTACTGCTGGTGAAAATTTTATTCATTCTTAAACATTGTAATTTTAAAATCTTTTTTTTTTTTTCCTTAAAACTTCGGACAGCGGTTAGAACATCCTAGCTAAGATAGTCCTAAGATAGTTTCGATGTGCATGCTGACCCATGTCGTAAGTCGGTCCTAACATTATCCTAATTTATTCCTAAGATAGGTCTTAGGACAGATCATAGGACAGCTTCGATGAACAGGCCCCTGAACCAGGTCAAGAATAAGACCGTTGTTTTCCATTCGTTTGATGTGTTTCAGCTATTGATTTTGCAATTTGATAAAGGAATTTCCGTTTTGAGTTTTCCTTGAAGTTCAGTATTTTTGTTATTTTATTTTTCAAATAGCCAGGGTGCAAGTAAATAGAAACTGCGTGTAAATTGAAACCTATACCCAACTTATCTTTCAGGATATACATTTAAATTGATTAATACATTAAATCGTTAAAAGCACGATAGAATGTAATCATGTGTTTTATAGGGATTTTTACTATTTGATTAATTTGTCAACATGACAATCAAAGGTATTTCTAAATATTCAAATTAAAAAAAAAATCCCTTACTTTACTAATTTAAATTCTAAGTCAAATTTAGTTAGACTTTTAATATAACTATTTCTCATAGTAATTAATGTTCATGGGACCTACCGAATTAGACTATTTACCCCTATTTGTGACATTTTTACCTGTTGTTTTTGTTTGTTTTGTTCACACATCGTTGTCAATATAATGGAATTATATGCGACTGTCATACAAGTGAGAGGTTTAGCTAGCTTTAAAACCAGGTTCAATCCACCATTTTCTACATAAGAAAATGCCTGTACCAAGTCAGGAATATGACATTTGTTATCCATTCGTTTGATGTGTTTGAGCTTTTGATTTTGTCATTTGATTAGGGACTTTCCTTTTTGAATTTTCCTCGGAGTTCAGTATTTTTGTGATTTTACTTTCTACAACAAACGGGACGACCATTTATTACCTTTTGTCAGTTTTCCTTTCCTTCAAATTGACTTTTTGTTGGCTTTTTCTTAAAGTGTATACATTTCTAAGTTGATTTAATATGCGCCTGTTGCCATTGACAACACACAATTTCATACGTGTATACATAATACTTATGTGATCTTTTTGATGAAAAACATACTATCCTATCTTGACTTAAAAGTAATAAATTAGTCAAAACATGTACTGAATTTCATCACAAAAATAGACATGTGTAAGTATTAAACCATCTTCAAGGATAAAAAGTAAAATTGATAACACAAAAATTTATTACGGTATTATCATTTTTAAAACAAGCCAAGTCAGGAATAGTTTTATATTGTCGTATCATAAGAAGTTACAGATTTAGTTTGAGTTTCGATCCAATGAAGCGATGTTTGCCAAAGTTGTGGCCCTTGTTGATAGAAAATTGATTGAAATGCTCAGTTTCTAATCTTTTTTTTTATGTAATGACGGAACCATTTGATTAGATATTCGGTCGACAGAACTTTATATCATAGAAAGTTGCTGATCGAGGTTGAGTTTTATTCCGTTTGAGTTACTTTTGTTGAAGTTTTGACAAATGAAAAAAAAAATGCTTTGAAGTTTCCCGAACTTTTTCTATAATGTCTAATACAATTTCATTAGATATTTGTAGTACAGTCAGACCAGTGCCGAGTTTTTTGCCGAAATTGTGCGCCTTTAACATTCAAATTTTCTTGAAAAAGGCGAAACGTACCAAAAGGGGGAATCAAAAAGTCTAATACAAATTCAAACGTAATCTATGTATTACTGGTAAATTATTAAACCAGGGATATCGTTACCATAAATTACTTAAAACCTTTACTAAATTTTTCCATAGATATAAAGATTTGGTTTTGAAGTTTGGTTGTACCTGTAGAAAACTTATTTCAAACGGGATAGCACATCCTCATTTTTACGGAAATGTTGTTAACCGTGCCCGGAAATTTAGAAATGATCCTTGTAAACTTATCGCTCCTTTAAATAAACTTATTCCAATTCAACACTGTAATAAGATCATTGAATATTGTTTTTATTGGTATAAATATTGATTTTGTTATCAGTAAATTAAAAGCAAACTAAATATTACTAGTATGTTTTATACATATACACATTCATGGATCTACAATCTGTCGATACCTGTATCTTGGCATTGCACAAGGTCATGTTTTTCTCTGACTGTTTATGACGTCTTTACACTAAATCCATTGGATGTTGGATGTGTATGGATTGATAATTTAGTCTTAGATGCATGATTTTTTATTAGTTGTTAGTGGCTTTGGACTTGCTGTCAGATAACTGCGAGTACTCTCAGATCTGAGATCTGTTCCTAGTGTCTTTTGTTGTTTGGATGTACAAGTACCCTGCCACGTCCAGTTGTATTTTGTCCATCTGCTGAGTTAAGCCTTTTCAACTGATTTTTATAGTTCGTTTTATGTTGTACTGTTATATCACTGTCCCAGGTTAGGGGAGGTTGGGATCCCACTAACATGTTTAACCCCGCCACATTATGTATGTATGTGCCTGTCCCAAGTCAGGAGCCTGTAGTTCAGTGGTTGTCGTTTGTTTATGTGTTACATATTTGTTTTTCGTTCTTATTTTGTACATAAATAAGGCCGTTAGTTTTCTCGTTTGAATTGTTTTACATTGTCATTTCGGGGCCTTTTATAGCTGATTATGCGGTATGGGCTTTGCTCATTGTTGAAGGCCGTACGGTGACCTATAGTTGTTAATTTCTGTGTCATTTTGGTCTCTTGTGGACAGTTGTCTCATTGGCAATCATACCACATCTTCTTTTTTATATAAGAGAGACAGACAAAATCATGACAAAAAACGAAAAACGACGAAAAGACAAACAACTGTTTACATACAAAACACGACATAAAAAATTAAAGACTGAGTAAAACGAAAGGCCCACCAAAAGACCGGGTGTGGTACCAGATGCTTCGGAAAGGTACGCATATCTTGCTCAACATGTGGCACCCGTCGTGATGTACATGGTCAGTACAAACTCGATATTCAGTTAATAACTGCGATATTTATATATCCGAAAACATCTATGATACAGATTGTCCATAACGGTCAACCAACTTATGATGGCGCTCGTCAAACCTCCGAAAGGATGTCAAATATCAGACTGAATATAATGTTGATAAACAATGGCATTTGCATTGTTTAACATTTCTAATCTCTGGTCGCTCATTTGATTTTTTAGCCTTATTATTGTTTCCCCAATATATTCCAATTCGCAAGGTTATCCACAAATCCATATACATGATTTGTTGGTTTAAAGTTCAGATCATCGTAAATCATGGTAAAGTCAGATTTTGTTGTAAAATTTCTTGTAAATTGAGCATCTTTATCAAAATTATACTGGTTTTGCCATTTTGGGTTTTACCTTTAAAAACAATACAGTGTTGTTCAGAATTATTAAATATTATATAAATCAAAAATCTCAATTGTATGTTTTTTGTTATACCAGCAGTTGATTTTCTATTTGGTTTTAAGTAATATTATGATAAATAAAAAATCAACTTTGACTTTTGTTCTGGTTGAGTTATTTTTGCTGAAGTTGTGGTCTATTGAAATAAAAAAATATAAAGACTCGGTATTCCACTCGTTTGGGTGTATTAGCGGAATAAAATAAGATAAGAGTAATTGGAGTCCTCACAAAAGACACCCCTCGAGTAAATAAGTAAATTGCGATGTAAATTAGAAATCTTTGAAGAAGTTATCAGTCAATTGTTATTCGATTTAAATATAGCTTATACCCATCGAAGGCAGACATTTTATGATGCCCACTAGGTCATCCCCAAACCCCAAATATGTTTTAAAGTTAAAGAACTGAAACAATGCGAGTACATATACACAGGAATGATAAAGTTTTTACCATGACTTTCAAAATAAGGTTTTCTTTCTTGCACCAGAGATTAGTTTTAGTGGTGGTGAATAATCATGACATTATCTATTTCCAACGTGTTTCAATTAAAAAGAACGGAAACCAATTTTGACTGACGGACCAACGCATGGACGCACTCACGTACGCACATACACACGAACAAACAAGTTGATCATGAGAGTTCTTCCGCATTTTTAATCGACGGGGACCTAACTAATTAAAAATTTGGCATATAGTCCTGCGAAGGAAAAAGCATATGTATTTATTATACTTATTGATTGGTTATACTTTTGTGTTTCGTGTTGATCATACAGTAAAAGACCTTTTCCTCTGTTTTGTTGCTGTATATGTCCTTTATTATTCTTCTGACAGAGATTTAAACGGAAGGGTTGAGATCTCAAAACGCCCACTTGATCATGTGGCTGTTTCGAGTAAAGAGCATCGGCACTGGTCCATGGTTTTATCTTTTTGTTGTTATCCTCATAGAATTTGATGTTAATGGATAATTTCTGATTGTGTCTAATAAATCCCATAAATTTACTCACAGTCTTCTAGAATAGGACCAAAGAAGAGCTTGTATAGACATTCGTCTAATGTTGACGCCAGCATTGTTTATATTATTTTTTTCTCTCCCCTTTTTGTTTGTTTGTTTTTTCTGTTCTTTTCTTTTTTGTTGAGGGTGGATATATTGTCGTTCAGAATCCGTTTAATTGACGTACATCTTACTACTCCTTTTATTCATATCATACATGAATACTTATGCATCTATTTTGAAATTAATAAAAGTGTGTTGCAAATTGTCAACTACAATATATCTTCGTATTTTTTTTTAGTTTGATTACAACGGAAATCTAGCAATTTTATATACAGATGAGATGAATTAGTTATTTCTTGAAATAAGAACATTATTTTTAAAATATAAGGACATCTTGATTATATTTAGTTTGTCATTACAATCTGACTTTAAAAAATGGACAGATTGTTTTTCAACATTTTATTTGTTATTTTTTTTTAAATACTTTAAACGAAATTTCAAAACACTGTTCCAAGCTCATAAACAATAAGGTTGTATTGCGAAAATGAAGATGGTCAAACATTGCTTTTGGTCAGTTTGTTTATTTAAATTGAATACAGTCCAGATATAAGCTTTCCCTATTCATACATAATTTCCTAGTAAGTGATCTCGATTGATGGATTGAATGTAGCTTGCTTAACGTCAAGTTGCAAATATTTCATGTATCTTAAAAACGAGAACACATTAACATAATCGAATACAGTAGTATAGGTCGATGGGATAATGGTCGATAAAATTGGACTGTCTATGGAAGCTGAGGGTATATGTTGCATAGAGACAGACATTTTAGGTCTAAGAACACCCCGTGAGTTTTTGTAAGGTACATTTAATGTGTAGAATGCTTTGCACTCTACTGCATGAGGCTTCGAAATGAACGTCCCCTTTCCGACCGAACGTTGCTGCATATTTATACATCCCGGACCGTAGGACGGCAAAACGAACGGCCGACTTTAGGCATGGTTTTACTACAGGATGGGAGAAGTCCAGGAACTATCATATTTCTATACTCGGTCAACCCTTTGGTTATATATATTGCGGTTATCCGTTGTAGCTTAAAGTTTTACATCGTTTCTCTGTTTTAAAAAAGAGGTGAAAGATACTTAAGGGATATTAAAACTCATAAGTCGAAAAAAATCTGACAATGCCATGGCAGAAATAACCGGTTAGATTGTATACAATTTATGACAGTATTTGTTTGATTTCGTTGTAAGACATAATTTATAATATAGTATCATCTGTTGATGTTACCACTCAACTATATGTAGCGTGATCAACAGCTAGCAAATAAGATATACTTAAATCGTTGCTAGGAGCCGGCTTGAACTTGCGATGGTGTGAGATGTATTGGTCTATGCCAAAGTCCTCACTATGACTTTGAGATGAAGAACAGCAATCAAAACACGTTTCCTGATTTTGCTTTATTGATGTAAGTGAAGTCAGTTTGTGATCTTAATTCATACGCTTAAATGACAGAAATTCAAACATTTTAGAATTAACAAAATACAAACTACAAAATAAAGATTAGGAAACGCGAACCCCATAACACAATACAAAAATCTGTTTTATGCATTTTAATATTTTATTGTCTGACGAAAAAACAATAAACTGTTAGTGCTAAAAGTCGTACTAGCACGCCTAATTTTCACTTCTCTCACCAAGCCACATTGAAAGTAAATGTTACACTTAAGTCATTTAATTTGTATTGGAAATCATACAGTATAAACAAATTTATTCTAAAACCAGTTGTTGGCATGATACGGGTTATATTCTTCTCGTAAACCCCTAACGGGAGGGATTGTGGTTGATTTTCATATGATGAAGAAATAATTTTTCAATCAGTTTAATTGAAGTCTGGAGCTGGCATGTCAGTAACTGCTGATAGTCATTTTTTAATTTATGTTTATCGTTGTCATTTTGCTTAGTTTCTTCTGTTACCTATTCTAACATTGGACTCGGACTTCTTTTAAACTGTGTTTTACTGTGCGTTTTGCTGTGTGTTTGTTTATTCCATATTTGCTAGAAGTACATGTATAGGGGGAGGGTTGAGATCTCACAAAACATGTATAACCTTGCTGCATTTTTTGCGCCTGCCTTAAGTCAATAACCTTTAGCCTTTGTTTATCTTGTGTGTTTTTTTTTTTTTTTTATTATTATTTTGGTTGATTTGTGTGTTCCGGAGTTTAGTGTGGTGTCCATTTCGTTGAACTAATATACATTATTGTAAAGGGGCCAGCTGTAGACCGGGATTTTCTCGCTGCGTTGGTGACATTGTGCTGTTATCTGCTCTTTGGTCTTTTGTCTCTTTGACACATTCTCCGTTTCCATTCTCTATTCTATGTATGATATGCAACACATATTGCATAATTCTAATACAAACAAAACTGGAAATACTATCTCTAGCATCTTGGCAAATATTATAGTAATAAAGATTCTGTTACGTTCCAACGGGGTCAGTCACTGTAATAACTAGTTCATGTTTGTCTAGCTTTCATAAAAGTCACTTATAAAATAAAATGGTAGGTTTGAGGAGATTTATTGTGTCGAGATAAAACACGAAAAGGTAAATTGACAAAATACGAAAAATTAACCAGAATGCATTCACCTTCGTGACAAAATATTGTGATATAAAAATGCAATATTATTTTGTTTATACAGTAACATCTGTCTGGTTTTTTTAATTGACCCTCTCGAGTTCTCTCCCTTCTGCACCGCCTAATAATTGAAGCAGCTGACACGTATAGTATACGCTATTATTGTCATAATATGCATATAATGAAAGCAAAATGAAAATGATATTTATACATAATGAGTTAGTAGAAGGTGTTCAAATTCCTTTGTTTATTTAAAAAGAAAAGGTGATAAGTTCTTATGATGCAATTTGATAATAATTATGCGTGTTGGTGGTCTTAACAACAACCAAAGAATCTTTAGAGGTTTTTTTAATGAATTTTAAATGTATTGGAGGCGACGGCCTAAGCTAGTTAGATCCAACCACTTTATCACAATGGTTCTTTCTGTCATATAACTCTTGCAATTCTTTAGTTGTTTGATAGATCGTCAACACATGTCAATACAACAAGACTGTGTAGACCAGCTGTTGTGATAGGATGCTGTCTGTCGTATTTGTTTTTCTCTAAATGTTATAATATAAAAAGAAAGATATGGTATGATTGCCAATAACACAACTCTCCAACAGAGACCAACTGACGTAGACGTTTAAAATAACTATAGGTCACCGTGCGGCCTTCAACTTGGAGCAAAACCCATACCGCATAGTAAGCCATAAAAGGCCACGAAATGACAAATGTAAAACAATTCAAACGAGAAAAATTCCGGGCTGAGTTATGTACAAAACAATAAAAAAAAAAAAATAAATGATATAAAGCAACAAACGATAACCACTGAATTACAGGCTCCTGATTTGGGACAGGCACATACAGAATGTGGCGGGGTTAAACATTCGTGCTGGTGCTAAACCATAAGAACAAGCTATAAAAATTAGTTGAAAAGGGCTTAACTCATCAGATGATACAAAGCAGAAAAACAGCTAACAAAAACACAGACCGGACGTAGCAGGGAATTTATACATTATTAAGCTTAACTCGTGTCGTTGATTTTATCTTTTAACTTGTTTTACATTTTGTTTTCCATGGACCTTATATGTGTATTGTGCTGATACATATATGCTGTGTTGCTTAATTTTGGTACGGTAAGTGTCTTGCTCATTATTGACAGCAGTCTGGGGACCTGTGGCTGTGTACTTCTTTGTTCTTTGGTCGTAGGTGGACATATCGTGATGAGGTACAGTGACTACTCAGGCATTTTGTTTTCATTCTCACGTTTCAGTTTACCTGTACAATTAATCATATTATATGATAAACATAATATTCATTAGATATTATGGAATGACAATAATTGATATGCACTTAAAACAGTTCTTTTTTTTTATCATATATACTTATTTTTCTTGATAAATGAACGCCGTTGTGCTTTAACTGTGAGGTAGTCTAGTCATCTTTTTGTGTTGTTTCGATCTCTGGTGAATAAAAGAATATTAATCCTGAATAAAGAAAAGATTATCAACAACCCAACGACACAAAAAAACCTGAATCACATCTAGATGTCAACATACGGTCTAAACTAAATGACAAGTGTGTATACAACACGTCATGCTCCATGTAGATATATTCTGTACAAATTTATTATGAATATTGTTTAGACCACATGCACTTAAGTATATGATTGGGATTTTTTTTTTTTCATTGTTTGAAAAAATCCCTTATTTTACTATTTTTTAGTTTTTGTTTTTAAGTATGGATAGTAAATATAGATTTTTAACATAGTAGATAAATTCATCCCAAAACAAGGTAAGACAAACTAAGTAGTGTTAAGTATGTGGACTGTATCAAAATAGAATATTCAATATTCAATGGAACAAGGAAAAAACGATCTCTAATCCCTGTATCAAGCGGGACAAGGAAAAAACAATCTCAAATCCCTGTATCCAGTGGAACAAGGAAAAAACAATCTCAATCCCTGTATCAAGTGGAACAAGGAAAAAACAATCTCAAATCCCTGTATCAAGTGGAACAAGGAAAAAACAATCTCAAATCCCTGTATCAAGTGGAACAAGGAAAAAACAATCTCAAATCCCTGTATCAAGCACCTCTGGTTTAGACTTACCAAAGATTTGGTTGTCATCAACACAAAAATGTTTTCAGGATAAGAAAACATATAAGTAAAAATAAATGCATCTCAGGATTTCAATAGGGGGGCATAAGGAATATTTGAAAAGAATTCATTATAAAAATTCAGTCTTGAAGTAACAACAAAAATTGCAAAACATTTGCAAAAGATGTATCTTTCAGAATTATAGAGAGAAATGCTGGCGTTGTTAGGCTTAACTTTATAAAGCATAATCTATAATTTAGATGTAAGACCAAATAAAAATATATAAAGAATAATATAAATTCATAAAATTTGAGAGTAGACATGAAAATGTAGGGAAGGTCATGAAACACAACTATATCTTTTCTGATTTTTGACGAAAGAAATTAAAGTTGAAATGTGAACAACGAACATCAATAGGTTCATGAAATGTAATAATAAATTGAAATCATTTACTTTGACAACGCCTTGTATAATTTTGCCCAAAACAATATTTCTGAAACCTTCAAGAAAGTGTATGTTTTTATACAAAACTTAATGTCTCGGTTTAATGTTGAAGTATCTAAATCTCCAAGAAGTATAACAATGAGATGTTTTCTATGTTTTAAAGTTTGATGGAAAGCTTTCTGGAACTCCATCTGACACCATTCACTTTTGGTAAAGTTTTCAGTCAAAACTATCAGCGTGTGTGTGCTGTCGTCAATACTTCTTATAATGTTGTCAGCAATAGTAGCTCCCGGTACAAAATCTCGTTGATGGAGACATAACCTGATGCCAGGTATATTTGATTCTAGGTTGAGAACTAAGGTATCGTAGATCCAATGCTCATCCATGGAACTGTAAGATATAAAAGCGTCATATATCGATTCGGCAGAAATAAAAGACTGCACCTCATACGAGTCTTTTTTCTTTTTTTTACGCAAAATTCTACGTAAACATAATAGAGACGAAGAAACTAATGTTCCAAAAGAGAAAAAGAAAACTAAAACTGAATATGCAATAAATTGATGGCTTGAACTAGTATTTTCAGTATCTGAATCTATGTTACAGTTATGAACACACGCGCTCTTGAGGTAGGAATAGTTCTGTCCCCAGGTTGTACGAAAAACTTGTTCGGCGTTAAACGTTTTGCATAAACATTTCATTCCTGAGTTATTACGTAAATTCACAATTACATTTTTGTAATACAAATATTTCAACGATTGCAAACCAGCCTCTGTCAATAATCTAAGCTTGTTATTTGATAAATTCAACTCAAAATTAAGATTTTGCAAATACCTCTCTGTTGAGAGAAAATCAAGTTGAGTAATATAATTATTCGAAAAATCAAGTTGTCTCAAGGTTCTGAATTTTGTAGACCATGTCTCTAGACGTAGCACAGTTGGAAATGATTTCAGACCATTGCTGCTTATATTTAGTGTTTTTAGTTGAGAAAATACAGATTTTGAAAATATATCATGAATGTGAGTATACGTAAAAGAATTTGGACTTCCTGAAATTTCAAAATATTTTAGTTGTTCATAAGCGCATTCCCCTTTCTGCAAACTTACATTTTTTATTCTTTCTTTCAATTCCTCCATTTGAAGAGAAGATTTATCATGCATGTCCATAATATATTTTGTTGAGATATTACGCAGGATAAATTCATGTAAGAAGACTGATAGCTCACATGTATGAATTAAACTATCACTATTTTTCATTGCACTTTTCCACATATCAGAGTCTTTAAACTCGAAAACGCTATTTCTTATTTTCATACTTGTCAAGTTATTTCTGTTTTTCTTGACCTTTCTTGAACTTATTTCATAGAAGTTCTTAATGTAACAGCTATCAATATTAATAGAATGCATTCCTGGAATTTCAAGTGGACGTTGAAGAGCAATGGATGCACCTGCAGCACAACTCACAGTCAAATAAAGTTGTGAAATCGCAGGAAAACAGGACCTCCATTTTCTGAAATAGTTAAATGACCATTCCATATCCACTTTGATGTTGCAAAGCACGTCAGCCTGTTTCCCGTGCATTTTCCATTCACAAAGTCTGTTATACGTTAAGTTGATACTAGTATGCTCACAATTCAACACAACATTTAAATGTAAGATAAAAATAAAATATGTAGAAATCATCATCTTCCAGTCGTGACTTCATAAATGAAAATAAGGTATTATATTGACACCATACCGATAACTCAATACAATAGTTAATTGTAAGGTAAAAATGAAATGAGTGGAAATCAGTATATCCAATCATATATCTTTCGTCGTTTTTTCATAAATGGCAAGAGGGTGTTTCACAAGAATATTTATTTAATTTTTATAATTTGACTATCCAATGATTAATAAGAAAAGTAAAACAGGTGGGCTATATTTGGTAGAAGTATATTGTTGTGTGATTGTTAACTTGAATAATCGTAAACATGATTTTTTTCTTCTTTTTGCAGTGATTTAAAAACCCCATCTCTGTACAAACACTTTTAAACAATTACAAAAATCTTTACATGACTGAAAAGAGCAGATGGTTTTCATAAATGTGACTTTAAACTATGGGCGAATGGTCTGTTTAATTTGCATCAATAACAAATGCCTATAATTAGTATAGTTATATCAACATTGTAAATGTTTCACGGTCAATTTAATTAAGCTACCAATTAATCAACAAAAACTGTATTTTTTTTTATTTTAAATTATATCATTGATATAATATACCGGATACCCTCCAGCATTTAAAGTAGTGCTACTATATTTTTAAAAAAAATTTTCAGAGACAAGTCGCCTGTGTTTTAAATATATACAAAAATTAGAACGAAACAAGCTGTCATCTCGTTTTGAGAGGGTCTGGATTGTTTTTTTTTTTTACAGAATAGAGAATTATGGGCAAACAGTACAGAAAAAGGGCTACAAATAAGAATACAGAAAAAATAGGCTAAACAAATGAAGAATAAAGAATAATGAGGTGCTGAAATATAAAGAAAAGAAATTTCTTGCAAAAAAATAAGGAATAGAGAAAAAAATTTAAAAATTAAAAAATTAAACAAAAGAAAGAAATGAAAGACCGGACCCTCTTTTAATATATAAAGAAAAAAACTATAGGTCATTAACGAACCTACTGAAATAAAATAAAATTATAACAATAATTAACAAATAACTAGGTCATTTTTTAAGGTTTTGAATAAATTACATAGACTAAGTGTATTTACTTTACATAGACATATCGAAAATCGGGAGGTTGTAATCGTTTGCTACAGGTGTTTGGTACATTTTTAAAATCTTCCTTTAAACGTACTAGGTAAATAACAACCCTCCACCAGAAACCAAATAACGTAGAAGTAAGTAACTATAGGTCGCCGTACGGCCTTCAATAATAAGCAAAACCCATTCCGCATAGCAAGTTATAAAAGACCCCGACATGACAAAAGTTAAACATTTCAAAAGAGATGTGTGTACAAAACTATAAAAGAAAAAACAAATATGGTATACAGCAACAAACGGCAACCACTGAATTACAGGTTCTAATTTGGGACGGGCACATACAGAATGTGGCGGGGTTAAACATGTTTGCGGTCGTTCCAGTCCTCCCCTAACCTGCGACAGTGGGAATTTGGTGTAACAGCACAACACAAGAACAAACTATGAAAATCAGTTTAAAAAGGCTCGAATCATCAGATCGACACAAAGCACATAAAAAAAAATAACTAAAAGACTTAAGACACAAACTATAGCGACTATGAGAGTATTTAATTTAGTCTGTGGAGGTCTTTCCTCGGTGTTGTAGGTGTATGTCAACTTGTAAAGGATAAAGGATATAAAAAAATCACGTTTTTTTTTCAAATTTAACTTGGTTCACATTATCATATTCAAGTTTGTGGTTTGGTCCGTTTAAAAAATTTTTTTTTCTTAATTTTGGTTACACCTCCAGTTCACTCTTTTATTATATTATGTCATTTATATTATCGGATACCTTTCAACATTATCTCCAAAAATAGTATAATTACCGCTTGTGTAATTTATTCTTAATACTTTTTCAAGTTCAAATTTTAAAGAAATGATAATTGCACATGTTTTTTTTTAAACTAGCTTCGGATAAGGTAATATGAACTATTGAGTTTAAATCATTTTAAACAGTGATTTACTATTACAAATGTGAATCAGTATACATACATGTATATACATTGTTAATATGTCTTTTGATTGAGGTTGGCGCCTATTAAAACGTTTAAACCCGCTGCATTTGTTTGCACCTGTCCTTAGTCAGGAACCTGATATTCAATGGTTGTCGTTTGTTGATGTGATTCATAAGTGTTTCTCGTTTCTCGTTTTTTATATAGATTAGACCATTGGTTTTCCTGTTTGAATGGTTTTACACTAGTCATTTTTGGGGCCCTTTATAGCTAGCTGTTCGGTGTGAGCCTAGGCTCCGTGTTGAAGGCCGTACTTTGACCTATAATGGTTTACGTTTACAAATTGTGACTTGGATGGAGAGTTGTCTCATTGGCACTCATACCACATCTTCTTATATCTATGTAGTATATATAGAAATTAAAACATAACTAGCCATCTATAAGAGATTACAATAAAACGATAGACAGTTTACTGAAATAAAATTAAAACCAAAATTCGAAATTTAGTGACCAAAACTTAAAGAAAACCAAAACGTTTGCAACTTAACAATGAAATAAAAATAAAAACGTGAACGCAAAGGATTATCTCGTAAAATACTGGGAGTAGTATTTTATCAAGTATGTTTTAAAACTATTTTACATATAACTATCTTATTACAAATATTTTATTCTGACAATTTCAAAAATGCCAATATAAAAACATGGAGTTGTCAAAATCTTTAATATCTCGAAATTTCAACACCCTTAAAGTCTAATGAAACATCTGCAATACATATTGTTTAGCTTAATCTTTTGGTATTGATCTCTGTCTATTGTTGAAGGTCAATTGGTGACTTGTATTGACATAGAGTTCTATGTTTCTGATGAATACGTGTAAGGAGTATGATACGTTATGACATTGATCTCCTTTTCACATTTCATTTTTCTGGAGTGTCTTTTTCTTATTGTAGTACTGATTTCAACTGAGGTTTATCATATGCATATGGTCTTCACACTTTCTTGTAACGGTTGTTAAGTTTGTTACGTCCGGTTGGTTTTATTTTTGGGGGAGGAGGATAAATTTTCTATGTTGACTTTGTGATAAATCGGCAATACTTGAAAATTAAATGCATATTCACCCTGAGAAATCGTATATTTGTTGCGGATGACACTGTTGGTGGTTCAAAATTGACCTGTTCCTCTATGTAACACCATATAGTGTTTATACCGGGCTATTGAAAGTTAAAAATAATCCACTGGTCTTTTCAAGGTTGATCAAAATATTCTAAAAATGAGTGCACTGGTCTTTAAAAGATTGGTCAAAATTTTCTAAAGGTTGAGTGCTGGTCAGTTTTGTCTCGCCTACGACGAAAGTTGCAGAATGCGAGCCATGGGGATGCCAATCCAGCTACGGTTACGACGGCATATGTTCATTGTCCTTGGCCGCATTTTCATAGTTCAACGACTGCTTAATAAATCTGTTGTTTTTTTTTTTTTTATCATGTGAAAAAGTATTTACAGAAATACTGAAAATTAAAAAAGGGGGGAGTCTGTAAAACATGACAGAATCAAACCTGGACTATATTAACAAACAGGGAACATAACTGGTATATTCCTGACTTGGTACAAGCATTTCAGAACAAAATGTCTCACTTATTATGAGGAAAAGGATGACTTAATTTGGTATATGTGATTTTTGCAAGGGTGTTCATGTCCGTCAGATATGGTTCATCTGACCTTGGTCTTACTTTATTAATCAGTGATTAGTATTAAGTTAACGTGATAAGGTTCGTCTTGTTGTTACAATAAGCAGAATGGTCAACTATATTTGGTGTATCCTGGAATGATTGTCTGTTGTATATGTCCGTATGTCAGGGTTAATCTGACCTTGACATCATTTTCATGGTCAATTATTGGTAATTGTTAAGTTTTTGTGATTAGGTCTGTTCTCAGACTCTGTAAGCAGTGGGTAAACTATACCAGGTGTATGGAATGATTGTAAGGTGTACATGTCCGTCTGGTAGCGTTCATCTGACCATAACCACAACTACATGGTTCATTGGCTAATGTTTTAAGTTTTCGTGATTTATTCCATTTCTTTCTCTAAACAGAAGGACAACTACAATATTTGGTGCATGGAATAATTGCAAGGTGTACATGGCAGGAATAATCTGTCTTTGGTCTTTTTTTCATGGTACATTAGTCAACATGAAGTGTTTGTAGTTACCACCTTTTCTCAGATACTGTAAAGAAATAAGTCCACTTCATTTGATTTATGGAAAGATTGCCTTGCAGGGTTCATCTGACCATGACCTTATGTTCATGGTTCATTGGTCCACATGCTGTTTGTGTAGTTACGCCTTTTCTGGGATACTGTAAGCAATTATAGACCAACTATATTTGGTGTATTGAATTGTTGGAAAACGCATATATCCGTCTGGCAGGTTTCACCTGACCTTTTAAATAACCTTTTTTTCAATGATCTTGATAATGTAAGGTTTATTTAATGTAGTATGACCTTGATTTTAAAGACTTTTTTACATTAGGCTCATTCCTGATCAGTAACACAGGCGAGAAATCTCAA
Organism: Mytilus coruscus; assembly: GCA_017311375.1. Lineage (NCBI taxonomy): Eukaryota > Metazoa > Mollusca > Bivalvia > Mytilida > Mytilidae > Mytilus > Mytilus coruscus. The sequence goes on from CM029600.1 coordinate 84,973,222, forward strand.
CGTGTATACTTTTTGTTTTAAGCTATAATTCATATATTCAAGCCTTTGCTCAGTGAACGTGGTTTAAATATGCCAGAGATATCCCTGTTTATAAAACTGGATATGTAATAGACATGGGTTTCGCTCATTGTTGAAGGCCGTATGGTGACCGTTCTAAACCTCTGTGTCATTTGGTCTCTGGTGGAGAGTTGTCTCATTGGCAATCATAACACATCTTCTTATTTTTATATGATCAACTATAATAAACGAGAGCACAGATTTAATAGTAAATATAAAAATCTTAAATAGAATCATGATTTCGGAGCTTAATTCTTGCATATTCGACGGGTGCCACACGTGGAGCAGGATCTGCTTACCCTTCCGGAGCACCTGAGATCACCCCCAGTTTTTGGTGGGGTTCGTGTTGCTCAGTCTTTAGTTTTCTATGTTGTGTTTTGTGTATTGTTGTTTGTTTGTTGTTCTTTTTTTTAGTCATGGCGTTGTCAGTTTATTTTCGACTTATAAGTTTGAATGCACCTTGGGTATCTCTCGCCTTTCCTTCATAACTATTTTCAATTTTTTTGTATCTTCTTCTGTTTTAATATTATCAATCTAAATATTTTTTAGAAAATCAGTCATGGTCCTGGTTTAGACATTATTGATATATCTCTGTCAAAAAGTTTATAGATCAAGTTGTCTTACTGCATGAGTGAAATGGATAACAGAAATCAAATACATGGAATCTTTTTATCATTATTATTTAATTATATCTATATATAAATATACAAGCCCGCCTCCGGATACGGGATTTTCTCGCTGTGTTGAAGACCCATCGCCAGGTGTCCTTGGGCTGTTTTCTGCTCTGGTCGGGCTGTTGTATTTTTGACGCATACCCCGTTTCCATTCTCCATTTTATTTTATACATATAATTTAAGTATTTTTTCTTATCATTTGTTCAGCATTTCATGTTTTTTTTTTTATATGTTTTCAGTAATATATCACAGTGGCGGATCCAGAAATTTTCAAAAGGGGCCCCACTGCCTGCCATAAGAGGGGCCCGCTCCAGTCATTCTTCATTGGTCCCTAAATAATCAACCAAAATTTTCCCACAAAAGGGCGGACCCGGGCACCCTGTCCCCCTTAAAACCGCCTCTATATCATGTTCCACATTTATACCAGTCACATTTTAAGAGCCAGTCTGCCAGAAAACTATGCAATAGGCTCCAAATGCAATGTTTTCATATTAACCTGAAATTTTGCATAGATGATACCTTCATGGCAACTACTCTCTGTGCAAAACATTTTTTGAAAATATTTAATATTAGACTCTTTATGGAGCGCCATCTATATATAATCATTTATTGTCAAAATAAGGCTGAAAATTAGCTAATTTCAGCAGTTTTAAGCTGACAAATATCAGTGTTCACATCGTGCTACTGTTTAATTGGTAAGAATATGTTGTAATACTATATTTCTACTGTGAAAATATGTTAATAATTGAGGTTAAAATTTTTACCTATATTTGCTTATTCTGGTCAAAATATCTAGTTTTACGAAACTGCCAAAATGGTGAAATTTGCAAAATTTTAAAAGTGTGTATTTTCTAAAGTGGAAAAATTATTTGAAGGCCATTTGTTTTTTTCTTAAACCCTAATCATGTATCTACAAAATATAAAATCAAATTTCGGCAAATAATCATACATGTAGTACAATGTAGAAATATTACTTTGGAAGAAATTGTGGTTTAGCAGGTGTTAACTTATATTAATGGTATTTTTCCTATTCATAAAAATCATAATTCATTTGACGATTGACGACAATTAGTTTTCGCTACTTATTTAGAAACAGACTATTGCATAAGTATTTAGTATTTAAATTGCATGAGTTATGCATGAACCCAAAAGCGCGGGAATACTAAGCAGACTATATAATTGAAAGATGTGTTATTATTTGATAGAAGGAGTGAGAATCGTGTCAGTCGCAGGTACAGGTATGTGTAAAAATATTCTTTTATATTGTTCAGTTGCTTTAATGTAAGAAAAATGATTTAAGTAGTTCAAAATAAAGTTTTCTGTTTAAATTGATAGCTGTATTTTTTTTTCTTCTTTCTATTTTGAACATCTATATAATTGTTAATTGTCAGTTTATAGCTCTATCTGTTGCATGTATATATTTCTGTTAATATTTACGGAAGAAATTGTAGATTTGATTTCATGTTGTATTATATAGAATGATTGGAACTGCATTTATGATACCCTGTTCAAAAATTCCTGAATGAGTTTTGTGTTGTCTAAGCTTTTGTTCTTTTGTATTAAGTGTTACCCTTGACCGTCCGTCCTTCCGTCCCAATTTCGTTTCCGCACTCTTTAACTTAGGTTCATTAAATTTTACCTCAAAATTTACTCTCCGAGTACAGAAAAACCTGTGTATCTGTAAAAGTATTAAGGCTTAGCATGCCCTAGATAAATAAAATTCAAATTCATTTTATGTTTTAGAAAATTAAAAAACTTAAATGGAGGGACGAAAAATGTGCACTTCAAAATCAAGTTAAGGTTAATGTACCCTATTGTTATGTCAATGCTAAACAGGGAAATTTTATAAAAAAAAAATCCGCAGCCTTTCCCATTGTGCTCCTATACTTGACATTTCAGTGCTTAATAGATAGAGGATTATTTCATACAGTGATAGCATTAGCAATGATTTCCCTATAACAATAACGTAATAACATAAAGAAATTGGTTAAAACATGTATAAAAATGGACTTAATCAAGTACCCCTTCTAGGATGCGCTTAATTTTAGTGTCTCAGCACGAGTTTTTTTTTTTTTTTTTTTTATTATTATTCTTAAGGTTGTTAAGGATTTTTGTATACAATAAACATAAATCTCTGTATTAAAGTGGATTTTTTGCAAAAATCATGGCGTTATTGGCCACCAAATCCCCATTTGCTATCGAATGCAATGAAATATTTAACATTATTGCTTTGAACAATGTTTCCCTTTGGTATATGTACAAAATGACAGGTTACGTTTATTCTGTATTTTTACTGTTTGATAGTGTAGCACTTTGAATATTTCGTAATACACAGGCCATAGAAGGGGTCATTAACCTTAAGGTTTTAGTTTTCTAAAACATAAAATTCGTTTTTGCATTTTATTTATCCATATGCTTCAAAATTTTTCTAGATACACAGGTTTATCTGAACTCGGGAGTATATTTTGAGGTGAAAACGCAGCCATTTTAGCCAAAGGGTTCACGTAACCTTCAGTTTGCCTCTTGCAAATTTTTTAACTCTCACACACCATGCGAAGAACCGAAACACGCAGACAGAATTGGATTTGGGCAGTGAGTCACTTACTGTTCTAGAGTATGCCCTTTATAACATTCGATTTGGGCAGTGAGTCACTTACTGTTCTAGAGTATGTGAGTCACTTACCTAGAGTATTGAGTCATAACATTCTAGATTTGGGCAGTGAGTCACTTACTGTTCTAGAGTATGGGCAGTGAGTCACTTACTGTTCTAGAGTATGGGCAGTGAGTCACTTACTGTTCTAGAGTATGCCCCTTTATAACATTGGATTTGGGCAGTGAGTCACTTACTGTTCTAGAGTATGCCCCTTGATAACATTGGATTTGGGCAGTGAGTCACTTACTGTTCTAGAGTATGCCCCTTTATAACATTGGATTTGGGCAGTGAGTCACTTACTGTTCTAGAGTATGCACCTTTATAACATTGGATTTGGGCAGTGAGTCACTTACTGTTCTAGAGTATGTCCCTTTATAACATTGGATTTGGGCAGTGAGTCACTTACTGTTCTAGAGTTATGTCCCTTTATAACATTAAACATTACTATTGTTTTTCGTTTCCGCACTCTAACTTAAGTTGTCCTCATTTAAAGTTTATGAAAATCGGTACAATGCTTGCACAATGCTCAGATTTTTCGTTCCATGAACTCTAACGGTTCATGTGGACCCTATGACTAAAATGTCTCTTTATACCAAACAATTGACTGAGAGCAGACAAACCTGTGCATCTGGAAAAATTAAGGCATAGCATGCCCTAGATATCAGAAAATCAAAAACTTAACTGGATTTTGCTGTCCACTTTTTTCATTCGAGATCGTTTTTGTCCTGTCAGTATGATTGTGATGTGGTAACAGAACGAATAAGAGTACAATATGGGATCAGGTATCACAGATCGAATTTATTCGTTCACAGTGTGTTAATTTACGTTTTGATTGAGTTAAGCCTTCCAATTGATGTTTTATCGTGTGTTTTCTATGTTGTGATGTTATACTATTGTTTCAGAAAAGGAGAAGGTTTGGTACCATTAAAACGTTTAATCCCGCTGCAAATGTTTGCACCTGTCCAAGTCAGAATCTGATGTACAGTAGTTGTCGTTTGTTTATGTAATTTATACGTGTTTCTCGTTTCTCGTTTTTATATATACTAGACCGTTGGTTTTACCGTTTGAATGGTTTTACACTAGTACTTTTGGGGCCCTTTATAGCTTGTTGTTCGGTGTGAGCCAAGGCTCCGTGTTGAAGGCCGTACATTGACCTATAATGGTTTACTTTATAAATTGTTATTTGGATGGAGAGTTGTCTCATTGGCACTCACACCACATCTTCCTATATCTATTGAAAAACGTGCAATATGGGTTTGAAAAACCAGTAGTGGTGTGAGGGTTCGAGGGGTTCAGACGGAAGACATTCTGGCTATATATATGGGTCTGAACGCAACTATTGTAAACTGACACTCTCCATGTATGATGCATCGTATTCAGCTATTTTCCTAGAACACATGAATTCGCTTTCCTATTCCATTTTGTTAACGTTTTTTTTTATGTTGATAATTTCATTTTGATTCATTTTGTTTTGGAATTTGCACGAAAAGTTGGCTGAATTTATTTTACACTTTTGATCTATCTACATAGGATATAAAGTAATATTTAGTAAAAGTTTTGTTAGCAAGTTTGTTAACATTTACATACAATTCAAGTAATCTTTCTAATTTTGAAAATTTTTGATTAGTTCGATATGATCTCTGGCGGCAAATTGATAATGAAAACACCAAAAATAAAATTAAAACGAAAACAAATAAAAAAATATGTAAAAGAAAATATCAGAACAAACAGAACAAGAAAATATTGCCCCGAGGTCACACGTTATAGGATTACGGATTTAAAGGTACCATATGTTGCTGCGTATTAATACACCCGGACGTACATGTACGCCCCTCTTTATCATGTGTTTTACTTCCCACTTGACCATATTTCTATATCCTATTCATTCCTTTGGTTTTATTAGAGTTAATTAAAGAATAGAATATTCATCTATTGCTATACTGCAGTTCTTAGGGGACGACCATTTGATATTTTGGTGGAGGTCAGGAGGTTTTTTGGCGGATGGACTTCATTTTCATCACTTAAGCATGCTTTTTATTTTCTGCTGCTTTGTGGCGCAAAAAAATATGTTGCCTTTTTATTTCCTGCTTTTAGTGTTGCATAATAATTATTTTCATCATATCTGGGCACAACTATTTATTTTCAGCTCCTACCAGGCCAGGATATTTATTTTCAAAACCCCCCTCACCTCCACCACCACCCTCGAAAAACAAATGGTCGTCCAGTTAGGTGATTACGATGATAGAATTTTGTAAATGATAAACATGTCTTTTTTTAACATAGGTCAAACTGAACCATATCATTCTATTCAAGTAATGTGGTGAAAAATAAATCAACATAGCCGCAACCCAAAATGTTTTTTAATTTACGCAATCGCTCAATATTATAAATGTTGACAGATATGTGTTTGTATGTTTATGTAAAGCCAATTTTATTATCTAATTTGGTATCAATCTTGTAATTTTGGATTTTAAACCAGTAAAATATCTTGTCTTATCTATCTCAATTCAAGTTGGAGACATGGTTCGTCTATTATGACATTGTAAATAGCTCCTCTCCTAACAACCGGAGGATTTCGATCGAGAATCGACTTACACAAAAGGGTTAACTCTTTTTTATTCCAGTATATCTAACTGAAACTATACAATGTACATACGAATAATCTGCATCAAGTGACTGTTCGTCAGGCATCGAGTGACTTTTTCGTCAGGCATCGAGTGACTTTTTCGTCAGGCATCAAGTGACTTTTTCGTCAGGCATCAAGTGACTGTTCGTCAAGCATCAAATAAATGTTTGGCATTGTCCAACTCACAGTATTGATCAAGTCGTACAATTGGCCAACATTAATTTCTCTAATGTTTTCACTTTTTTTTTAATTTCAAGTTTAGAATAAAGGCAAAATCGGTTTCTCTACTGTAAATATTGGTTCTGTTGGTTTTACTGTTGGGGATGAAGAACATATTTGTTTTTTTTTTACTATTGTCGATTGAGTGACTCCTATTGTCGATTGAGTGACTCCTATTGTCGATTGAGTGACTCGCGGTGTTGATATAATTTCTTCAAGTAATTTGAAGAAATTATATCATCAGTCATTCTAAGAATCGTACATCCTCTCTTCAAATATGACGGAACAAAATCAAAAACCCTTTGAAATGTATCCTTAAGGAAGGATTTAATATGTCTTTCATACGGAAGTCGTTTGGATTTTATGTATATTTCATTTTCAAATGGTAGACAATTTATCTGCCAAACTGAAAAGAAATGTAAAGTAAAACATAATATTTTATACATCCATAACATCTAGCATGTAATGTATAATTAGAATTTGTCGTTGATGGTAAATCTTAAGATGGTCCGTCTGAAAAAATACATTCTTGAATTACATAAACAAGGTGCGATTAAGAGTTCCATATATGTAAGGAATGACACTTGTTTGTTGCTGAAAATATTTGTACCGGAATTTTTAGGTAAGATTTTTTTATAAGCAGATTTTGTTCATGAAAAAACCCAAGACTATTTCATTTATTAAATGGTTTGTGAATTGCAAAAGTTTCACTGACGAACCATATACTCGGAAAATTAACTTTTATACTTGTATTCACAATAAAACACAAATTAAAATTTTACATTTCATATCGCATTCTCAATTCTTTAGAGTACAATTCATGTGTGTGTGTGCGTCAGGAGTATACTGTGTGTGTCAAAGTATAGACTGATTGACCGGTAGATATTTTATATCAAACTGCAGCTTGATTTAAGATAACATGTACAACAAATTATAGTACAAATACGCAGTATACAGTATGTGATGCCGTATCATTTTAAAAACACCAGTCGTTTTTTCCTTAAAAATACAGATTTGTTTTCAAGCTAGTATTCCCAAATAATTTGTTTAAAGCCATTTATAACCTAACACTATTTAAATCGAAACAATGTTCCTGTTCTCAAATAAATTTTTTTTAACAACCTACCACTTAATACAAAAGTAAGAGAAGTTCATTTTACTATTTAAAATTTAAGAAGCATGTTTTCTGTGTAAATGAGAATTTTGTGTAATGTAATGATTTAGTTATGTACAAGTCATGATATAACAGAGGTACTAAGTAACTTGTCAAATAATAAATTACTAGAAAATACCCGCGAAATATACTTTGGTTCATAATTTGAAGATAATATAGTTTTGGTGTAAGGCGATATTAAGATCTTAAATCTTTTTGAAGCGTGTCACAGACGAAATACCACAACTCAATATGACACCCAAAAGAATTGCACTGATCAAAATAATATGTGTTTATAAATACCTTTAATTGGTGACATATAGAGTGAAAACTGACTGGGATTTTTTACCAAAAAATCCTGACCCTGATTTGGTAAAAAAAAATAATCTGTCTAGCACTTCTAGCAGTTTTGCCAATCCCCCAAAAAATTTTTGTGTACTGAACACATAGGGAAAACATTGAATGATAAAAAATCCAGGTGGTGTTTCCGTGCTCAGAACCACCCCTATATGATTTATGCATTAATATATGGATGGGGGTGGGTCACATTCCAGCCGCACTTCGGTACCCATTTTTAACCGAAAACTGAAGTAATCCCCCCACCCTTTTCATGTTAAATTGATGCGGTTCCCCGGAAGGAAAAGCTCTTGACGTATAAAAATCTGTTGTTAAATTGCTGAGAGCGTCAAGGGAATGTGTATCCCAAAGTGTTTCAGTGTAAGGTCAATAATTACCGTATCTGCTACGAAATAAAATTTAATTTTGCCGGGCAGATGTGCAATGACGGAAATGATGACGGCACATAAATTTCAGAGCCGAACGTCTTGAAGGACGGTCGATCCGAACTGGCTTTTTCCGATTCAGTTAACCCCCGAATACCCCCCAAAAGATCTTGAAATGAACACATAATAAACTACGCTGGTCATTACTCCTTCGTGGTATAAAACTATATTCGTGGATTTTATGTGAAAGAAGAAAACGCGACACCCAATTTCAACTCTATTCATTTAGTAATATAGAAGCGTAAGATATATCAAAATATATAACTACATCGGTTTAACTTAGTCATTACAATGATTATTTATATAAACTTGGTTAAGTATGTAAAATTGTACGGTTAATTTAACTTTGTTAGAATAGGCGAGATAAGTCATTCATGCATATTACGATGAAAATGAATATAAGTAAGGTGAATCAAAGTTGTTACAAAATACACGAGTATTATTCATATAAAGAAGTAAAACTTGTCAATATCTATTAAAATATACTGAGAAACATTCGAGTAATATTTATTACAAAAAGAGGGGTATCGGTGGCCCACTGGTCTGAAGTAGTTCATCTACTGGTATCCGAAGCCTGTCAACACTGAGGTTTTGAGTTGTAACTCTGGACGTGGCCTGTGCGTTTGACTCCAACTCAATTGACTAGAATTGCCAGTTTTCCTGCCGAAGGTCTGTTGTTTTTCACCGGAAACGATGGCTTCCTCTACCAATAAAAACTGACCGCCACGAAATAGCCAATAGTGCTTGAAGTGGTGTTAAACACCAAATAATCAAAATTAATCAATTTAACAAAAGGAAATGTGTAATACTTTCATAAAGTCACAATGAAATACAAGGGATATCAATAATTCTCTTGTAATAGACATATCGTCGTGTGAGTATTATAATGATCTGTAAGTCCCATTGTATACGTCCGTTTACGAGACGTATTATGGTATTTCGTCTGTTCCTCCGTCCGTCGTCAATAAGTCGGGACAATAACTCAAACGCTTTAACCAATTTACATGAAACTTTGGTGAATTGTTTATTTATAACTTGGCTTCCTTTCGATTTTTATAAATGTTAGATTTTACGTTCCGAGTTATGGGATTTTATTCATAAAAAGGGGGGATTTTCCAGTTCTTAAAAAAAGGGGGATTTTCCAGTTTTCGGACAATTAATTCAAAAGTGCTTTGAGCAGTTTTCGTGAAACTTTGGTGAATGGTTTATATCTATTAAAATTACCTCCCTTTATTTTTTTTTATAAATTTCTGATATGGCATTGAGGAGTTATGGAACTTTGTTCGTTGAAACTTTATTCGTTGAAAAAGAGACGGACGTATCATGCGCTCACGGCGCAGCTCTTTATTTTAAATGCTGGGAAATTGAATATGAAGTTTAAAAACGCAATGTCATAAATATTTGACTGAGATGTAGAAAGTTATGTAGGAATCGAATTCATGGGAATGAAGAGTAATTCTTTGTTCAATCGTTTTTTAATAGACCAATACTTCAAATAAAGCACATGTTTTACTGGAAATAGAACACTACACGACAAACAATGTTTTAGAAATTAATCTCTATATTTCTATTGGAGATATATAGATCGTGTATTTTTCAATTTTGAAACCCCTAATTCTGTAATGCTTATTTGCTGAGAGTTCAAACCATGCAATCAATTTAAGCATGAACATTATACACGACTCGCACGACGAAATACCTTGCCCGAATGCGATACCCTCTGTTTTGTATTTTGCATTGGCTTTACTGGTCGATTACCCTCAATGTTTTGAATAAGCAATATATGCATAAATCTTTTTGTTTGCTTTTTTAAATGACATTTTAAAATATATACGAGTTAAGATCTGCTTATTGTGTTTTGTATTTTGTTTATATTTGTTTGCTAATGCTGTGTATTTTTTTTATTTCAGATTTACAATATGAAAACTGGTGTTGCTGCTCTCCTTTTGCTTGTTTGCCTTTCCGGTAAGATATTTTATGCTTTTTGTTAATAAATATTTGGTGTCAAATAATTGGCAGTTTCTTTGAAATTCATCCACGACCTGTCTATACCAGGAGCGATTTAGAGATTACAATAACTCTTGACAATTATTGTCTATCATAGAGAACCCAGACGGTGATATCTAGATGTGTATTATGCTGTGTTGTGTTGCTGTCTCGTTTATGTTAAAGCCAAATAATCTTTTTTGATTCATCGTTATGATTGTCAACAATAAGCAAGAAAAGACGTGAGTGGAGTAGCAAGTTTTAACATAATCCCTTTTGGATTGTGTGTCGGGAGGGATTTTCTGATTCGGCCGCCCTCATAATTCCTTATCAAGCCTTATTAAGTCTATTCGGGAAAATTTTTGCCCAACTACCTCACCTCGAACCGCTGCCGTTTACGCCTACAGTACCATTCCTTGTTTTGATAGTTCTTCAAATGTCTGGTAATTTCGCGCATGCCTTCTGAAAATAGCTAATTTTGAACACAGGAATGATTATTGTTCAGTTTGAACCAAACAGACTGCCAAGGATTTTGATAAAAATTTGACTTGAAATGAAACCAATTTTGTCTGTAATTTTTTTTATGGAAAATGGCTAAATATGGCTAATTACGGGATGGCAATTATAAATGTATGCTTGAACTTATCAATTTTAATCTTTTTTGTCCCTTCGGAAGACTAAAACAATTACAAAAACGATTCTATTTGTGTTGCATTGACGAAATCGGGTAATGCGCGATACTGTACCACCTGCCGCGCGGACACGCTTATTATGTGGCCAAGAAAGCAATGGTGAAGATTCACTCAGGGATATTACAGTTTTGAAATATGTATGTCTTATGGAACTTATTTCTTTAGTACTGATTTATTGTCAATGTTCTTGTATATTTCAGGTTTGATGATTGATCAAACAGAAGGAAAGTCATACATATGTAGTTGGGGAGGTTGTCCGTTCGATACCTTATGTCACCTGTGTTGTAAACACTTGAGAAAGGACTGTGGTAGTGGGCGATGTACCGGGGGCTGGTTTAAGCACACATGCGAATGTGCTAGTTGCAATTAAGGTAAGAAAAGATTCAAAAACGAAAACTTAATATTCGAAACTACTTATTTTTGCAGAAATTGTCACTATACTTCCGGAAACACATTTCAGTTTTTCAATGTGTTGATATATTTATCTTGAATACAAATAATTTCATTGTACTATTTTCTAAATTCTGTGGGCATCACCTATCATAGGGAAACACAAGTCCACCTCCAAATATATTACTTTTATGTAGAAACATGTACATATATTTTATTTATGGAAGGGACAAATAAAACTCTGAAAAATACGTTGATACAAAGCTCTCAGAACCGCACATCAAAAACTCAGATATATCAGGGTTATAGTTTACACCGGACTCGCATTTAGTCTACATACGACATACTAATGGCGCTCGAATGAAAACACAAAACAGACGGCAAAATCCAATGGAAAACGTACGAGCATTAACAACCAGAAAAGTTGTGCCGTATACGGCTAAGGTAAAACGTACGAGCATTAACAACCAGAAAAGTTGTGCCGTATACGGCTAAGGTAAAACGTACGAGCATTAACAACCAGAAAAGTTGTGCCGTATACGGCTAAGGTAAAACGTACGAGCATTAACAACCAGAAAAGTTGTGCCGTATACGGCTAAGGTAAAACGTACGAGCATTAACAACCAGAAAAGTTGTGCCGTATACGGCTAAGGTATTCTTGATTAGGGAATAGGAAAACCTTGTTATTCGAATAATTCAAATTTGATCAGCATTAAATTTCCAGAAAAGAACTTTTCAGTTGTAGTTCATGTCAAAAAAACTTGCTAACTGTCAGGTTGGTAAGATCATCGACCCACTATACTAGTTAAAACTCGGTAAAGATGCCAGTCTTCACAAGACTCGTCATTGGCACACGAATCAAAACTGTTAGAAGGCATGCGAAGAAGTCCTGCTAGCTTTTTATTGACCCAATACCGTTCAGACGTGTTTTAAATAAGTCGGCATCACTTTGGGGACTGTTTAGCTGCTCGTCGACTTGTTCCTTCAACCATAGGATGCAGAACTCCAAGGACTTATTAGACTTGTGGTTTTTCATTGCCACTGTATCTCATTTCAGATTCAATTTAAATTACTGATTCTTCACATTTAGACTTTCTATACAAGCTCAATAATACACTTTTAAGAGATCCTTAGTGTTGAAATGAGAAACGAACCATCTGATTTTTGTACAAACTATGTACCACCAAGCAATGAGCTAGCTTAATCTGCACGAGACTGCGAATTGCTGATGAATATTTTCTTTTGTAGATGAGAATGGCAATGCAAGATGCTCAAAGATAACTGAATGTTTAACTGCCAAGCGAAAACACCTCATCAGTTGTAAATAATTCTGGCTGATCCTCTCACCTCATCAGTTGTTAACATGTTATTCTTTGTTTGTTATACAAATAAAAAAGTTACAACTTAACACGATTATTCCTTAATTTAGTCCCTCGTATGACAAGTGTTGATTTTTTTTATCCACATATATTATATTTTTTTTAATTTCATTTGTTGGGATTGCTTAGAATTATGTACAATAATAAAAGCTGCCCAGTAGCCATTGTCTCTGTGTGATGCAAAAGATGAGAACGGGGTTCGCCAAAATTTACCGCAAATTATAACCGACAACATTAACCACCCAACACCCGACTCTCCAAAAAACACATGCATACAAAGACCACGTTCGTGGTTTAGATATTTTGACTTGGTACAGGGACAAAATGTGGCGAGGATAAACTAGTTTTACAAGCAAACTAAACAACCTCTGCCTACCAAGACCAACTATTGAAAACTAAAACGCGCACTTAAGTCTGCACCGTACAGCTATAAGAGGACCGTTAAATTGAAAAAGAAATTAAAAAACGGCACATTGTCTATCGCCTGAAGTCCTGCATGTTGACAGATTTTCGAAATTTACCCAGTTTGAATTTATTTTTCAGTTTGTTCCAATTAAGTTTTAGTCGAGAGACATTGCTGATCTAAACCTTTGATACAAATTTGATAAAAATCTGGCTCAAATTGTACACGTGAGAGCGCTGAAAATGCAATGTTTCACAAAATCAATATTTCCAAGGGCATTTCTCTTTTAAAAAAAAAATGATCACCACTGATTTTCGAAGTTGTCAAGAAACATTGGTGATAAAAACCTGATATGTTTCATAAAAATCTAGCAATTATATTTTTCCATATAATTAATATTTCCAAGGGGCATAACTCTTTTAAAAATAGTTGATCGGCACTGATTTTTGAACTTATGAGACATTACTGATATAAACTTATGATACAAGTTTTATAAAAATCTGGCGAGAATTGTACACGTGAAGGTGCTAACAATACCGGACGGACAGACGCACGGACGCCCGGTAGTTGCAACGAGTCGTGTGGCGGACAAAATGACAAGATGTCAGAATACAAAACATAAGGATTTATGATTGGCAATGAGACAACTACCAACCAGAGATCAAATAAAGTGGATGTAAGCAAAAACATTTTACATTTCGTTTTTTTTTTTAATTTGTTACTGATGAGAATGTCATTGCCATGTACTAAAACGCACCGAATGGATTTAAAACTGTCAATTAATTGTTTTCATAACTTGTTTTAGCGGCGTATGAGTAGCATTCTATCTCCTATTAAGACTGCTTGTGTCAAAGAGTATTGAAATATATCCAAATTGGTAGACAGCAAGGTTTTAAAATAAAATACAGTCCTACATAAGGAAAGAAATACAAGATTCAGGGTTAATAATAGACGAATGACGAAACCGCTCGTAAACTTATCTCTATGTTGCAAACTTTCAAGTAAAAACTGTTCACTATAGGAGATAAATAATGATAGTTGGTTGCTTAACGTCCAGTGGTAAATACTTCATGCATGTTCAGGACGAGAACAAATTAACAATACATACAATAAGTAGGTCCTATAATAGAGGCCATCCGGGATGAAGGTCGGGGAGATTTGGACTGCCACTGTAAAATGAGGGTATATTGGATAGGGACAGAAATTTTGCTTTGTCACAGGCCACAGAAGGACCACTCCTTTGAGTTTTTACAAAACGTTCTTAACTTGCATATAGCGTGACACTCTCTCTACACGATGCATCGGATTTAACGTCCCTATTCTGACCGGACGTGGCTGCGTACTTGTACATCCCACACAGCCAAACGGACTCCCCGCTTTGGCAAGGGTTTTACTGCCGGTGGGATGAAAACCAATAATGACCATATTTCTCTTCCCCAGTCACCATTGGGGTCACTTTAGGGGAAGCGCTATGGCTGTGCGTAATATATAAACTAATGTTTTACTTTCAGATTCAAAATGTAAATAACATATATTTATTTCGTATATCTGAAAATATAAGAAATTAAATGCTGTGTTTTAGAAAATTTATACGAATTGAAATCAAGTAACCATCACATTTTGAGTAAAATTGAAAGACCATTTTAAAATTACCCTCGTGTGAATTCATATGAAATTGGGTCTACCTCTTAAAATAAAGTACATTAAGCGATGTCGTATGCACATTTGCCGCATATCTTTTCATTTTATCCAGCCTGTATTGTTTTATATACCCTTGTTCCATGAGTCAAGATAGACTTACAACTATACACACCGCATACTTTGCAATGGATTTTATGTCTTTTGCCAAACACTTTTAAAGAATAAAGATTTAAATAAAAACTTTAGAACTACACAACAATAATGTTTCATTTTATAATCATTTATTAATTTGATCATTTTTACAACCCTGGCCCTTTTCCTCGATTGTGAAATTACCTAGTTAGAATCACCAAATTTGAACTTGCCATGTTCAACAAACGTGTTGCTACATGTGTATCAGGATATACTTACCCTTCCGTATCACCTAATATCCCACTGTATTTGGTGGGGTTCGTTCTTTAGTTTTGTGTAGTTTTCTTTGGACTGTCTTTTCTTTGCTTTCTGCTGTTTTCTTAAACCCTGCCAACTGCCACATATACACACAACAAGTTATAAGTTAATATAATATTATAGATTGACATACAAATTGGCTTGACAAGGATAGAGTTCCATAAATTTGGATTTGCACAAATAAAGTTTAACCTGTTGTATAGGGCATACATTTAAACTGCAATGGACCACTACGAAGCCCTGGAAAAGTTGTTCAAATGGTATTTTTACCTGCAGATAGCGTTGTACTTTCCTTGCAAGAGGCATCGGCTTTACTTGCCGTCCCACATTCCACTCGTGGCTAGATTTGGCTATACATGCGTATATTTGGATCTCACTCAGCCCAACGGACTACCATTATGGGAGAGTCCTACGCTATCACAGATAAATTGGTACCTACATGTATTTCTATACACTTGGGTACTCCCAAGGATATATATATTTGAAGGTGATAAAGCAGATTGTTACCCTTGAAAAAACATTGTCAACCTTGACTTCGCCTCGGTTGAAAATGTTTTCGCGGGGTAACAATCTTCTCCTCAGCTATGTGTTATTTATATAATAAACATATGACATAGGCAAAATCTCTCTGTTCTTACTCTTCTACATCTATAATCTGGATTAGTAATAGTTATACACCTAGGATAGGTGTGTCTGTATAAGAAACCCCGACTGCCGGAGGCCGCAGGGGTTTCTTATCCAGACACGCCGTATTCCGAGGTGTATAACTAACTTACACCCCATTCTAAACCCTATATTTCTTAACATTAATTACTGAATAAAAAAGAACGGACAGCATATTTATTTACAATATCAAACCATAATTTATAGAATTTTTTTACATTTGTACGACTTTACCCCCAGCAGAGCTATAGAAAAACAGTACATTAACGGGTGTTACACGGACACTTTTTAGATGATACATGGACACTTTTTAGTTGTTACACGGACACTTTTTATGAATAGAATCACTCGTGCATGATCAGAGAGTTCATGGGCACTTTAAATTTCAATTAGATTTGAACTTTTGTTTCACCGACATATTTCCTGTCTTTTTGATTAAAATATTTACGTTAGCATCAATAACTATATTTCAAACAATTCCAGTAAATTACTATTCATATCAGTACACTAAGGGATTGACCATTTAACTTTAAAAAATGGGGTATGTCTTTTTCTAAAAATATTTTGATACCCAATTTTACGAGAAAAATATATTGTGGTCAAGCAGATGACAAAATAATGTTCTGATTCCCGATTTTCCGTATACCGTATATAATCGTCTAATTTCGAAAAAAAATGAAAATAGTTGGGTGATAGCGTTGAAAAATAAATAACGTTCTTACTCAGAAAAGAAGATAACCCTTTTGAAGCTAAATGGTCGGTCCGTAAGTGTTTTTTTTTCTTCAACATATGGACATGAATAGTATTCTGTACAATGCTGAAAGTAAAGAAATGCTGGTACCAACGTTTATTTTTCAATAAAAAAGACAGGAAATATATATAAAAAATCAAATCTAATCAAAAGATAAAATCCTATCAACTCACCAATGCACGATTGATCCTATAAATAAAAGTGTCCATGTAATACATGTTCAAATATGCAGCAAATCGTGAAGAAAAATCATTCAACTAATGTCATCAATTTTGAACGGTAAGCTGCGATTGGATCATATAGTGACACGTGTTAAATCCTGATCAACACTATCAGAGACATATAAAAAAAACCCTATATGTATGAACTATTAAAAAAAAATCCAAAATACCTCTTCTAAATGCAAAATGTACTACTTCCTTCCTGAAACGTCGTACAAGTCAGATACAAAACAAAGGTAACAAAAAATAGGCCGGAAACAACCAAAACAAGTGAGTAGATTTAACAGATGTCAAAGTTGCTGTTTTGCATATTCCCGTTAAATTCATGTGCTAATATGGATCAGCAGGTCAAGGTTGACCGTTTCGTGCATTCTTATTTAAAAAAAAAATACATCATGCTCCTGGTGTAGTTGTCAATATGGACGGGTATAAGACGGACGACATTTTGTGGCAAGCGTTGGATTTGGTAGAAGAGACTAAAGATGAAGGCAATATACCCCAAAGTACTTACCTGTATCAGTTTAATAAAGGTAATCATAACTGTATTTTTATATCTTACAATTTTATCAAAAACAAAAGCCCCCCCCATATTCGAACATACTAAGGGATATGTGTGTCTGCATTAGAAACCCGACTATCAGACACGCTCAACATACAAAATTTAATGTAGAGGAACTCCTTTTGGGGCAATCAGGGCTGATCCAGCCGGGGTTCCCAACTCAAGAGAAAGGGGGTTCCAACCATTCAAAGGCATTGATCTTTTAATTAAAGTCGGGTCCAATCTCGGAACTCCCAACCCCGGATCGCCCACTGGGTAACAGGGGCGGGAGATGGGTCCTGGAGTAGAGACATATGACTGGGATAAAAAAATTACCTTCAAGCAAAGGAGTATTTAAAGGATTATTTTTGTATTCCATATAGATGCTTATTGGAATTTCCTAAATTGTGTTTTTTTAATATCATGAAACAATTTGTAGTGAACAATATTAGTAATTTCTTATGTTCATGCTATTTAAAAAATAATCAATTTCTATTGTTACGAAAAACAATAAACTTTGTTTGCGGGATGTAGAAGCAGGGGTTTCCAGAAACCCCGCTAGTCACACCCTGTGGTCAAAATCCATTGTTATTCGTAACAATAGATCTATTCAATTTACACTTGTTTCAGAAATAGAAACTATGAAGTATAACAATAGAACTGGGGTGTAATGTACGATAAAGGTGACCTCAGGTATGCTGCACAGTTCAAATGTACTCTTGACTTACAATTACGACATAGTTGAAATATTGTATAAAGTTCATTGTTTCGAAATAAAAAATAAAATAAATATCTTAAAAGTGTTAACCTGGATCAGTCCCTAAGCTAAGTCCAATTCAGAAGTTAATCATTTTTTCTTCCAATTTCTGAAAAAAGAATAAGAACATCTAGAAATTTAAGAATCGATTTAGAATTTTTTGTGCTCCATGGAATCTATTACTCCTTTTTAAATATGTAGTCCTGTTTAGTGAATATTTTAGGACCGAATCGAATGCGAATGTATGTTCTAAAGCAAAGAAAATAAATAAGATGCAAATCAATTATAGACCTTGTTTAGATGCGTGGAATACAGGTGATAAATAGAGGATGTAAAATGAAAATAATGAAAAATTGTACGTTTTCAGTTTGATTTGTCTTTTCTTAATCAATTTACGAGATTTGAAAATTGGTAAAGTACTGTCGCCTTTATCTGCTTTGTCCTATAATCTTTGACTTACATTCTTTAAATAATCAAAATATATATAACTTAATATATATATACGCAATAACCTGTTTATGCTATCATTTCCCGTAAACCGAGAAGTACATGAAATGGGGCGAAAACTGTATGACAAAGAAAGATATGTGGTACTCGTAATTGAGACAGAAACCAAACGATAAAAATAAACAAAGGACATCTAGAGGACAACATACAGTTTTCAACAATAGACAGGTGTCTACAAAATATGTCTAGCTCTAAATCGTCTTGCATTTATATAAACATTCTCAACAAATTCAACATAAACAATAAAAGATTTGCCATTAAAACTCACTTATAAAAGAAAGTGACAGTGGCAATGAGGAAAAAGCTTGCAAATAAAAAATATATAATTTAAAAGTAACTAACCTTTTTCCACCTGGCTCGTCCTGAACATGAATGAAATATTTGTCACTGGACGTTAAGCAACCAACAATCAATCAATCCACCTGGTCACCGTCCTGGTGGCGTATTTCCTGCTTATATACAAGAGAACTTTTTTCAGGGCGGTGGACTGACAATGTCGTTTGCATATAAATTATGTTTGCTTAAAAATAATATCTCCAAAACGTTCACGTAAATTGATAAGGTCATTTGTTTAGACGGTTATAGAACAATCAAATCGATAAATGTTTGTTATTTTGCACAGTTCGGTGACCCGAATTCCTGACGTTGTTCTGGTCCAGTAGGGTCACCTTAGCCGTGCAGTATAACTAACCTATATATATATATACTGACTTGATTGTTCAATAACTGTTACTCACATGTAGAATATCTTGTTAAATTATGATTCCGAAACAACTAGCTGATTCAAGCAGGTGTCGAATTGACTGGGTACCGAATTTACTATACTGGATCCCGATTTTTCCAGGTGCGAATTTACCTGAGTCCGAGTTGCTGCTGAATTGACTACAACCATACAATTTTTAGATATACAATGTATATGTATAATTATATGCAAGTAGACACACTATACCAGAAGCAAACGGAAATGTCGTCTTTAGTTAATACATGGGTTCCGTTTTCTAGAGAATCGACAAAGAAAATAGATGTAAACAAAAAATATGAGGTAAATTAAAAGTATATATATATATATATATATATATATATATATATATATATATATATATATATATATATATATATATATATATATATATAGATCGATCTGTGTATTCAGTTGTCGCGTTAAAACAACTTTACGGGTGGTTCATCCATGACCAAGTCACAAAAGGCAAATTCAAATTTGACAAACACAATTCATACATAGTAACAAAAATAAAATTGAATTGAATAAATATCATTACACTATATGATTGCAGAAATGTTAAATTGCTGATAAATATTATTTCAGGTCTATTGAGTCGAACCTGTATGCACAATAATATGTAAATTATTATTCAGCAGTGGGTTCTTTATAGATACTAAATATGTATAAAAATAAGGAGATGATGTATGATTGCCAATGAGACAACTATCCACCAAAGTTCAAATAAAATGGATGTAAGCAATTATAGGCAACCGTACGGCCTTCAACAATGAGAAAACCCATACCGTATAGTCGTCTATAAAAGGCCTCGATATAAAAATATGAAACACTTCAATTGAGAAAACTAATGGCCTAATTTAATATTACAAAACAATTTACGAAAACAAATATGACCGACATGATCCAACGACAACCACTGAACTACAGGCTCTTGACTTGGGACAGGCACATAAAGAATGTGGCGGGGTTAAACATATTTGTGAGCGCTCAACCTTCCCCTAACCTGGGACAGTGGTGAAACAGCACAACATAAGAACAAACTATAAAAATCAGTTGAAAAAAGGCTTAGCTCATCAGATCGATACAAAGCAGAACAATCAAACAAAAACACAGACCGGACGTGGCAGGGTAATTGTTCATCCCTCAACAACAAAAAGGACACTAGTTCAAAGTCAATAACAACTTATAAAAAAAATCATGTATCTTAGACTAAAATATCAATCAGTACACATCCAATGGATTTAGTGTAAAGACGTCATTAACAGTCAGAGAAAAACATGACCTTGTGCAATGCCAACATTAAGGTATCGACAGATCATTCAATCCTTTCTATGCAAGTTCGCATCATCGAAAAAATATACCACAGGACTAACAATCCTCATCTTGCAACACCTCTTCGTAGACAAAAAGAAGACTACTGGATTCGACAATTGGGAACTGCGACACCATATGGTTGCAATGACAAAATTGATGGTATAGGTATTCTATCTAGTCCTTCCTGTAGCTCGGTGAATATGATGAACATTTTGAACTCTACTCCTCGATGTAGACGCAGTCATGATCATCGTCATTATACATCACCCACTCTCCATGATGTCTCTATTAATGACCTGCTTCCATTTATACAAAAGCCGTTAGGTATTCATCACATTCGCACAAAGCTTTATTCATTACCCTTTCAAAACTTCATTCTCTGTACAACTTATGTTAAAAAACCACTGTTACTAACCCTCATTCAAACCAATACAAACTTACAGCTATCATTTCGGATATTGCAAGTCACAGACTTTTCAAACCAGTTCGCATTGGATAAGATGAAAAGGAGAAAAGATCCTTTCTTAAACTTTGCCAACAACGGTCTTGATGCCGTCAAATTGGGCAATATCCTTCATCATAAATCAGTTCACTCGACAATACCTCCCTATTTTAAAGATCAGTCTGTACCTATCATTTCTTATACCTATATCAAACCAATAGCAACTAAAATTTTCAATTACAAACACGTGTTGCAGGATCTCAATATTGACGACTTCAAGTCTAAACCTAAACTTCTCTGCGAAATGTGTTATCCAAAGGCCCGAAATATCTTGAGCCTAAACCCATCCAAATTGGAAACACAACTTCAAAATACTGATGGATTCAGTCGAGGAGTATGCCAGGCAATGGGTTAAATGCGAGAAAGAAGACGTAGATACTCTTTCCGAATGGATTAAGGCTGTGAAACTGAATGGGTCTATTATTACCCATGCTACATCAATCTTTAAAGACCAAAATGTTTCAAAACACTTGTCCTACCTCTATGACAAATATGTTTTGTCCCCGCAGATAAAGCCCCAAACACAGTGTGTAAATCACATTACTAAACTGCTTGATAAATAAATTGGGTATACAATTGACAATTCTAACTGTGCCCCTCTTCTTGTCGACTTGTTCCTTTATTCATAGGAGGCTGACTTCATACAGGAACTTCTTAGGAAGAAGGAAAAGAAGTTAGCAGTATCCTTTAACTTTACTTTCCGCTATATAGATAATGTTCTCTTACTAGATAGTTCAAATTTTGGTGACTATGTTGAACGCATCTATCCCATCGAACTTGAGATAAAGGATACAAAAGTTACAGTTAAGTCTACCTCATATCTTGACTTACATCTAGAAATTGACAATGAGGGTCGGTTGAAAACAAAACTTTACGACAAAAGAGATGATTTCAGCTTCCCAATTGTGAACTTTTCATTTCTATGTAGCAACATTCCAGCAGCGCCTGCATACGGAGTATATATCACTCAGTTGATACGATATTCCAGGGCTTGTATTTCCTATCATGATTTCCTTGATAGAGGGTTGCTGCTCACAAGGAAGCTATTAAACCAAGAGTTCCAAGTGGTGAAGTTGAAATCATCCTTCGTAAGTTTTACGGACGCCATCACGAGTTGGTTGACCGTCATGGAATATCCGTTTCACAGATGATAGCGGATATGTTCCTAATGTCGTAACTACGATCCCGTCCCTTTTCCCGAATGTGACCTACCGAATAAAACTTATTACCGGAATTATACTAACATGAGCAACACAACGGGTGCCACATGTGGAGCAGGATCTGCTTACCCTTCCGGAGCACTTGAGGTCACACCCAGTTTTGGTAGGGTTCGTGTTCAATCAATCCACCTGGTCACCGTCCTGGTGGCGTATTTCCTGCTTATATACAAGAGAACTTTTTCAGGGCGGTGGACTGACAATGTCGTTTGCATATAAATTATGTTTGCTTAAAAATAATATCTCCAAAACGTTCACGTAAATTGATAAGGTCATTTGTTTAGACGGTTATAGAACAATCAAATCGATAAATGTTTGTTATTTTGCACAGTTCGGTGACCCGAATTCCTGACGTTGTTCTGGTCCAGTAGGGTCACCTTAGCCGTGCAGTATAACTAACCTATATATATATATACTGACTTGATTGTTCAATAACTGTTACTCACATGTAGAATATCTTGTTAAATTATGATTCCGAAACAACTAGCTGATTCAAGCAGGTGTCGAATTGACTGGGTACCGAATTTACTATACTGGATCCCGATTTTTCCAGGTGCGAATTTACCTGAGTCCGAGTTGCTGCTGAATTGACTACAACCATACAATTTTTAGATATACAATGTATATGTATAATTATATGCAAGTAGACACACTATACCAGAAGCAAACGGAAATGTCGTCTTTAGTTAATACATGGGTTCCGTTTTCTAGAGAATCGACAAAGAAAATAGATGTAAACAAAAATATGAGGTAAATTAAAGTATATATATATATATATATATATATATATATATATATATATATATATATATATATATATATATATAGATCGATCTGTGTATTCAGTTGTCGCGTTAAAACAACTTTACGGGTGGTTCATCCATGACCAAGTCACAAAAGGCAAATTCAAATTTGACAAACACAATTCATACATAGTAACAAAAATAAAATTGAATTGAATAAATATCATTACACTATATGATTGCAGAAATGTTAAATTGCTGATAAATATTATTTCAGGTCTATTGAGTCGAACCTGTATGCACAATAATATATAAATTATTATTCAGCAGTGGGTTCTTTATAGATACTAAATATGTATAAAAATAAGGAGATGATGTATGATTGCCAATGAGACAACTATCCACCAAAGTTCAAATAAAATGGATGTAAGCAATTATAGGCAACCGTACGGCCTTCAACAATGAGAAAAACCCATTCCGTATAGTCGTCTATAAAAGGCCCCGATATAAAAAAATATGAAACACTTCAATTGAGAAAACTAATGGCCTAATTTAATATTACAAAACAATTTACGAAAAACAAATATGACCGACATGATCCAACGACAACCACTGAACTACAGGCTCTTGACTTGGGACAGGCACATAAAGAATGTGGCGGGGTTAAACATATTTGTGAGCGCTCAACCTTCCCCTAACCTGGGACAGTGGTGAAACAGCACAACATAAGAACAAACTATAAAAATCAGTTGAAAAAAGGCTTAGCTCATCAGATCGATACAAAGCAGAACAATCAAACAAAACACAGACCGGACGTGGCAGGGTAATTGTTCATCCCTCAACAACAAAAAGGACACTAGTTCAAAGTCAATAACAACTTATAAAAATCATGTATCTTAGACTAAAATATCAATCAGTACACATCTAATGGATTTAGTGTAAAGACGTCATTAACAGTCAGAGAAAACATGACATTGTGCAATGCCAACATAAGGTATCGACAGATCATTCAATCCTTTCTATGCAAGTTCGCATCATCGAAAAAATATACCACAGGACTAACAATCCTCATCTTGCAACACCTCTTCGTAGACAAAAAGAAGACTACTGGATTCGACAATTGGGAACTGCGACACCATATGGTTGCAATGACAAAATTGATGGTATAGGTATTCTATCTAGTCCTTCCTGTAGCTCGGTGAATATGATGAACATTTTCAACTCTACTCCTCGACGTAGACGCAGTCATGGTCATCGTCATTATACATCACCTACTCTTCATGATGTCTCTATTAATGACCTGCTGCCATTTATACAAAAGCCGTTAGGTATTCATCACATTCGCACAAAGCTTTATTCATTACCCTTTCAAAACTTCATTCTCTGTACAACTTATGTTAAAAAACCACTGTTACTAACCCTCATTCAAACCAATACAAACTTACAGCTATCATTTCGGATATTGCAAGTCACAGACTTTTCAAACCAGTTCGCATTGGATAAGATGAAAAGGAGAAAAGATCCTTTCTTAAACTTTGCCAACAACGGTCTTGATGCCGTCAAATTGGGCAATATCCTTCATCATAAATCAGTTCACTCGACAATACCTCCCTATTTTAAAGATCAGTCTGTACCTATCATTTCTTATACCTATATCAAACCAATAGCAACTAAAATTTTCAATTACAAACACGTGTTGCAGGATCTCAATATTGACGACTTCAAGTCTAAACCTAAACTTCTCTGCGAAATGTGTTATCCAAAGGCCTGAAATATCTTGAGCCTAAATCCATCCAAATTGGAAACACAACTTCAAAATACTGATGGATTCAGTCGAGGAGTATGCCAGGCAATGGGTTAAATGCGAGAAAGAAGACGTAGATACTCTTTCCGAATGGATTAAGGCTGTGAAACTGAATGGGTCTATTATTACCCATGCTACATCAATCTTTAAAGACCAAAATGTTGCAAAACACTTGTCCTACCTCTATGACAAATATGTTTTTGTCCCCGCAGATAAAGCCCCAAACAACATCGTTTTTGTGTGTAAATCACATTACTAAACTGCTTGATAAATAAATTGGGTATACAATTGACAATTCTAACTGTGCCCCTCTTCTTGTCGACTTGTTCCTTTATTCATAGGAGGCTGACTTCATACAGGAACTTCTTAGGAAGAAGGAAAAGAAGTTAGCAGTATCCTTTAACTTTACTTTCCGCTATATAGATAATGTTCTCTTACTAGATAGTTCAAATTTTGGTGACTATGTTGAACGCATCTATCCCATCGAACTTGAGATAAAGGATACAAAAGTTACAGTTAAGTCTACCTCATATCTTGACTTAC
Source organism: Mytilus coruscus (assembly GCA_017311375.1). NCBI lineage: Eukaryota > Metazoa > Mollusca > Bivalvia > Mytilida > Mytilidae > Mytilus > Mytilus coruscus. The sequence goes on from CM029600.1 coordinate 84,998,629, forward strand.
ATCTAGAAATTGACAATGAGGGTCGGTTGAAAACAAAACTTTACGACAAAAGAGATGATTTCAGCTTCCCAATTGTGAACTTTTCATTTCTATGTAGCAACATTCCAGCAGCGCCTGCATACGGAGTATATATCACTCAGTTGATACGATATTCCAGGGCTTGTATTTCCTATCATGATTTCCTTGATAGAGGGTTGCTGCTCACAAGGAAGCTATTAAACCAAGAGTTCCAAGTGGTGAAGTTGAAATCATCCCTTCGTAAGTTTTACGGACGCCATCACGAGTTGGTTGACCGTTATGGAATATCCGTTTCACAGATGATAGCGGATATGTTCCTAATGTCGTAACTACGATCCCGTCCCCTTTTCCCGAATGTGACCTACCGAATAAAACTTATTACCGGAATTATACTAACATGAGCAACACAACGGGTGCCACATGTGGAGCAGGATCTGCTTACCCTTCCGGAGCACTTGAGGTCACACCCAGTTTTTGGTAGGGTTCGTGTTGCTCAGTCTTCAGTTTTCTATGTTGTGTTTTGTGTACTATTGTTTGTTTGTTGGTCTTTTTCTTTTTTAGCCATGACGTTGTCAGTTTATTTTCGACTTATGAGTTTGAATGTCCCTCTGGTATTTTTCGCCTCTCTATTGTAGTACCGTTAAAGTGCATATGTGTATAACAAAACTATTTAGTATGATTTTAATTTACTGATAACAAAATCAATATTTATACCAATAAAAACAATATTCTATTGATTGTTTGGTGTTTAACGCCACTTTCAACACTATTGTGCTATTTCGTGGCGATCAGATTTTATTGGTGGAGGAAGCCGGAGTGCCCGGAGAGAACCACCGACCTTCGGTAGGAAAACTGACAATCCTAGTCAATTAAGATTGAGTCGAGTGCACCTGCCCCGTGCGGACTTCGAACTCACAATCAGTGTTGACTGGCTAGTGATACAGTGGTTGGACTACTTAGACAACTCGGCCAACGAGGCCCTTTCAAAGATCTAATTACAGTGTTGAATTGGTAACCTTTCAGAATAAGTTTATTTAAAGGATTGATAAGTTTACCCGGATCGTATATACATTTCTGGGCTCGGTAAACTACATCACTGTAAAATTTAGGATGCGCTATTCCGCCTGAAATAAGTTTTTACAGGTACAGCCAAACTTGCAAACCAAATCTTTGTATCTATGGAAGAATTTAGTAAAGGTTTAAAGTAATATGTGGTAACGAAATCCGTTCTTTTATATTTCTGAATTGTCTAATAAATGTTAGAAATGATGTTTTACAAAAATACTAATTATATAACATGCATTTTTAAATGTGTAAACATCCTTTTGACATTTTATTGCCAGTCATATAAGTATGTATTATATGGCAATGTACAGTGTAGGAGCCTTTGTCGATTGTTATAATTGCGTTTGTGCTAATAAAGATACTGTCTATTGTCTGTTGTCTTGTGCTAATATAGATACTGTCTATTGTCTGTTGTCAATAATATAATATATAATTGCAGAAAAGTTTGGTAATTCATGGTAAAACCATGCTTTTGATCCTATATTTTACATGTAAAATTTCTGAAAACTGGAAAAATATCACACTTTGATCCAACTCCCCAGAAAAAGACAGTCTTATTTCCTATTGAAATGAATTCATTTGCACTAGATATGAATATCAGTACCCATCAGTGATCCCAGAATTTGACATTTTTAATGTAAAATTGCTGAAAACTGGAAAATATCAATCAACAGAAAATTAGTAATATAAAATGAGGAGATGTGGTATGATTGCCACAATTTTGTAATAATACATTTTTGTCTGATTACAATAAATATATCAATTATTTGAAATTGGATATGTTTAGGTAAAATCATGCCTTTTGGCTAACCTGGCCTGAAGCTTTTAAAAACCATCTCCTTGCCCAAACTTCATGGCCAATATGGTCACAATCATCATTGAGATATAAAACTGTCAGACAACTTCTATATGAGTTATTGCCCTTAAATGACGAATATTGCCAATTTTTTCCTGACTTTTGCCTATTATCTTGAAAACTATAATAGATAGAAAAACATTAAAAACAAAAATGATCAGCAAGACAAGATCTACAAATACGTTATAATGAGTCATACAAATCTTGTCATAGAAAACTGTCCAGGTATCGAATGTGATATAAACAGCTTTGTAACATTTGCGTCAAATTCTTACGTGACTCTGTGCATGTGTATTTCTCTAAAGACGATTAAATTATCTTGTTTTCCTCTACTTGCCAAAAACATTATTTATTCATGAGGCCATAAAAAAGAATATGTTTGTTTGCCCTAACCCTACCTACCCAGAAAATAGCTGACTACTCAAAATCTTTTATTGTCCTAAGGTGAAAAAGTTTTTTTTTAAATCAGATAGGTATGAAGACTAAAAAACATCTGACACTTCAATTTCTCTTTGCCGAAAAAAAAAAAAGAAAATGCCTACCTACCTACCCGCCGTCTCTACCTTTGGGTAGGGTTTGGGCAAACCAAAATATTTTTAAATGTGGCCTGAATGATTTGATCTTATAATTATTTCTCTATTTCTCTAATTCTTTGGCAATTTTACCCTTCCTGGACCCATTGATTAACAGAATTTAATCAACGTGTGGTTGCCGATGATCACAGTAGATGATTGGCTAGGTTTAAAGATCACAACCTTTGTCAGCTCTCTAGATGAATCGAAATGTCCTAACCGGTGTTAGAGAAATTTACATCTTTACATTTGTATGACGTAGAAATCCGGAATGTGGAAGACACTCGAAGGGGATTTTCTATTAATGTATTTGATAATCATTAGAGAAACAAATTCTTACATAATTATTCGTGGATTTTCGGCTTTATCCAATCTCGATAGTTAAATTATCGAATTTCAACTATCTCAATTGGATAGATGCGAGAATTCACTGGTAGCATAGTAAGAATCTATATTTATCATTTCTATTTTACCAGAATCGCTACTTTTTGAATGATAATCATGAACTATTTTTATGTTCATTGCAGTAAATATTTGAAAATGAACTTTTTTATTAAATATTTAGAAGTAACACCAAGTTCATAGGAGGCTGACTTCATACAGGAACTTCTTAGGAAGAAAGAAAAGAAGTTAGCAGTATCCTTTAACTTTACTTTCCGCTATATAGATAATGTTCTCTTACTAGATAGTTCAAATTTTGGTGACTATGTTGAACGCATCTATCCCATCGAACTTGAGATAAAGGATACAAAAGATACAGTTAAGTCTGCCTCATATCTTGACTTACATCTAGAAATTGACAATGAGGGTCGGTTGAAAACAAAACTTTACGACAAAGAGATGATTTCAGCTTCCCAATTGTGAACTTTTCATTTCTATGTAGCAACATTCCAGCAGCGCCTGCATACGGAGTATATATCTCCCAGTTGATACGATATTCCAGGGCTTGTATTTCCTATCATGATTTCCTTGATAGAGGGTTGCTGCTCACAAGGAAGCTATTAAACCAAGAGTTCCAAGTGGTGAAGTTGAAATCATCCTTCGTAAGTTTTACGGACGCCATCACGAGTTGGTTGACCGTCATGGAATATCCGTTTCACAGATGATAGCGGATATGTTCCTAATGTCGTAACTACGATCCCGTCCCTTTTCCCGAATGTGACCTACCGAATAAAACTTATTACCGGAATTATACTAACATGAGCAACACAACGGGTGCCACATGTGGAGCAGGATCTGCTTACCCTTCCGGAGCACTTGAGGTCACACCCAGTTTTTGGTAGGGTTCGTGTTGCTCAGTCTTCAGTTTTCTATGTTGTGTTTTGTGTACTATTGTTTGTCTGTTGGTCTTTTTCTTTTTTAGCCATGGTGTTGTCAGTTTATTTTCGACTTATGAGTTTGAATGTCCCTCTGGTATTTTTCGCCTCTCTATTGTAGTACCGTTAAAGTGCATATGTGTATAACAAAACTATTTAGTATGATTTTAATTTACTGATAACAAAATCAATATTTATACCAATAAAAACAATATTCTATTGATTGTTTGGTGTTTAACGCCACTTTCAACACTATTGTGCTATTTCGTGGCGATCAGATTTTATTGGTGGAGGAAGCCGGAGAGAACCACCGACCTTCGGTAGGAAAACTGACAATCCTAGTCAATTAAGATTGGAGTCGAGTGCACCTGCCCCGTGCGGGATTCGAACTCACAACCTCAGTGTTGACTGGCTAGTGATACAGTAGTTGGACTACTTAGACCACTCGGCCAACGAGGCCCCTTTCAAAGATCTAATTACAGTGTTGAATTGGTAACCTTTCAGAATAAGTTTATTTAAAGGATTGATAAGTTTACCCGGATCGTATATACATTTCTGGGCTCGGTAAACTACATCACTGTAAAATTTAGGATGCGCTATTCCGTCTGAAATAAGTTTTTTACAGGTACAGCCAAACTTGCAAACCAAATCTTTGTATCTATGGAAGAATTTAGTAAAGGTTTAAAGTAATATGTGGTAACGAAATCCGTTCTTTTTATATTTCTGAATTGTCTAATAAATGTTAGAAATGATGTATTACAAGAATACTAATTATATAACATGCATTTTTAAAATGTGTAAACATCCTTTTGACATTTTTATTGCCAGTCATATAAGTATGTATTATATGGCAATGTACTGTGTAGGGAGCCTTTGTCGATTGTTATAATTGCGTTTGTGCTAATAAAGATACTGTCTATTGTCTGTTGTCTTGTGCTAATATAGATACTGTCTATTGTCTGTTGTCAATAATATAATATATAATTGCAGAAAATTGATATTTCATGGTAAAACCATGCTTTTGATCCTATATTTTACATGTAAAATTTCTGAAAACTGGAAAAATATCACACTTTGATCCAACTCCCCAGAAAAAAAGACAGTCTTATTTCCTATTGAAATGAATTCATTTGCACTAGATATGAATATCAGTACCCATCAGTGATTCCAGAATTTGACATTTTTTAATGTAAAATTGCTGAAAACTGGAAAATATCAATCAACAGAAAATTAGTAATATAAAAATGAGGAGATGTGGTATGATTGCCACAATTTTGTAATAATACATTTTTTGTCTGATTACAATAAATATATCAATTATTTGAAATTGGATATGTTTAGGTAAAATCATGCCTTTTTGGCTAACCTGGCCCAAAGCTTTTAAAAAAACCATCTCCTTGCCCAAACTTCATGGCCAATATGGTCACAATCATCATTGAGATATAAAAACTGTCAGACAACTTCTTATATGAGTTATTGCCCTTAAATGACGAATATTGCCAATTTTTTTCCTGACTTTTGCCTATTATCTTGAAAACTATAATAGATAGAAAAACATTAAAAACAAAAATGATCAGCAAGACAAGATCTACAAATACGTTATAATGAGTCATACAAATCTTGTCATAGAAAACTGTCCAGGTATCGAATGTGATATAAACAGCTTTGTAACATTTGCGTCAAATTTTACGTGACTCTGTGCGTGTGTATTTCTCTAAAGACGATTAAATTATCTTGTTTTCCTCTACTTGCCAAAAACATTATTTATTCATGAGGCCATAAAAAGAATATGTTTGTTTGCCCTAACCCTACCTACCCAGAAAATAGCTGACTACTCAAAATCTTTTATTGTCCTAGTAAGGTGAAAAGTTTTTTTAAATCAGATAGGTATGAAGACTAAAAACATCTGACACTTCAATTTCTCTTTGCCGAAAAAAAAAAAAAAAAAATGCCTACCTACCTACCCGCTGTCTCTACCTTTGGGTAGGGTTTGGGCAAACCAAAATATTTTTAAATGTGGCCTGAATGATTTGATCTTATAATTATTTCTCTATTTCTCTAATTCTTTGGCAATTTTACCCTTTCTGGACCCATTAATTAACAGAATTTAATCAACGTGTGGTTGCCGATGATCACAGTAGATGATTGGCTAGGTTTAAAGATCACAACCTTTGTCAGCTCTCTAGATGAATCGAAATGTCCTAACCGGTGTTAGAGAATTTACATCTTTACATTTGTATGACGTAGAAATCCGGAATGTGGAAGACACTCGAAGGGATTTTCTATTAATGTATTTGATAATCATTAGAGAAACAAATTCTTACATAATTATTCGTGGATTTTCGGCTTTATCCAATCTCGATAGTTAAATTATCGAATTTCAACTATCTCAATTGGATAGATGCGAGAATTCACTGGTAGCATAGTAAGAATCTATATTTATCATTTCTATTTTTACCAGAATCGCTACTTTTTTGAATGATAATCATGAACTATTTTTATGTTCATTGCAGTAAATATTTGAAAATGAACTTTTTTTATTAAATATTTAGAAGTAACACCAAGTTCATTATTTGTGTAATCAATGGCAACTGTACTGTATCAGCCATCCGTGATGATATTGATGTCAGTCACGATTGCAAAGGCTGAAACCAGTAAAATCGAGCAGAACCCTTTGGATTATATTAGTGTCTCGGGTTGATATTGAAAAAGCCATATGATATTTATAGATTATCGTTGATCATCTCAACGAGATTGATTTTCTCGCTTGAGCCGGGACGACGAAAGCGAGAAAAGCAATCAAGTTGAGATGACCAATGATAATCTGTTTATCGCTATTTTACCTATGACGACGTTCAAATTTCGTGTCAATTTCATTAGCAACGCCACGTGCCTCCTTAGTTTCTAGCGATAATTTTCCACCTCAAGCGAGTAGCATGATATGAAAAATTATCACAAAAAAAGATCAAAGGAAAAATGCACAAAATAGCGATAATCTCTATTATCATTAGCTGCCGTGAGATATAGAGATTTCCTGGTCAAATAAAAACCAATATTTTCACTTGTGAAATCAATTCTGTAATGTCTGACGTCATACAACAAAAGACGATGTCAAGGTGTGGTAAATGACCGAAGGCTTGTTGTAAACTTCTATGTCATTTGGTCTCTGGTGGAGAATTGTCTCATTGGCAACTTACCAAAACATGAGAAATGTATTGCATCAAATCAAGAAAAGCCACGGAGAAAGTTATATTTCCTTGTATATTCTACCTTTATATGTCAATGCAATAATTAAAAAGGATGACTAATTTAAAAATTCAAGTATAAAAATATAATGAACACGTGACCATACAATAATGATATATACATATAATATTTTCTTTAACTACTCTTGTATGTACAGAGATATGTAATAAATGACAAATGTATATATAGATTCTCGCATTGGTACAAATGGATCATCGGATTTATCCAATCGAGATAGTTAAATTATAAAATTTTAAAGTCCGAGCGCCTTCCACATTCCTGGAATGAGTTTCACAAAAAACATTACTACTAAAATTGATCGTAAGCATACTGAATTACGATCAACTTTGGTCGTAAGAATTTTTGTGAAACTAATTCCTGATTTCTACATCAGTTGTCCAATTTCTCCAACACCTGTTACAAAATGTAGCATATTTCGACTCATACAGAGAGCTGATATAGGTTATGACCTTTTAACTTAGCCAATCATTTACTGAGCTAATCGGCAATCACACGTTGATTACTAGTAATTTTTTTGTAAACAATGGGTCCAGAAAGGGTGTAATTGCCAAAAAAATAGAGAACACATTTTATTTTACTGGTAAGTGTACATTATATCTTATGAATTTTTTTTTTCAGGAATGTGTTCAGACTTTAAACTCTTTGCAGAGCAATGAACAGACTCTAGAAAAGATTCAACAAGCACGTGAAAAACATGCACCTCTGTATGTTTCCAACATTATTAAATGGGCATCTAGAGTAGGAATGACCGTACGTAGATTTACAATTGGAGAGATCTTTACATTGAAATAATAATGAAACATAGATTGGAAATGTTGCATAAGGGATAAATAAGTTTTCAAACATGATTTGAAAAGGGCAATATGTTATTCTCGATAAGGTCATGTCATCTTTAAAACTCTATTTTACACTATTACAGATGATATATAACAATGTTCATTGTGTGTCTGGTCTAAAATATATATTTAATTGATTTATCATGTCGAAAGGGGTATTTGAAAAAAAAAGGTTTCTTCACAAGACTGATATATTTCGCAAAATGCCCCCACCTGAACATGATGTATATGTTTAATTTCACTGAATATCCTACTGGGGGTGTTTAACGACATTGACTGGCTGTTCAGCCCTCGCACGGTCGGCTCGGTGCCCGAAGGCGTTTGGTGAGCGTTTAAATAATTTTGTGCTATCGGTCAGGAACAGGTTGAGGACGCCATTTTGGTAGGCTGCCATCTTGGTTTTGTGAGTTGTTTTGGTTTTCATTTGTTGATTATTTTGGTGTTATTTCTTCACAAAGGCTGCATTCAGGGCCAGATTGGTCAGCTTGGCAGCCCACTAACCTCGATGATGGAGTACTGGTAGATGAGTCTCGGACGTAGTATTAAAGATGACAGGAAGCATTATCAGGACCAAAGCCGTGAGGCAGTGAAATGAAGGTCAATCATCTAACACCTAGGATACAGCCCTCGGACGTCAATCGGCATAACACTCCCCCACCTACAATGGGTTTTGGAGTGCATATTAACGCGGGAATACGCCAACTACAACGTTTACTGTACAGCGTTGGATTGGTTTCTGTCATCTAAAGTAGTAAGTCGTTGATCATCTAAAAGTAAACCCTCATCGAAGATAGCGGGTAAAGGAGAGCTGACCCAGTACGTCCGTTCAGCTGTAATGACTGAGACCTGATGTGATGTGATGTACTGAATATCAATAGAGATGGTTAACTTATATGTTTATCAAAGGATGAGGTACGATTTGGGGTTTATTTGGCCCTGTTAATTAATCGAAAATGATATGATATATTAATTGGTTATATTTTTGATCCGCTAAATGTAGTTCTTCATAAAATGACATTTTTATCTTTGTCTTAATGACACAAATTTTCTGAAAAGCCCTCCTAATCTAGATTACATTCTGGTCAAAGGCCCAGTGATCAACATGATCAATTTTTATTGGTTCCTCAAATATGTAGATTTATTGGAATAAATCCCCAGCTGACCCCTTAAGTTTAAATAGCTCAGTAAATATGACCTTCTATTGATGGCTATATTAAGGGGGAAATCAAGTTAGATGTAGGGTCAATAGAGACAGCATCCCTAAAAATAAACAAAAAAGGACATTAGTCTTTGAATTTCAGTTGGATGACATAGATAAATTAAAGGTTATACATGTCAGTGGAACTAAAGGTAAAGGGTCAACATGCGCATACTGTGAGAGCATTCTACGACATCAGGGGTTCAAAACAGGATTTTACAGGTACATTATTTTATTCACGTTCAAATTTGATAATAGCAGATTGTTCCTTTAGTGAGAGAAAATAATATTTAATTACTATAAATATAGTGATACTTCAGTCACCTTTTATTCATTTAGGATTAATCGGATTCTATACTTGACACCTACCACCATAAGTTTCATAATAATACCACTGGTTGACTACATCCCTAACCAACTCTACTTCTGTCTGGCTACACCCTTAACGTTACCATCTCTCTTCTCTCTATAGATTCTCGCATTGGTACAAATGGATCATCGGATTTATCCAATCGAGATAGTTAAATTATAGAATTTTAAAGTCCGAGCGCCTTCACATTCCTGAATGAGTTTCACAAAAAATACTACTAAAATTGATCGTAAGCATACTGAATTACGATCAACTTTGGTCGTAAGATTTTTGTGAAACTAATTCTGATTTCTACATCAGTTGTCCAATTTCTCCAACACCTGTTACAAAATGTAGCATATTTCGACTCATACAGAGAGCTGATAAAGGTTATGACCTTTTAACTTAGCCAATCATTTACTGAGCTCATCGGCAATCACACGTTGATTACTAGTAATTTTTTTTTAAACAATGGGTCCAGAAAGGGTGTAATTGCCAACAAAATAGAGAACACATTTTATTTTACTGGTAAGTGTACATTATATCTTATGAATTTTTTTTTCAGGAATGTGTTCAGACTTTAAACTCTTTGCAGAGCAATGAACAGACTCTAGAATAGATTCAACAAGCACGTGAAAACATGCACCTCTGTATGTTTCCAACATTATTAAATGGGCATCTAGAGTAGGAATGACCGTACGTAGATTTACAATTGGAGAGATCTTTACATTGAAATAATAATGAAACATAGATTGGAAATGTTGCATAAGGGATAAATAAGTTTTCAAACATGATTTGAAAAGGGCAATATGTTATTCTCGATAAGGTCATGTCATCTTTAAAACTCTATTTTACACTATTACAGATGATATATAACAATGTTCATTGTGTGTCTGGTCTAAAAATATATATTTAATTGATTCATCATGTCGAAAGGGGTATTTGAAAAAAAGAAAAGGTTTCTTCACAAGACTGATATATTTCGCAAAAATGCCCCCACCTGAACATGATGTATATGTTTAATTTCACTGAATATCCTACTGGGGGTGTTTAACGACATTGACTGGCTGTTCAGCCCTCGCACGGTCGGCTCGGTGCCCGAAGGCGTTTGGTGAGCGTTTAAATAATTTTGTGCCATCGGTCAGGAACAGGTGGAGGACGCCATTTTGGTAGGCCGCCATCTTGGTTTTGTGAGTTGTTTTGGTTTTCATTTGTTGATTATTTTGGTGTTATTTCTTCACAACGGCTGCTTTCAGGGCCAGATTGGTCAGCTTGGCAGCCCACTAACCTCGATGATGGAGTACTGGTAGATGAGTCTCGGACGTAGTATTAAAGATGACAGGAAGCATTATCAGGACCAAAGCCGTGAGGCAGTGAAATGAAGGTCAATCATCTAACACCTAGGATACAGCCCTCGGACGTCAATCGGCATAACACCCCCACCTACAATGGGTTTTGGAGTGCATATTAACGCGGGAATACGCCAACTACAACGTTTACTGTACAGCGTTGGATTGGTTTCTGTCATCTAAAGTAGTAAGTCGTTGATCATCTAAAAGTAAACCCTCATCGAAGATAGCGGGTAAAGGAGAGCTGACCCAGTACGTCCGTTCAGCTGTAATGACTGAGACCTGATGTGATGTGATGTACTGAATATCAATAGAGATGGTTAACTTATATGTTTATCAAAGGATGAGGTACGATTTGGGGTTTATTTGGCCCTGTTAATTAATCGAAAATGATATGATATATTAATTGGTTATATTTTTGATCCGCTTAATGTAGTTCTTCATAAAATGACATTTTTATCTTTGTCTTAATGACACAAATTTTCTGAAAAGCCCTCCTAATCTAGATTACATTCTGGTCAAAGGCCCAGTGATCAACATGATCAATTTTTATTGGTTCCTCAAATATGTAGATTTATTGGAATAAATCCCCAGCTGACCCCTTAAGTTTAAATAGCTCAGTAAATATGACCTTCTATTGATGGCTATATTAAGGGGGAAATCAAGTTAGATGTAGGGTCAATAGAGACAGCATCCCTAAAAATAAACAAAAAAGGACATTAGTCTTTGAATTTCAGTTGGATGACATAGATAAATTAAAGGTTATACATGTCAGTGGAACTAAAGGTAAAGGGTCAACATGCGCATACTGTGAGAGCATTCTACGACATCAGGGGTTCAAAACAGGATTTTACAGGTACATTATTTTATTCACGTTCAAATTTGATAATAGCAGATTGTTCCTTTAGTGAGAGAAAATAATATTTAATTACTATAAATATAGTGATACTTCAGTCACCTTTTATTCATTTAGGATTAATCGGATTCTATACTTGACACCTACCACCATAAGTTTCATAATAATACCACTGGTTGACTACATCCCTAACCAACTCTACTTCTGTCTGGCTACACCCTTAACGTTACCTCTCTCTCTCTCTCTCTCTCTCTCTCTCTCTCTCTCTCTCTCTCTCTCTCTCTCTCTCTCTCTATATATATATATATATATTTTTAACTATACCTTTGTCAACTTATATCCATAACTTTATCCCGTCTCTACATGACTCTATCAGTATTACCCTTTCTTTGTCTTACTCTTTCAAATCCTAACCCTTCATCCCGTCTCTACATGACTCTATCAGTATTACCCTTTCTTTGTCTTACTCTTTCAAATCCTTACCCTTCACCTACCTGACTAGCTCTATTAGTAATCTAACCATATCTCTGTCTGGCTAAATCGTAAGGCAAATCAACCTCTGCTAATATAATCCTATCATAATTGAGCTATTTTATACAGAGATAAATAGATTTGACAAATGTTTGATGCATTTACCACTGTTGTTTAAATTTGCATCTGTGCAAAACGATTTGATTAGTTTCAAAAACTTATAATTCAATCAGCAACCTTGACTTATATTTCATCTCAAATTTTGGACCTTAGCATAAACCATAAAGCTTTAAATAGTTAACTATTCCAGAGTCTTATCCCTACCACTCATTACATAATAGGAAAATGGATTGTTATAATAGTACATTATTGAGAAAAATTTAGTGTGCAGTCTGTTTCTTTACATTGTATAATGACTTACATAATTTAAAAACTACATTTTTTATTAATAAAGTATAAAGGCTAAACACTTGTATTTTAATGTCATGTGGTTTTATGGTATTCTCATAGTTGTACAATGTACCATTATGTATAAGGGTATGGATGGGATTTACAGAATAGAGAATAATGAGGAAAAGGAAAAAGTGCAAAACAAAGGGCCAAAAATAGTAAAGAATAGACAAAAATAGGCAAAAAAAATAAAGAATAGAGAATAATGGGCAAAATAAAGAAAGAATAGAGAAAAATGGTATAAAAATTAAAGAATAAAGAAATGATAGACCCCCACCCAGACACTCTTGTATGTTTACGTTTATAATATAGAATCCAGAGGTGGTATTTTATTCCTCCTTTTATTATGCCTCCGCAATTAAGTAGCAAGGGCATTAAGTGTTATCCTTGACTTTTTTGTTACTTTATCAGTTGGCGATAGGAATATTGATAAAAGACATACTTCGTCATTTGGTCTCTGGTGGAGAGTTGTGTCAAAGCCAATCATACCACACCTCTTTTTTTATATAGTAATATATCTAATAATTTGACTCTTGTTTAGTCAGTTAGTAATATAAAATCATATATGAAAGCAGTACATCAACATACTACTACCAATATGTGCACTATATATATATTTTTAACAGAAACAAAATAACGATTCTATGCCAGCATACTTTGCTTTCCTTACCATAGTGGCATACTATACATTTCTTCACGAAGAAACAGATGTAGCTATAATAGAAGTTGGTATTGGAGGCCAGTATGAATATACTAATATGGTGAGGAAACCTGTAGTGTGTGAAGTTACTTCCCTTGGAATTGATCATGTTTCTAATTTGGGCAACACTCTTGAGAAGATTGCTTGGCATAAAGCTGGTATTTTCAAAGTAAGTACTATTTTATTTTTTCATTGAAAATTATTTTTATTCAATTTTATTTTAGCTCGAAACACACGCATTTCCATTATTACAAGTTAATAAAAAAAAAGCAAGATATGAAATTTAGATATTACCAAAGAAGTTCTACAGCATGTTTACACAGTTCAAAGTTTTGAAAATGTCATTTCAGAAACAAACAATTGTTTGCGTATGCAGTATTTTAAGAGTATTAACACTTAATAAAGATGTTGCTAATATAAATTATCTTCCTAATAACATTATTATTGTTTTTTTTATTAATATATTTATTGATAATATAAAATATATAATGAATAAAATGACATCATTGTTCATTTTAACTTCATTGTAGCCTGGTTTCCCAGCATTCCCCGCAGTGTCTTGAAGCACTCAAAGTTCTGCATGGAAGAGCAAAGGAAAAGGGGGTTAGTATGTCTTGATTTAAATTCTTTCTCCAGTTTCTGATGTTAAATGCCCTAAAGAAAAAAAAAAAAGTTTTGAATAAATTAATTTTAGCTAGTAACAATAAAAAAATAATATCCCTAAAATTTTGATTGTGTGTTAAAGGTGTTATAAGTATCTGTGACTTTAGGTCTCCCCTCAATGTAAGACATAGGGCACCAAAGAAGTAAACTATATATTGAAATAAAGCTTTACATTCCAGAAGGTAGAAGAGTTGTTTAATTTAATTTGTTTGTGAATATGCCTTTGTCTATTGTCGTTTCTTTTTAAGGGTCCAGTTTAACCAAAAAATATGTGTTTAGAGTTTCCAGACCGATTCTTATTTTGAGCACTTACCATAAAAAAAAAGATTGAGAAATTCTTCAAAAACTGTCCACCAACAAGTCATTTATTGTAACCACTAACCCATAGCATAAACTGGCCAAAATTAATGAAATTAATTGAAACATTGTCATTTGCCTTTTCGGCCGATTTTAAATGATAGAAGTTTCAGTAAAGCAGTATGCTTAAAAAAAAAGACGCCAACAAAAATGTTTTGTAGTTGATAGTACATACCGTATATAGTATACACTTTCTCGATAAAGTATGATATAAATAAAAGGGTAAACAAAATGGAAACACTGTAAAACTTCTTGCGTTCGAATTGCACCTCAGGACCCACCTACACCAGGAAAGCCCAATGTCAAAAACCCGAAAGCGGGATGCATAAATATCGAGTCACGTCAAAAGTCATTTGACCAAAAAAAAAAAAAAAACAAAACAAAAAAGCACGAAGATAAACAAAGGAAAAACTGTACAGTAAATAAAGAGATACTCGACGTCAGCATCTCGAATTTATAACTCAAGACCATCTTGTATTATTTGTAAAGTAGACACTGAATATTTATCTATTAGGTCTTGTTACTTTCCGATGAACTTTTTGACAAAACCCTGGCTTATTATTTGTTTCACTCAGACACCGATGACGTTTTACAAAGTCTTAGTAGCAGCTGCAGGCTCTTGAATATCGTATCAGTTGAGAAATGCATACTCCATACGCGGGTGAAGTTGGTATATTGCTGCTAAGGTGAGGGAAAATTTATAATTTCAAAATTAGAATCGTCTCGTTTGTCATAGATTCTGGTACTGAGATGACCACTGTTGTCAAATTCAAAGTACATGTCTAAGAAATGGGACGGAGAAAGCTGTATATGCGACTGTCATACAAGTGAGAGGTTTAGCTAGCAATAAAACCAGGTTTAATCCACCATTTTCTACATAAGGAAATGCCTGTATCAAGTCAGGAATATGACCGTTGTTTTCCATTCGTTTGATATGTTTGAGCTTTTGATTTTGCCAATTGATGAGGGACTTTCCGTTTTGAATTTTCCTTGGAGTTCGGTATTTTTGTTATTCTACTTTTTTCTGTAACTGTGGTTTCTTTCATCTCTACCGTAGTTCAGGAGGATATATAAATGGGACCCAATCAGAAATGTTTTGATTGTTAACCATTCCTTTGTAAATTTTACGGACGCCATCACGAGTTGGTTGACCGTTATGGAATATCCGTTTCACAGACGATAGCAAATATGTTTCAAGTGTCGTTACTACAATCGGAATCCCTTCCCCTTTTCCTCGAATGTGCATGGCCTACCAAATTAGACTCATTACCGGGTTTGTACTAACATGAGCAACACGACGGGTGCCACATGTGGAGCATGCTTACCCTTCCGGAGCACCCGAAATCACACCCAGTTTTTGGTGGGGTTCGTGTTGCTCAATCTTTAGTTTTCTATGTTGTGTTTTGTGTACTATTGTTTGTCTGTTTGTCTTTTTCTTTTTTAGCCTGTACTATTATTTGTCTGTTTGTCTTTTTCTTTTTTAGCCATGGCGTTGTCAGTTTATTTTCTACTTATGAGTTTGAATGTCCCTTTGGTATCTTTCGCCTCTCTTTTAAAAAGAAATTTTGGAAGGAAAATCATTAATATACCTGTATGTGGAATTAATTGATTTAGCTTCTTTGATCTTCTTGTTATACCCCACGCAACGAGTTGCGGAGGGTATAATGTTTTTGACCCGTCCGTCCGTCAGTCCGTCAGTCCGTCCGTCCGTCAGTCCTGTTTCTTGTCATCGCAACTCCTCTCAAACCACACAACAGAATTTCACGAAACCTTTTTAGATAATAAGGACATACTATGTAGTTGTGCATATCGACAGGAAATTACGATTCAATTCTTTTTCCAGGAGTTACGCCCCTTTGAACTTATTTACTTTAATGTACTACTGCAACCTTTTGTCATCGCAACTCCTCTCAAACCACACAACAGAATTTCATGAAACCTTTTCAGATAATAAGGACATACTACGTAGATGTGCATATCGACAGGAAATTACGATTCAACTTTTTCCAGGAGTTACGCCTTTGAACTTATTTGCCCAATATACTATCTGCAACCTTTTGTCATCGCAACTCCTCTCAAACCACACAACAGAATTTCATGAAACCTTTTCAGATAATAAGGACATACTACGTAGATGTGCATATCGACAGGAAATTACGATTCAATTTTTTTCCAGGAGTTAAGCCCCTTTGAACTTATTTGCCCAATATACTACTGCAACCTTTTGTCATCGCAACTCCTCTCAAACCACACAACAGAATTTCATGAAACCTTTTCAGATAATAAGGACATACTACGTAGATGTGCATATCGACAGGAAATTACGATTCAATTTTTTTTCCAGGAGTTACGCCCCTTTGAACTTATTTGCTTCAATGTACTTCTGCAACAGTTTGTAATCGCAACTCCTCTGAAACCACACAACAGAATTTCATGAAACTGTGTAGATAATAAGGACATACTATGTAGATGTGCATATTGACAGGAAATTATGATTCAATTTTTTTTTCTGATTCAATTTTTTTTTTCTTACACTTATTTTATTTCTCCAATGACAATGTGGGGACGTGGGGTATGTGAGCGCGCTCACTAAGGTTCTTTCATTTTTACAAGTGTCTGAAGGAACTCCGACTCATATGAAAATATGAAATAATCGACCAGGAGAATTGCACAGTTGGTCCCCATAGGGATGCCGCTGGAAATTTCTACCTTCAAAAAAATATGTTGTCAATGAGAACCTCTAGCATACTGATCACTTGATCTTCGATTTTACATGTTTTATATTCGGGCTCATTTTTAACAAAATCTGCGGAATTATACCCCAAATCAATAAATTTGTAGCTATGGTACCAATTTTATTGAGGAAATCATTGTGGATGTTTTGTTAGCTAAGGAATGTTCAGGAGAAACACATTTAACATTAACATCTATGACAGTACTGATGTTCTTGGTCGTTCTTGATGTGTAACAATGTTCATGGATTTTGTGGTCTATTCAAATTCTCCACAATACAATTAGTTATATTTAATTGTAACATTGGTAGTAAGAAACTGTACATCTTTAAAAAGGATATATATAATTAGGAATGGGGTACACTTGAGGAAAAATGAAAGTAAGAAATATTTGTTTAAATAACGTTAACGATAAACATATTACTCCGTTTGACGCTAACTGTAGCTCAAAATAAAATTTGACGACTGACAATACAAAATTTAGGGCTTATCTGACGCTAACGGTAGCTTAAATAGCGCGTTTTACTCTATACATTAAAGATCATGTCTACCCCCATAAAGATTTCTATTTATTGTCATCTGTGAATATGTGTACTGTCAGAGTAAATTGTTTCAAACTTTTAAACACCTTAGAAAATTAACTATTTGGTTTTTCAGTGCCATCTTAGAGTTGTTCCAGACTTTGCTTCCTACCAAAGACCAGGTGAGAAGTTTAAGCTAGGTATTGCTGGACATATGCAGAAGGTCAATGCTTCACTTGCTTTACAGCTAACAAGGACATGGATGGAAACTCGGGGAGCTCTAAAAGGTGATGATAAATTTATAGTGAAGTTACCTTAGAGAGTGACTTATATCATGTAAAATGGAGATTATGACACTTGTAAGTTGAAAAATCCTTTATGTATGAAAAGTTTATAAGAAAGTTATATAGGTACCTGTCTTGAAAAGAAAACGGTCAGCTTATAGTGTTATCTGTCAGTGATAATTTGATAACAATGTTGGTATTTATCACATATATTTATATATCAATTTATCCAAGAATTCAAATATGGAAAAAAAATTCAAAGAGTCACCGAGCAACATATTAATTCAGACACGTATGCCTTATAGCGTATGAATAAGTTATCAGTGTTGTTTCATACTGTGTTGAATGCATCTTTTTTGTATTATTTTATATTTAAATTCTTGGATTTACCTATCCTGTTTATCACATTGACCATTATTTTTTTTAATGGAAATAAAGTAGAAAATGCATTCATTTCTTTTTTATGCTCATAAATTAATAATACAAATGGAAATAAATCTTATTGAATTTGCTGTGGTTGAACATATGTATGTTATATTGATAGGCTAAACACAGAAAACACTTGAATATGAATTGTTATTACAGTCTAGTACTATCAAAATAATTTCAGAGGAAGAATTGAATGGTGTGAATGCAGATGCTGTTAAAGGACAGGTTGATATAGGAGTAGCAAAGTCTTTCCCTTTGAACCAATCTGTAATAGACGGTCAGTTACTACAATTTACTTCACATTTTGACACAAGATATGTTATATTAAGGGGCCTAGGTGCTTGCTCTTAGTAGTTAGTCTACATTGATCATAAGCCTGTTGATACTGAGGTTGTGGGTTTGAACCCTGCCCGTGGCAAGGTGCATTCGACATAGATCTTTTAAATTGCATAGGATTGCCAGTTTCCTGACCAAATTGGGTTGTTCTCTCCGGGTAATTTAACATCATCCACCAATAATAATTACTATCCCCATATATGCCATTATCATACATTTAACCATATATTTTTTATTAGTAAATGCATGCAAGATTTATCTTCATACATATCATCGTTATCATGTTCAAAATAACATTCTGTCAACATTCAGAAATAAACACTGGTATGTTCACATGTATTCCTCACTTATTTCCTGAAAAATTTGGATAAGTTATTAAATTAGTGATATCACATTTTCTGTGATGTAGTGAATTGGTTATCCACTAAAATAGCCACCATTTTGTAAATAATTCTTATTATGATTAGTTTCTTTGCAATTACACAGACTAATTACACAAATGTACTGTAAATCAACTAATTTTTCTTATACAAAAACACAAACAAATTTGGAAAATTAGGGAAAATATAAACCGCTGCCAAAAAAGGCTAGAAAGGACTAAACGCAACTTTTTAAAAAGTATCCACTAATTGACATGAGGTGAAATTATTCAACGTCTTCATCCAGTAATTATTTAAGGAGTAAGTTTTCATTAAAATTAAATAGATACTCATGGCAATCTTTTTCATCAGAATAAATACTAGCCATAACAACATGGAACTTTTTCTTGTTATTTCTTCTTCTATTTTATTATTTCTTCTTTTATGAAATTTTAGGTTTAGTTGAATGTAAATGGCTTTGTAGAAATCAGACCATAAAGAAAAACAAGTTAACATACTATCTAGATGGTGCACATACCCTTGAAAGTATTCAGGTAAGGGAACACCTGAATTCTATAAATTTGACCAACTGGTCTTGGTAGAAGGTAAAAAATTTAAATCAATAACGTTTATTCATTCAAAATTAAAATTAGTCTTCTGATGAAACATTTGCAAACAGTACTTTTTCAGTGACTTGAATTGCAACATGAATTGTAACCAATTTTAAACATTATATAAGACCAAATGGCTGGAAGTGCATTATTAAATTAAATTATCTATCCCCTCCTTTTCGTCTATGTTAATTCGTAAATTGACGAAAGCCTTCAATTCACTGTTTACAGCCATGATGCAAGTCACTTGAAGCATAGCTCTCATTTCTGGTCTTGGTTTGGCTACAGGACTGACAGTACTATAGTATTTGGGATGCCTGGCAGCCCTATTCCCATTCTAGTGGCTGCATTCCCATATGAAAAAAAAATCACAAATCGTGGCATATGCAGTTTTGAAAGTTGGATTTTTTTCAAGTCCGTTTCTGGCTCGCTGCACAATGTTTGGCATTATCTTATTCAGCACTGTTGGTTTTCTTTATGTTTTCAGTTGTTATTATATGAAAAGCAGAGCGAATATAAGATGAATAAATACAACAATTTTAACTATTTGTTGTTTATATGATGTATTACTTTGATCAGTTAGTTTGTATTTAAGAGGTCTAGTCTCCCTGATTCAAATCTAGCATGTCGACGGTCAAGAAAATTTTGCATAGATTTATTATTTTGAAATTATTTCCTATTGTTTATATTTCTTCTTGAATTGGCGGTTGTTAGTAAAAGTTATGTTTAATTGTCTGTGTTCTGTGTGATCTGATGATAAACTGTTTGACTTAAAAATTAAAAGAATACTTACATATGGTCATGAAGAGTCTTGGATACATGATTTCTTTATTAGTTGTTATTGGCTTTGAACTAGCTGTCAGTCACTGCGAGTACTCCCAGTTCTGTACTTTGTGTCCTTTTTGTTGTGGGGATGTATAATATATACCCTGCCACGTCTGGTCTGTGTTTGTGTTACTTGTATTTCTGCTTTGCATCGATCTGATCACTTTTTTCATATGTTGTGCTGTTACACCACTGTCACAGGTAAGGGGAGGGTTCGGGAACCGCAAACATGTTTAACCCCGCTGTATGCCGTGCATGTCCCAAGTCAGGAGCCTGTAATGCAGTGGTTGTCGTTTGTTGCTGTGTATCATATTTGTTTTTCGTTCATTGTTTTGTACATACTTCAGGTCGTTAGTTTTCTCGTTTGAATTGTTTTACATTTGTCATTTCGGGGCCTTTTATAGCTGACTATGCAGTATTCGTTTTGCTCATTGTTGAAGGCCTTACGGTGACCTATAGTTGTTAACTTCTATGACATTTGATCTCTGGTGGAGTGTTGTCTCAATGGCAATTATACCACATCTTATTATAATATATACTAGAAGCTTCTCTTTAATTTTGGCAAATTTCGGTTGTTTTGATATTCCAAAATTGGTCCTAAATTCTCCATTTTGGGTGATATTATAACAGTTACTCTTAGTTTGCTGTAAAATTCTCATAATTTTTGGAAACAATGATGGAACTCATTAGACATAACAATAAAATAATCAAAGTACTGAAGTACTGAACATCGGATGACCGCAAGTTCTGGTGGATGGTCACAAGCACTTGTCTCAGAAAAAAAATCACATCTCTATACCCGAAAGTAAGGTTAAGGTACATAGATATATTTTTTCTGAGACAAGTTCCTGTGTGGATGATGAATAGATGACAGGGAATTCAACCTCACCGTAATAACTATTATATTGTAGTGATATAATCATTTGTTATCAGTATACTATGGTTTGTTGTTATATGTTATATTAATATTTGTATAACAGTTATTATATATAATTTGCATCCATTTGTATAGCACTCTATTCTTCTATTCTAATGATAGTGCAGTGCAAGTGCATTGTGGACACTCTTCTGTAATAATTCGTTTTCTAATAGATTGGATTTGAGTAGGCATTCATATTTCCCGCGTTTGTTGCAAAACGTTCTTGAGATATTCTTCCGCATGCGTTAACACAAATTTTCGGTATTCTTGATTTGTTATTGATATATATATATTTCTCACGACAAAACATTTTCATATCAATTATCTATGTTCTTAAAAATATTTTCATTAATATTTATTGATGAAATTAATATATAACAAGCGATAAGGAATGTTATTTTGCACTCCATAATATCCGCGTAATTATACGAAATACGTTCGGTTATCACCTAAGGGATGACCATTTGATATTCTGGGGGCCAGGAGGATTTTGAAAATAAATAACTCAGCCTTGATAATCACAAAAATAAATGGTTTTGTCTGTGGTAGTTTGAAAATAAATTACCTGACTTGCAATGTATTGAAAATAAATAACTCAGCAGGTCTAATCGAAAGTATGAGATGGCACCAGATTCTTCATAAATTCAGCTTTTTCCAAAAAAAATCGGAAACACTTTCCATATCTTTTAATAATAAAAGTATAAATATTATTTAAATATACTTGAAATGTCAGAAAATTGGTTTCATTTAACTTGAGGTTAATTGTCTCAGGAACACTTACCTCACTTTTATTAAATCAGGGCCGTAACTACATTGAGACAAATGCCTCATGTAGGAAATTTCAAAACCAAACGCTTGTCTCCATATCAAATTCCCCAAGGGTGACTGGGGAATAGAAATATGGTCACCATTGGTCTTCCTCCGACCGGCGGTAAAACCCTCGCTAAAGTGGGGCGTCCGTTTGGCTGTGCGGGATGTACAAGTTCGCAGTCACGTCCGGTCAGAATGGGGACGTTAAATCCGATGCCTCGTGTAAAGAAAGTGCCACGTTCTTTGCACGTTAAGAACCCTTGCAACAACTCTTTGAGGGGTCCGTAGGTGGCCTGTTGCAAGGCTAAATTTCTGTCCTTATCCAATATACCCTCATTTTCCCGTGGCAGTCCAAATGTCCCGACCTTCATCCCGGACGGCATCTATTACATGACCTACCTATTGTATTTATTGTTAACTTGTTCTCGTCCTGAACATGCATGAAATATTTGCCACTGGACGTTAAGCAACCAACAATCAATCAATCAATCCATATCAAATTGTGTTCACCGTGAGTGCCTTGCAAGAAGCAAGTTCTGTTCTCCTCAGACGTAGCCCTGATTTTTCGGGATCAATGTTTCTTATTTATTTGTCTTTTGTTCATTGATTGCCCTTCTGTATTCTGTTAGTGTTGCATTCATTTTGTAATTTAGTAATTTTATTATTAACTTGATCATGAGTTTTAAAAACACAGCAGCCACAGACTTAACTATGTGAATTACATTTTGCCTTATCATGCATATTTGTCTTTT